>JAOTQR010000086.1:12746031-12827964 GCA_025774065.1 Solanum ossicruentum | reverse complement strand
GTATCCATATATGTATGTAGATTTGAGATAACTATATATAAGAGCATATGAATATGTGAAAGGGTGGAGATATGGCTGTTCGTCATGTAGGAGTAGATAATTGCCTTTACTTACCAAGGGACCTATGTTTCATGCCAAGTGATATGAAATCAAGTAACCTTACATACCTCATTGTATGACCTCGTAACTACCTTGGAGTGGTTGAGGTTTCCCTCTAATATTTAGCTACCGTATATTAAGCAATAAACTAGTATTAGTAGCAACACCACACTTCTAGGCAGTTTAATATCATAAAAATGATCACCCGGATAGTAAGCTTTCAACTAATGACGCAAAGATATTTCTTCAACCTTTTCACTTATAAACGTATTTCCTAACAATCCTTCTTATGTACATGTCTTGTACATATCATTTTCATACCCTTAATAGTCCTAAAATAGTGCACACAGCAAACACATAACAATTCTTCACAACATACAATCAAGCAGCATAACGTTACATCCTTTCACGATACTTCGACGTCAACACTCCCAAACTTGTTTTATATTTACTGAAATTGTATGCACTATTTTTACATATAAAACCAATCTTAAATTTGTCCAAAAACAGTCCCCAAATAGGTGAAAGTCGTGGAACAACATATTACAATTTTTAGCTCCCAAGTTTCTTTCAAAAGTGAAATTATGACGTTGTACAACAACTCATCTTTGTGGACTGTAAAAGTGGTGCAGCAACTTAATTACATGACCGAAAACGTACATATTGTTAGAAAATAAGTCTTACTTATAATTTCATCCAACCAATTAAGAGAGAATCCTCTTGAACAACAAGAAACGTTCATAATAATAATTAGGATATATGCTGTCCAGAATTTCCAGCTTAACGTAATAGCATATACTTCTTGTTTTTCATGAAGAAACCATAGTAGTAATAGCTATAACTTAAGAAATGTTAAGAACATCAAAGTCTCTTCATAATAAAGCCCAAAAATCATATAGAAGTCACTAAAATAAAAGGCAAGTGTGCAACACCTTTCTGGACACAAGCTGTCCAGAATTTCCAGTAGATTTCTAGGTTCACATACTATTACATACTTCTTGTTTTTCATGAAGAAATTATACTAAATACACAACTATAATTGCTTACCTTTGCCTTATGTGTTCTGTATTCTCTTCAAAATCCTTAGACAATTGAGTTTGCAGCTTGGTGAAGTGAATCATAGAGAGGACAAAAGACTTTAAGAAAGCTGAAACTTTATTTCCTAGTGGAATGAATTAGTGCTGCACTTATCCGTTTTTAAAGATTGTTTTTGACAAAATTTCTCTTTCAATTTTGACATGATAATGACACCCATTAATAGACTATTAATTCAACATCTTATCCTCCAAAATTGGGCTTAATTGGGTCTCAAATATGATGGACCCTTGCTGCCAAATTCCAGCTTTCTTCTTAGTTTGTTTTGGATCTAGATGGCCAAGTAGTTTGTGGTGTACTTAGGATGTTTTTTAAATTCTTCTTGGACTAAAAATAAGGTCCATTTATGATACTATAGCATGGGCCAAAGTTACACCCTTAACATAGAATTTATTCATAATAGAACTTGAACAAATCCGGCGTCGAGCCTCGTCTCCGTTTAGCTATCAATTTTAAGCCAAGAAAGTAGGTGACTCACCTACTAAATTATTAAGTCATCCAATAACCTCAATTCTTTACTTAGTTTAGGGTTGATATATCCTTAATTTAGCACCAATACATATACACCCTCGACCCTCTTGAGCATTTAGTCTCACATATCACCCATTAACACGAGATTTAAGCGCTTTCAAGAATTTATGCTAATTTGACCAAACCATAACATGATTCATTTACATAGCATTAGTACACGTAAAATGTGTGGTGTTACAATAAGGATCCTCAAGAGTTCTTAGATGAGTTGTACAAGGTGCTATCCATCATTGGGATCAATTTGGAGGAAAAGATGGAGTTGGCAGCCTACCAACTCAAAGGGGAGGCTCAAATTTGATTTGTGCAATGGAAGGTGGAGAGGGGAAATCATGATGCTATTCCTTGGGAGGAATTCAAAGCCTCCTTCCTCAACCTGTTCTTCCCTATAGAGTTGAGAGGCTAAAATGATGGAATTTATGAACGTTAAGCAAGGTTCCATGAGTGTGAGGGAGTATGCCCTCAAATTCAACAAGCTTTCCAAGTATGCTCCACATTTGGTGGCCGACCCTAGATCAAGGATGAACAAGTTTGTGTCGAGAGTGTATGACTTGATGAATGAAGAGTGTCGTACCACGATGCACGTAAATGATATGGACTTGTCTCGACTAATGACATATGCCGAACCACTTGAGGGGGAGAAGCTTAGGAAGATGGGAAATGAGGAGTCTAAGAGGTCTCAATTTGATAGTGGCTTCCCAGGTCAAGAGACCTCCAATACTCCAAAGAAGAGTTGGCTAATGATGGGGTGTCTAACCCAAGGTGTCAAGATGGCAATCGTGGCAAAACTAACCCCAAGTGTCAAAGGTGTGGGAGGAACCATGGTGGTCCATGCTTGAGGAAAACCAATGCTTATTATGGTTGACGTGAAGAGGGTCATAGGCTAGTCGATTGTCCATATGCTCGAAAAAGGGGTAAAGGTGGTCATGTTGACCAAAGGGCTCTGGAAGGCTAACAAGAGAGTGCCCCATGACATAATCAGTTCTATGCTCTTCAAGGGAGGCAAGTGGTGGATAAGCTGCCCGATGTCGCTACCAGTATGTTAAAGGTTTTTGATCTCGAGGTGCATGCTTTGATAAGTTCGGGTGCCACTATTTCTTTCATTATTCCTTTTTGCTGCTAATAAGCTTCATGTGTGTGTCTCGAATTGCTATGTGAGCCCTTTGCGTGTCTATCCCTCCATTTATGATTCTATTGTTGCTAGAATGTCTATAGGGGATTGTACCATGTCATTATTGCATAAAGTGATGTTTTGTGATTTTGTTGAGCTTGGTATGGTGGGATTTGAGATGTTCTCAAGGTGGATTAGTTACATGCATATCATGCTCCCATTGATCATAGAACCTGTAGAGTTAGATTCCAATTCCTTAATGAGTCCGTACTTGAATGGGAAGTTGTGAAATGGTAGTTCAGGGTATATTCACTTCTTTTCTTAAGGGCAAATTGATCTATAAGGGTTAGAGGTGTTGAATCTAAAGTCATTCCTATTGAGTTTGTTCCAGGGGTTAATGAGTTTTGTTGATGTTCTTCCCGATAGGGGCTAGTCACTTTTCTAAGATTGATCTTCGGTTTGAGTACCACTAAGTAAGGGTGAGAGAGTGTGTTCTCCCCGAGATGGCCTTTTGAACTAGGTGTGGGCATTTAAAATTTATGGTATTGAATTTTGGCTTAACTAATACACCGACTATGTTTATGGATCTCATGAATAGGGTTTTTTAAACGCTACCTTGATATGCGTGTAATAGTTTGTAGATTGTATATTGATTTGTTTTCAGAATGAAGAAGATCTTGTGAGTCATTTAAGGGGGATGTTGCATATCTTAAGGGATGAGAAGTTGTTTGTAAAATATGATAAGAGTGAATCTTCGGTAACAAAAGGTGGTTAGAGAAGTACACTGGTTAGCTAGGTTGGAAATAAGGTTGGATGAAGTTGAGAATGGTAGTGTAGTGATTTTGATGGTTTATATTGAAATGATCCTAAAAAGTGCTCGAAAATGTGCCTCTGAATGCCTGGAATTTTAAATTCCATATATCTCAAAATCTATGGGTGATATCAAATATTTGATTTTCATATTCTTGTTCAAGGGTCAAAATTTGGGGGAAAATGGTCTAACCTCGATTTAAGAGCAAATGATAAGCAATTTGAATTTTCATAATTTTTCTTATCCAAAATTGATCCATGATAGCATCGCAACATGTAACTATCGCAGATATGTGTTATTTTCCCTCTGCGATAGGTCCGCGTCGAGGATTAGACGCGGACCTATGTATTTTGTTGCCAGTGATTTCTATCTCGGTCCAAGGCTTTGGGGTCTTGGGCCCAAGTATTCCCAAACATGTTTTTACCTATATTTAGCCGTATTTCACCCTTATATCATCCTAAACATTTCCCAATCCTCACTCAAACACTTAGCCATATTTTACTCTAAAATTCAAGTCTCAAAACCCTCATCCAAAACTAAGGATTTCCTTCAAGCTTCGACCCTCCATTTTCAATATTCATCAAGAGCTTCTTCAAAGCTAAGGTATGTGGGTTTCAATCATTGGTTCTTCCACCCATGGTGCCCTAATCTAGTTTTACTCAAATTGTATGGTTTAAAGTTGATTTACAAATGGGTCTTGCTTATTATGAAATTCATTGCACACTATGTTAAAGCTACGTAAAGTTGTGACTGTTTTACTATGTTTTGAGCTATAAATCTTGGATCTATTGTAATATTTGATGGTATGTTTTGATGTATATTGCTTGAGGGTGATGCAAGATGTTGATTGATCATTTTATAAAGGAGTTTCTTGCATGATTTCATATCTATTTCATGATTTTACACTAGCATTTCACACCCTCTAAGTGTTTGATAAAATGTCCGAATGTGTTTTCTTGAGGAATTGAAGGTCCAAAGCATGAGAATGATATGATTGATGTTATAATGATGAAATGACGTTATGTATATGATAAATCCTATATACAGTATTGCATTAGACAATGCCCAATCCAGGGGGTCTAGTAACCCAGATAACCGAGATAGGGGTTTGTACTTATCAATCGAGTGAAGGGTTAGTACTTTACCACCTAAGTGATGGGGCGGCATCATCACCAACCGAGTGAAGGGTTAGTACTTCACCACCTAGTGATGGGGCGGAATTATCACTAACCAATTTGGGGATTTGTACTCATCAACCTAGTGGAGGGTTAGTACTTCACCACCTAGGTGATGAGACAGCATCATCACTAACCAAGTGAAGTGTTAGTACTTCACCACCTAAGTAATGGGGTGACATCATCACTAACCTACCAAGGGGTTTGTACTTTGTAAATCTAGCTTGGTCTATTCTACACATATGATATCTTATATGAACATGAGTTATTAAACATGTTTTACTTTAGCATTGAGCATATATGCCATATTGTTATATGTTGTCTATTGCCTATTACTATGTATTTAGATTATGATGCCTATCTCTTGTTTCATTGCATCCTACATAGTACATTCAAATGTACTAAAGCATACTCTTGCCTACATGATATCACCATATAGGGACCGGTGCTCAAGTTGATCATCCTCCTCCTCCACATGGCTAGATTGATACTACTCAAGCTTATGGTGAGTCCTCCATTTCGGGGGCCTCAGTCTATATTGCTCTTATTATGTATTGAGACAATCTTCTTTATTTTCTATTTTGACTATGAGGATGAGCTCGATTGCTTTGTCTTGGCCCCCACTCTTATCTATGTATTATAGCCATTTGTTGGACATGTTATATATCTATGTTTAGAGCCTTGACTCTATTATTCTTAATGCCTATGATATAAGCTTGACTCTTGTCTCTTGATTATGATGTTGTGCAAGCTTTTCCCTTAGTCTCAATGCCCCATATTCTTACTCTTTTATGTTGTTTATATTGCTTCCATGACCAAGGATGTGTAATGATGTTCTAAGAGGCTTGCTTAGGCTTCCTTTGGGTTCCCTTTGCACCGTGTCACATCTAGGACCTACGCTTGGGTCTTAACATCAGAGCACTAGGTTGATAGATGCGAGGAGTCCAACACACCACGTCAATTAGAGTCATATTCACCGTTGTGAAGTGCGCCACGACTATGAATAGGAGGCTATGAGGCATTTTAGGAAATATTTCCCTTCTTCATGTTCTAAGCCATGCTATAGAGTTGTGGTAAGTTTTTCCCCTTAATGATTGTTCTTTGCTATGCTAGATCATGCCAAACACTAGAGAATGATGGACCCAAACTCCTGAGGAGCAACCTACCAATAGTGAGCTCTCGGAGGCTCTCATAATGCTTGCCCAAGTGGTGGCCAACCAAGTCAATTTAGGGGCCCATGCCCGTCATGCTACTACCCCGGGAGCAAAGGTAAGGGACTTCATGACGATGAATCCTCCAATTTTCTATATGTCAAATGTGGATGAAGATCCACAAGAGTTCATTGATGAGGTTTACAAAATTTTGAATATCATGGGTGTTGGACTGAATGAAATGGAGGAGTTGGCGGCATACCAACTCAAATGGGTAGCCCATATATAGTATGATCAATAGAAGGATGAGAAGGGAATTGGTAATGTGGTTCTTTAGGAGGAGTTCAAATTGGCTTTCCTTAATCGATTTTTCCCTCTTGAGCTTAGGGAAGCTAAGTTGGTGGAGTTTATGAACTTGAAACAAGGTGCTTTGAGTGTGAGGGAGTATGCCCTCAAGTTTAATCAACTTTCAAAGTATGCTCCTAATTTAGTGACTGATCCTAGATCTAGGATGAATAAGTTGGTGATGGGTTTCTTCGACTTGGTAAGTCAAGAATGCCAGTTTGCCATGCTAATTAGTGACATGGAATTTCTTTGTTGATGACCTATGCCGAGTAAATGAAGGAGGAGAAATTGAGGAAGAGAAGGGGGTGTGAGGCCAAGAGGGCTCGAGTTGAGGTTAAATTCCAAAAGGGTACTAGGTTTCATCAAGGCCAAGGTCCTACTCGTGCTACTAATAGGGGGTTTGCCAATGACTTCCCTAGGCCTCAAGGTGTTGGTGGTGTGGCTCCTATGGATATGTGTCTATATGTGGGAAGTGACATAATGGCCCGTGTTTGAAGGGTTCTAATGCATGCTTTGGTTGTGGGGATCTTGGTAACAAGAAGATAGATTGTTCAAGAAACTGTGGCAAGGTCCGGGGTGCAAATGTGGTTCCATTGGGTAGAGGTGGTTCTCAAGGTGGTGCCCCAAGGCACAACTGGTTTATGTACTACATGGGAGGCAAAGAGTTGGTGAGGTACCCGATGTTGTTATCGGTATGTTGAAAATCTTTGGGTTTGATGTATATGCTTTGATTGATCTGGGTGCCACTCTTTCCTTTGTTACCCCTTTTGTTGCTAAAAAGTTTCATGTTGACCCCGAGTTGTTCCATGAGTCATATGAAGTGCCTACTTCTATTAGTGTCTCTGTTATTGCTAGGAAAGTTTATAGGAGTTGTCCTATTTGTATTTTGCATAATTGTTGCCTTGTGATCTTCTTGAATTAAACATTGTAGATTTTGATGTCATTATTGGGATGGATTGGTTGCATACCTGCTACGCTTCTATTGATTGTAGAACCCGTAGGGCCAAGTTACAATTCCCTAATGATCTCATCATTTAGTGGGAAAGTCAAGATGTGTTGGTCAATGATAGATTCATTTCATGCATTAAAGCCCGTAAGTTGATTTCTAAGGGGTGTTTGTACCATCTTATGAGGGTTAAAGATGTGGAGTCCAAAATCCCTTCCATTGAGTCGTTCCCGGTTGTAAATGAGTTTCTTGATGTCTTTCTAAATGACCTTCCTGGTGTCCGTCATGAAAGTGAGTTAGATTTTGGCATAGACCTCCTCTCCAATACTCAACCTATCTCCATTCCCCCTTACAGTATATCCCCGGTGAAATTGAAAGAGTTAAAGGAACAATTGAAAGATTTGTTCGAGAAGGGATTTACTAGACCTAGTAAATCACCTTGGGGTGCTCCGGTGTTGTTTGTAAAGAAGAAAGATGAGTCACTTAGAATGAGCAGTGACTACCGACAACTCAACAGGGTCACCATCAAGAATAGGTATCCTCTTTCAAGAATTAATGATCTGTTTGACCAATTGCAAGGGGCTAGCTTCTTCTCTAAGATTGATCTTCTGTCCGGTATCATCAAGCGAGGGTGAGGAGGTATGATATTCCCAAGATGGCCTTTTGGACAAGATATGGGTATTATGAGTGTGTTGTGATATTGTTTGGGTTTACCAATGCACCGGCCATCTTCATGGACCTAATGAATAGGGTCTTCAATCCTTAACTTGATTCGTTTGTTATGGTCTTCATTGATGATACTTTGATCTATTCACATCGTAGGGAGGAGCATGTGTTGAGGGTTGTGTTGCAAAGATTGAAGAAGGAGAAGTTGTATGCCAAATATGATAAGTGTGAATTTTGGTTTAAGGAGGTTCCATTCTTGGGTCATGTGGTGTCGGGAGATGGTATAAAAATGGATCCTAAGAAAGTCGATGTGATTAGAAATTGTCCTAAACCATTGACCCCGTCAGATATTAGGAGCTTCTTGGGCCTAGTAGGTTATTATAGAAGGTTTGTGAATGGATTCTCCTCCATTGCTTCCCCTATGAAAAAATTGTCACAAAAGAAGGTTAAATTTGTGTGGACCTATGAGTGTGAGAGGAGCTTCCAAACATTGAAAGACAAGCTTGTGGCCACTCTTATATTATTCCTACCGGAAGGGCTTGAGGGATTTGTGGTGTATTATGATGCTTCTCGGGTTGGTTTGGGTTGTGTGATGATGCAAACTAGTAAGGTCATAGGTTATGCTTCTAGACAACTAAGGTACATGAAAGGAACTACCTTAACCATGATTTAGAGTTAGCCGCCGTTGTGTTTGCATTAAAGATTTAGCATCACCACTTGTATGGGGTGTATGTAGATGTGTTCACCGATCATAAGAGCCTCCAATATGTCTTCACTCAAATGGATCGCAACTTTAGGCAAAGAAGGTGATTAGAACTTCTTAAAGACTATGATATAAGTGTGCACTATCACCCAAGTAAGATAAATATGGTGGTGGTTGCTTTGAGTAGGGTGTCTATGGGTAGCTTAGCTCATGTTGATGGTGGTGATAGGGAGATGGCTAGGGAGGTGCACCGATTGGCTACATTGGGGGTTAGGCTGGAAGAGGTTGGTGATGCTGGTGTGGTTATTGTTGATCAGTCAAAGTCATTGTTGGTGTATGAGGTGATTGCAAAACAAGATCTTGACTCCTCCTTGCTTGAATTGAAGGACTTGGTGAAAGAGAGCAAAGTAGAGGTTTTCTCCCAAGGAGGAGATGGTGTCCATAGGTACCAAGGTAGGCTGTGTATGCCTTGTGTTGATGGTTTAAGAGAGAAGATTCTTGATGAGGTCCACAATTCTTCTTATTCTATCCACCCTGATTCCACAAAAATGTATAGAGACCTGAGAGATGTGTATTAGTGGGAAGGCATGAAGGGTGACATTTCTAAGTTTATTTCCAGTTGCCATATATAGTTTTTAACAATTCAAAGCTAAACATCAAACGTCGAGTGGCCTAACCCAAGACATAGAGATTGCTACTTGGAAGTGCACAGTGATTAATATGGATTTTGTGGTTAGGTTGCCCAAGACTAGAAATTGTTTTGATTCCATTTGGATGGTGGTTGATAAGATGATGAAATTGACTTACTTTCTACCGGTTAAGACCACATATGAATCTGAAGAGTATGCGCGGTTGTACATCCATGAGTTGGTAAGGTTATATGAGGTTATTTTGTCCATCATATCGGATCATGGCTCACAATTCACATCACACTTTTGGAGGTCTTTTCAAATGGGTCTTGGTAGAAAAGTTCACCTTAGTACAACCTTCCACCCTTAAATGGATGGCCAAGACGAAAGAACAATTTAAATCCTTGAAGATATGCTTAGGGCGTGTGTATTAGAGTTAAGGGGTAGTTGGGATGATCATCTTCCTTTGATTGAGTTTGCCTATAACAATGGCTACCACTCTAGCATCGGTATAGTTCCTTTTGAGGCTCTTTATTAGAGATGTTATAGATAACCGATTGGTTGGTTTAAGGTTGGAGATATGGCTTTATTGGGAGTGGATCTTGTTATGAAGTCTCTTGAGAAGGTCAGGATGATTAGTGAAAGATTGGAGACAACACAAAGTCGTAAAAAATCCTATACTGATATGAGAAGAAGAGACCTTGAATTCAAAGTGGGTGATTGGGTTTATTTGAAGGTTTCCCTAATGAAAGGTGTGGTCCATATTGTTAAAAAGGGGAAGTTGAGTCCAAGATATGTTGGTCCTTATGAAGTCTTGAAGAGGGTTTGCAAGGTAGTTTATGAGTTGAAGTTGCCTAGTGAGATGAATTTGGTTCACCCGGTGTTCATGTCTCTATGTTGACAAAGTGTGTTAGTGATCCTAATGTTATTGTGCCTCTTGATGTTGCGGGTATTGCTGAGGTTAACTTGACCTATGAGGAGGTTCCAGTTCAGGTCTTGGACAAACAAGTGAAGAGACTGAGGAACAAGGAGGTGGTGTCCGTTAAGCTCCTATGGAGAAACTAACAAATTGAAAGTGCTACTTGGAGGTTGAAGCGGACATGCAAAAGCGGTATCCTTATCTTTACCACTCCACTCAAGCCTATGGTACCAATTCTTAGTCCCCTATGTGAATTCAAGTCTTGTGTTTTAGCCCCTATGTCATTTATATGCATTCATGTTTAAGTTATATAATTTATGATGATTTTACACTTATGTTGAGGTTTTAAAAATGGTGTTTAAATGTAATGTTGCATTGTTGTTGGGGCTAATTTATTCTTGATTACGCTCATTTTGTATGTCCATTTTACATTCATTTTACATTCAGGGACGAATGTTCCCAAGGGGAAGATATTGAAACGACCCCAAAAATGTCCAAAAATGTGCCTCGGAATGTCCAGAATTTTAAATTTCATATATCTCAAAATCCATGCGTGATATTGATAATCCAACTTCATATTCTTGTTCAGGAGGTGAAAATTAGGGGGAAAAAGGTCTAACCTTGATTTAAGAGCAAATGATTATCAATTTCCATTTTCATAAATTTTCTTTTCTAGAATCGATTCGCGATAGCACAGCGACGCGCAACTGTCACAGATATGTTTTAATTTGGAATCCGCGATAGGTCCGCATCGCGGACTAGATGCGAACCTATGTATTTTGTTGCCAGTCATTTCTATCTCGGTCCAAGGCTTTGGGGTCTTGGGCCCAAGTGTTCCCAAATATGTTTTTACCTATACTTAGCTTTATTTCACCCTCATATCCTCACTCAAACACTTAGCCATATTTTCACTCCAAAATTCAAATCTCAAAACCCTCATCCAAAACTAAGGATTTCCTTCAAGCTTCAAGCCTCCATTTTCAATCTTCATCAAGAGCTTCTTTAAAGCTAAGGTATGTGGGTTTCAATCATTGGGTTCTTTCACCCATGATGCCCTAATCTCCTTTTACTCAAATTGTATTATTTAAAGTTGAAAGAACATAGTAGGATGCGTAGATGAACATAATTGAAAATAAGCAAATTATATAAACGTGGAATATACATATGGGTGATCATTTAGACATTTTACTCTCACCACAGAACATGGAATAATGCATATGAGATGTAAAAAACTTACCCTTACTTGAATGCATGATAGGTCACATAAACTTAAATTAGTGAGAAATACACGATGGCATACATAATTAAAGTAGTAATGTTCTTAGGCGAACAATACATCACTTTACATAAAAGACTATTTTATTATGAAAGGAACATTGGTAATCATAATGGAATCCACCTTACACACTTGTAGACATCATCATGTACTTTTAGGAGAAATACCATTTGAACTTGTGAAACAGTGAATCATAGGAACTTTAAATCACTTTTGGAGATAACATAAAGGAACTATTTAATTATCATAAGAGGACTTCTTGTGAACATAAGGAGAACTATAACATATGTGAGAGAAACCTTAACTGACATAAACCATGTTAGCTAAGCCATGGATTCCCAATGTTTCCCTACACCAGAAGAAAGGGGAAAGTCACTTGCCAAGGTAACCTCCTAAAATGCCAAAGTGGATCCACTAAAGCCTTGCTATTGAGCAACCTCTACTATTGGTTGTTCTAGAAACCAACCTCCACTAGCGGGTGATTCCTATTTCCTATGATGGAAAGTAATTATGGGACAATAGGATCCTAAATGGGGAGCTTCCACATCCGTCCCAAGATCCACTCAGTGCTAAGTAAACTCTCACGGAATAATCATAGGAATGAATGATGAAATTCATTAGTAGAGAGGTATTCTACTAACTCATCCCATAAGATTTTAAAACAATGGAGGGAAATTCTACTAACCTATCCCATAAACATTTAGAGCATTAATTATCATCATAAGGATAACTCCTATATCTTGTCTAACCTCTACTATCGGCTAGCATCATAATCTTAGCTAAGCCTCTACCGAGGGCTAGCACCATCATTTCCCTCTAGTAACAGGCCATCATAATCTCCTGGTCATAACTAGGTGGGGACTCACATTTCTTTTATACATTCATTCTTGACATTGATGAGTTTAATTTAGTCCCAAATAGCATATAGAGAGTATAGTCATGACATGCATTAACTTGTACACAATAATATCATAAGGAAGACCTTTCAATAATATATGGCTTCATATCTCTTTAACAAATTTCACAACATACTTGATATACTTCATCCTCCATCACATTCATGAACTAGCATACATATAATGAAACTTTTTTCATCATTCATAATAAACTTTTCATAAGTCGATAATAAACATAGAATGTCTCATGAGCCTTCATTTCTTATTATTTAGACATCATACTTCAAGATATATGGGGAATATAATCAATTTAAATCATTCTTAAAAAATCCATCACAATCGTGCATATCATCTTTCAAAACATGGTCATGGAACATGAAATTCATCTTATACATATCTCAACTTCATAGTATCTTATGGTATCACAACATTTATGGCTTTGAATATCATAAACTAGCTCATCAAACCATCATATATCATAATATCAAATAAAGGGATTGATATCATTCATAACATGTATAACATTCTCATGAACTCATACCATGCTCAATTTCTCTTCAACATTAACAACATTCATAAATCATATGTCCTACCATAAAGCCTTCATCATCTAGGAGATTTGCCACATAACTTAGTAAAAACATGGTGGGTATATGTATTTAAGCTTTAAATCATGAAATTCAAAGTATAAAACATAAGAAGAGTAAAAATATAGTCATATAAGAACCATTCAAAACAACCCACCAACATACTTGCAAAACACCAATTTGGGTATCATTAAAACCATTCAAAAATTCATAATATTTTCAAATCTTTCAAGAGGCCATAGCTTACAAGACTTTAATGTAATAAGCATATCATAATCTCAATCATTAGTAGGATGCCATGCATCAATAAATCAATAAACAACGATTTCCAATATATTTCATGTAATGGAGTGATAATAAAAAATACCCATAAAGAATTTATCATTAGAATTAAGAAATTTGATAAAAATAGTTTTGGGGCTCCGTGGGTGGAAGAACCCATGGATGGAAGACTCACATAACTTAAACTTGAGATTTTCTTGAAAGTAACTTGAAGAAGACTTACGCTTCACTTGGGTTCTTGAAATCCAATAAGAGTTCTTGAAAAAACTGGGGATTGAATGGAAGATTTAAGAAGATTGGAGAGGATTTTTAAGAGTATTTCTTTAAATTCTAGGGCATAAAAGGGCTGAAAAATGTGAAATTCTCATCTATATAGGTATAAGGTTATTATCCAAACGTCCTCAGCTGAAACAGAGAAAATTCATGAATTTTTAACCTAAGGCGTGACAAGTCCACATTGCTGACTTGTCGCAAACCCTTACTAGTTTGCGAAATTTCATAGAAAAAATTATTTTTTTGAAATATAAAACCTATACCTTGTAGATAACTGTTTTCCAATACAATTTTGTCCTCTGAACAAGAACATGAAGTCGAATTTGCAAAATTCTGCACAAATTTTAAGATATTGAAAAAAATGCATCATTAGGTCTTTTCGAGCTATGTTGAGGGGTGTTACAATATATATTTATTATATCTCTATTTAGTTTGTGGCTCGTTGCAAGTAATAAGTGCCCATATTTATAGCTAGGATATTGAAGAGAACGGAGGACGCGTGGAAGTAAGTGAACGAGGAGAAGACATTCATGGGGGCGGCATAAATATGCTTTTGTAGTTTCAAATGAACAAAATCATAGTATGCTCATAATCAAGTCATGGTATGACATAGGTGTCCCCGACAGATAGGCCTAACAGGATCATAGTATACTCGTAATCAAGTCATGGTATGACATAGAAACAATGCATAGTCTCCCATTCTGTATATCTCTGTAGCAACAGGCAATACACACTTGTACAGGTGCAAGTCAAGTCAGTACACATGCCTTGCCTAGGCTCTTGCTCATATTCGACCCTTACCAGGCCACTTTCTATGTAAAATAACTCATAGGGCAGCATTGGTATAACCTAAGCTAAGGCCTAAGAGGCTAGATAATTAGAATGATGACACTTATTAGGATCATATCGTGGCTCAGTAGCTACAAAATGTGTTGTCCCACTAAAAATGTGCCCTTCTCAACTAGATTCTTGTCCCCAAGATAAACCCATATAACTAGTGTATCATCGCAGAACGCCTGCAAGATATAACCTACACATCGCTAATAAGGTTGCACTCCCATCTCTAACCTGCTAGTGGCTCAGTGTCAAAACATCTTTTGTTATAGGTCACAAGGCTCCTTCAGGGGTACAACTATGATCGACCCCAGAACATGGTGCATCTCTAGTCACTAAATACTGGCACAAGTACATAACATATAACAATAGTATAAATTATCATATAAGCTATAGGGAAATATAGAATCATGTTCAATTATGAAATTCTACCAAAAGTACTTATTAAAGATATAGATAACCGCAACCACGTCATGCATATACATATCAACCAGATGTACATACTAGATTCAGTACACAAGGTAGCATGTAATCATAAGTCCAACTTAATAGCTAGTATATTCTTATATCCTCAGACCATACACACACAAAAGAAAGTGTCAAGCTTTGTGTATATACCTATAACATCTTCACAGCTCCAACCGGCTCCTTTCAGGCCCTGTCGTAGCCATATGATATATGAACTTAGGTAATAAAGCAACTATAGCCAACACAACCCTTAATACAATAACTACCGTCCTATAACATCATATATATATATACACAAAACACAGCATCTATCCATATGCAACATATACTCCATAAAACAATCCATAAACAATACATTTCTACATATTCCAACTCAAATATGCAAACATTTCAGCTTAGTCTAGGTTTTAGAGAAAGCCTATCCTACCTGGCATATGATGTCTCTTTATTTGAGTCAATCTAACCAAGTTTTTCCCTTCCGGGTTGCTTCTTGATGCTGATCATCTATTCGAACATAAGTCACAACATCATTACGTTTGATTTGGCTGTAAAATCTCAAGAAACAGGTGAATTACATCATTTAAGACTAAAATGGGAAAAATCAGGGCCCCTACTCGAAATAGTGAACTAAAACCCATAAAATAATCCCCACATCACCTCGAGTCCATAGCCAGAAATTCGACCAAAACGGACCCCAGAAGACCAAGAAAAGGCCCAAAAATGAAATTAAAAACTTTACCGGAAAAACATTCTTTTCAATTCTTTCTAGGTTAAAATTTTCAAAAATCGGACGTAAGTATCGAACACCCAGCATACCACAGTGTTTATCTCATAACGTAGAACAATTTAGAACTATACTTCCGCAACATCTGATTTTTCCATAAATAGAGATGTGAATATTTAATTTTAATTTTAGAATTTTAATTGAAAATATATAAATTATATAATGTTAAGATTAAAATTACAAATTCAAAAATAAAATTAAATTATAAATAAAAGAAACTAAAAAAGAATTGAATGTTACCATCACTTTTTTTATTAGTTTTATGTGTACTGATATATTTGTTCTGACTAATATATATTACGTACTTAAATCAAATTTGACATTATTTAATAAAAGGTAAATCAATTATATATTTTTTATTAAAAAAAGTACAATTACATCCAAAAATAATATGTTCCAATAAAATTAAATATTGACTTGATAAGTTTAAGAAGTTAGTTAATAAGTTTGAGGTTATGAGTAGGCATACAAATTATCCATTATTGAAGTTTATGTTATGCCCGGTGAGGGTACCCATGTTGTGGCTAGCATTCTAAGACTATTACTTGTCCCCAAGCGAACCACTCAGCCTCATCACATTTTCATAGCAGAAGACATCAATAAATAAGAATACTTAGAGAAAAGAAATAACAATCAGGAATAAAAGGGCAAAAGGCCAAACAAGCGATCCATCAACTAAGTAAGACTAGTTTAAAAGAAACTAGTCAATAATAGCATCCAATTCCAACTCAACAGTCTAGTCTATAAATCCTCTAAAACATCTGACTAAGTGGTTCCAATGACAAACCCATGGCTACCTCAAAATAAAATAAAAGGCTAAAACTCAAAGCTAGACGAAAAAACATGATATCCTCCGAAAGTAGGGGAGGACTCACCAATCAGCTGAATGCAAGTAGGTACACAATAGGGCACCTGTTGATGACCACTAGTAGTTGTTTCTGCATCATGAAAAGATGCAGGACCAAATGGACGTCACTACGTGGAATGTACGAGTATGTAAGATGGCAGAAAGAAACATGTAAAGGAAGAATGACAACATCTGAAAAAACTCAACTCAAGAAATAGAAAACTCAATCATCAGGTCAAGAGTCTAAAGTAAGAATGTAATTCAGACAATGACTACTCATCTATCATCTACATCCCATCTACTCAGAGTACTATCAAGGCCTATTTAGGTGTTTCTCTAATCGACAACTATCACCTATGAGCCGGTGATGATACAACAAAGCAATCTCATTGCCACATCCATGTAAGATATTCCATCAATGGATCCAAATTTAGTAACATCAAGTCCTCATTTTGGGACAATAGGAAACATCTAGCTTTATGGTTCAATCCTCTCCTATGCCGGCTACGTAGTTAGTTTGAAATGGACTTGCACTTACTCAATTCAGTGCTCAATGCTCCTTCCAAGACTCGATATGCTCATAAGGCATCAACCCTATGGTTAACTTAGTCATCTAGTCTCATTGGACGTCAACTCAATTCATCACATCAACCACCGACTCCTTGGTGACATCATTTTAAGGTTCAATTATTGACTCAAAAGGCCTCAATCATGCATCGTTCTAACTCATAGAATTTAGGAGAACAAATGCAGAACTAAAGCATTAGGGAGTCCATATAATTTTTAGGATCAAATTATGCTCATGCATGCTCATTTAAGTGAAATATGTGAAAATAACAAGACTTTATGCTAGGGTTTGTATAGTAAGGTAAAATAATCAAATTCAAGTAATTAAATTATAAAAACAGCAATTCATGAAAGATTATGTAGAAATACATTAGAATTTAAGAAACACTTTCATAAAACATTCATGTGAGACTTAATTTACTCACATCACCATCAATTCGGATTATAGGGCACATGGAAGAACAAAATTCGTGTTTTGGTTTGCCTTACATACCTGGAAGTCTTGAACCTTGAACTAGCTTGGAAGAATTTACAACGCTGCCTTCAAATGCTAGCCCCTTTTCTCTCTTGAAATCTTACTTGTACATTTGAGAGAGTGTTTTAGCATAAAAACATTGATTTGACAGGTATAGGGCTTTATTAGGTGTAAAAACATCAATTTTAGGCTTTGAAAGGGTGAGAAAAACCAAATTAACCTTTCTTAAAGCTGTCAAGAGCCGTCTACCGGCCCATTTGTGGCTCGTAGAAATTTCCACGACATGTAGGGACCATGTTGTAAACTTTTGGACAATTTTTGGGGTCTCTGGATCACTTTAACGAGCCCAATCTATAACTCATAGAAGGTTCTACAACCTGTAGATTGCTCCGTAGAATCTAGACCAAAAATTGAAGTTTTAGGACTTTTCTCCATGATTTAGCAGACAAGCCGTATGTCATGACCCGATCCTGGTCATGATAGTGCCTGCTGGTCCTACCTCCAGTCAAGCCAATTCCCAACCCAAGGGTACCTATCCTAGCTTTCTAGTCCAAACCAAATCGATACAATAATAATATATATGCTGAAACCTACCCAGAACCTAGAAGTCAACTATACAGAGCTACAATAGACACAAGGACGTATCATATACATGTGTCAATAATTATAATAATATACAAAACCAATAGTGCACCAACAAATACCAAACTCTAATGTACAAGGCCGATGTTCAGATGCAAAAGATGACCATCAATAGGAAGGAGAAAAAGCCAAAACTGTTGGTGCTCACCAAAAGTCTTCTAAGTGCTCCTGAAGTTCCCCAAATCAACTATTACAACCTGTACCTAGACCTGCACCATGGGGAGATGCAGAAATATGGTGAGTACCATAAAAGGCACCCAGTAGGCATCATCGGCCGACCAAGTGAAATAGTGAACATAAATAAAGTCCAAATGTAAAGAACTACAACAGTGTAGCAAAACAACTTAGATCAAGGCATAGGCATGTCTAGGAACCCTGAAACAACAACAAAGCCAATCAAAGTGAAGAACAATGATAACCTGAACAAACCAAGTACTGAACATCGATACGCACTGACAAAGAATGCATATGACAATACCCAAACTGCCCCCAACTAAGGTATAGTGTTATATGTGGGTGCAAGGCCCTAGTAACATGTATGTATGCCAACTGGGGCCCTACAATCCTAGAAGGTACACCCATGCATAATAATCATACTGACAGATAATCATAGAATCCCATAGAACCATCATAGAGCCCAGGTCTCCATATTATCAGAACATTGGTCAGTTGTATGTGGGTGTAAGGCCCTATTGTCTAAGCTTAAATACCTCCTGATCCCCCATAAGCCCAGGAGGTACACCTACACACTATCAAGGTGAGAATAGGTGAGTGGATCCACTAGAATGTAATCACAGGCCTCACCCTAACAATCACAAGTCAACTAGGTCCTCGACCCTGTGTCGACATGTGGTACTCGATCCATAGTCCTCTAACCTAGCCTCCGATTGAGCAGTCAGCTAAGGCCAAATGGTCTGACACTCATACAATGGTGGGACATATCCCCCGCGTGAGAAAGAATTCCAATCGCAAAGATAATTGTGCTTCATCTCTGAATATCCATCATAGGGCCTCGCACCAAAATGTAATTAACGGGGTACTCGACCCAAAATATTAATCAGCGGTGCCTAGCCAAAAAAGTGTAGTTAACCAGCCCCAGTCCCAAAGTAAGGACAATTGCTCGGATCCCTCTAGAATCGACACTCCGGTCTCGGACTCTCGGATGTAACTACTAGAGACTAGGACCACGAGGAGCATCACTCGAGTCTAGACACTCGGACGTGACCACTTGAGGCTTGAACAATGGGGTATGTCATCTAGGTCTCAGAGCACAACATCAGAAAAATCTTTCTCTTTCTCTCCAACCGGATCCAAATCCCCCAATCAAATAATCTTCCCCAAGTCACGATAAAACACTCATTCCTAAGGTATGCAAGGAACTCAGTGTAGAAACTAGGCTAAAGATAATAGTGAGTAGACCTCAATAATCAAAATAGAATCGGGCTCAGCAGGAAACCATGCTACAATCTAGCCCACAACAAAAGTGCAGTAATATAGGGGTTTCACGGGTGCCCTTGAAAGATAGCCCAGCAGAATCACAGTATGCTCATAATCAAGTCACGGTATGACATAGAATCAGCACACAGTCTCTCAGTCCACATATATCTATAGCAACAAGTAATACACACTCACACAAGTACAAGTCAAGTCAGTATGCATGCTTGCCCCAAGCTCTAGTTCATATTCCGCCCTTAGTAGACCCATTTTCTGTGTAAATCAACACATTGGGCAGCATCATTATAACCTAAACTATGGCCTAAGAAGCTAGGTAATAATAAGGATGACACCTATTAGGATCATATCATAGCTTGACAACCATAAAGAATATTGCCTAAGGAAAATGTGTGCTGGCAAACTAAAAATGTGCCTCTTTCAGTCGCCAAGACTAACCCATATAACTAATGTCTCGTCGTAGGTCATCCAAAAAGCCCGTATATATAAGCTACACCTCGCTAATAGGGTCACAGTCCAATCATTAGCCCGCTAGTGGCTCAATGTCAACATATCTCGTATTACAGGTCATGAGGTTCCTTCCAAGGTACAACAATTACCGTCCCCAAGACATGGTTTATCTCTAGTAACTAACTAGTGACAAAAGTACATAGTAGATAACAGTAGTATACAAAATCATATAAATCAAAGGTCAACATAGAATCCTATTTAATCAAGAAGTTCTACCAAAAGTACTTAGTAAAAATATAGATAACTGCATCCACATTATGCATATACATACAAACCAGATATAAATACTAGATCCAACGAATAGGATAACATGTAATCACAGGTCAACCTCAATAGCTAGTACATTCATATAGCCTCATACCATACACACAAACAAGCAAGAGGCAAGCTCAGTGCACACCTGTCACATATTCACAACTCCAGCCAACCCCTTCCAGGCTCTTTCATAGACATATAATGTAAGAACTCAGGTAATATAACAACTATAACCAAGAAAGCCCTCAATACCATAATGATCATCCCACAACCTCATATATATACAACTGACAAATCACATCCATCTATATTCCACATATATTCCACAACTCAATCCATAAAAAGTAAATTCCTACACATTCTAACTAAAATATGCAAACAATTCAGCTCAATCTAGGGTTTACAGAAAACCTAGCTAACCTGGCATCTAGCCTCTCATGCTCTAACTCAATCCATACAATATTTTCCTTTCTGAATCACTTCTCGATGCTTCTCAATTGTTCAAGCATAAGTCACAATATTATTAGGACTGATTTGGCTGTAAAATTTCAAGAAACGACTGAAATTAGATCAATTAAGACTAAAATGGGAAAAATTGGGGTCAACACTTAGAAGTTCCAAATCAATCCCATAAAATAATCTCCACATCATCCAAGTCCATAGTCAAAAATTTGATCCAAAGTGGACCTCTGATTACCGAGAAAAGGCCCAAAAACAAAGATGAAAACTTTATTGGGAAAATATTTTTTTCAAAAGTTTCTTGGCCAAAATTCTCAAAAATCAAAATAAATCAGTGAACACCCAGCATACCACAGCGTCCCTCTTAGAACATAGGATAAACTAGATGCAAGTTTTACTTAATTCCATTAAGAAATGACCGAGATATTGCAATGTAAAATTTTCACTCATTCCCGATATATCAATGAAGAAAAAGTAGAGATTTACCTCAAAATATTTGTCAAATCCCAAGCCTGACTTTACCATGACATTCCTTGGGAAAAACTGAGTTACATAGCCTTTTGGATCACTTAAATCAGATGAAAAATGAGCTCGTAATCGCGGTATGAATTTGGAGGGTATATATAATATCTATAATTTCTCAAATTACAGACACACACACACACACACACACACACACACACACACACACACACACATAAATATATGTATGTGACAACAGGCTGACACGCCTCTGCCATGTGTTAACACCTGACGGCGCCTCATGGCAGTCCCTCAAAATCAGCCACGTGTCCCTCTCTCTTCCCATTCTTCCTTAAATCTCTTTTTCAACCTTTTGGGCTCGTCCGGACTCTGATATTTACAAACAATATGTAACCCTATAGATTTTGATGTTCCAGACCCAATGGTGCAGTGGGAATTCCTAACGGATCTTCCTTCGAATAGTGAGGGTCCCACATCTTTATACTCAACTTTTAATAGGAAGCGCCTCGGGGGGGAGGTCAAATCACATTTGGGCATCCCCAATATCAAACGAAGGGTCGTCGTAGACCAAAATCGATATGCCAAAGCTAACCATGCTATCATCTTGGTATAGTAGATGCTATCAAACATACAATCATATTCAATTTGATGGAATTGTTTGATATTAAAGGGGATCTTCTATTTCTAGAAAAAAGGAAAGAGGACTGGTTCTTAAGAGCATTGACTAGGTAAAATATTAATTGGTTCCAACAGCTAATTTCGCAATCCATGATATAATTGCACCGGACATATTCCTGGCCTAATTCGACTATTGCAGAGATAATGGAATTGTCAAATGTCCATTCCGAGGTCATTTACTAAGACTTTACCCAAAATCTCATTTTATGGGTATAACTTCCCGGTTAACTCAAAAATCCCCATAACTCCCGAATAAGCTGACCAATAGTCACCCCAATAGTCTCGAGATTACTATACATATGCTTAAATCAACTTAATAATAGAAAACCCATATAAATGACCCAGAGGGTCATTACACTGTACTTCATTTTGCGGCCCATAATAGGTTTCATAAAACAACTCTACACTTAGTAGTCTCCAGTAAAATGGCCATAACTTTTGACTCCGAACTCCCAAATGAGGTGAAATAAGTCTCATTGGAAAGCTAATTCGAAGAACTTTCATTTGGTAAGTCATAGACCACTTAAATCTTTGTGTGATAAGAGTTATGATCCTTTAAATTTGACTCTTACATAATCCAACACTAGAAACTCAATTTGTAGGAAAGTTTTGAACTCAACTAATTACTCGCAATCTCTTAGGGCCCTAATACACTTCCCACATATAAGAATGATGCTTGAAATATTGGCACATGTGAGGATAGAGTTATGAGGTGTCACTATATCTTCCCCTTTTCATCATTCATCATCGAATGATGAGCAACTAGGAGACCTATCTACAAGGAACTCAAATACTTGGATACTCAAATACTCACACTCTAGAAGTTAACTCAAATTCTGAATTGAAAGACTACTTGTTACATCATAGTTATGTATGAATACAATCAAAATCATGGATATTCAAATACTCATAGACTAAAGAAGAACAACAACTAAGAGATAAGAACTCAATTCAATATTAGAAAAGTAACTCGGAGAGTAAAAATGAATTATTGACATCATTTCATCATTAGAAGGAACGAATAGGTGAGGGTATCTAGAGTTCAAACCCTTTTTAGCTTCCTATGTAGCCTCTTCAATGGATTGACTTCTCTACAATATTTCACAGATGCAACCTCTTTAGTTCTCAACTTGCGAACTTGATGATCAAGGATTTGGACTGAGATCTCTTCATAAACTTAAACTATCCTTCACTCTAATGGTTTTAATAGAAACAACCAAGGACGAATGTCCCAAATACTTATTAAGCATAGAAATGTGAAAGACCAGATGGATGGCTACTAACTCTGGTGGTAGCCCTAATTCCTAAGCTACATTTCCCACTCTCTTCACAATTTAGTAGAGACTAGTGTATCGAGGACTCAACTTCCCCTTCTTACCAAATATCACCACACCCTTAATGGGTGACACTTTTAAGTATACCTAATCATTCACTTCGAACTCTAGGTCCCTTCTCCTAACATTAGTGTAGTACTTTTGGCGACTCTAGGTGGTTTTCAATTTCTCTTCGATGATCTTTACCTCCTCCATAGCTTGGTGAACCAGGTCTAGCCCAATCAATCTTGCTTTACCTACCTCTCACCATCCAATTGGTGATCTACATCTCCTCCCATTGAGGACCTATTAAGGCCATTTAGATGCTGGATGAAAGTTGTTATAGTAGTCAAACTCAATCAGAGGCAAGTGGTCATCCCAATTACATTTGAAGTCAACGACACAAGCCCTCAATGTATCCTCTAAAGTTTATATTGTCTTCTCGGATTGACCATCAGTCTGAGGGTGGAAAACAGTACTAAGGTTCACCATTGAGCCCAAGGCTTTCTAAAAGGTATTCCAGAATTGGGTAATGAACTGAGCCCCTCTATCTAATATGATAGACAAGGAACTCTATGCAATTTGAAAAACTCCCTATTGTATAACTAGGAATAATCCTTTGCAGTGTCTGCCATCTTTAGCGCTAAGAAGAGTGCTGATTTTGTCATTCGATCAACTATCACCCAAATTGAATTATACTGTCTGTGGAACCTCGATAAGCCTATGATGAAATCCGTGTTAATCATCTCGTATTTTCACTCTGGAATCTCAAAATTATGAGCTACTCCACATGACTTTTGGTGCTCAACTTTAATATGTTGGCGATTAGAGCACTTGGAAATGAATTCAGCAGTCTCTTTCTTCATTCTATTCACCAGTAGACTTCTGTTAAGTCATGGTACATCTTGGTAGATCCTAGATGGATGGAATATCTAGAATTATGGGCTCTGGCATGATCCTCTCTTAAACACCATCAACATCTGGAACACACAATTTGCCTTAATACCTCAATACTCCATCTCCCCCTTTGGTGAAAGCTATCACCTTCAGCTTATGCGCATCCACCTTCAATTGTAATAAAATAGGATCTTGATCTTGTTTCTCCTTCACCTCTACTAGTAGAGATGATGCAAACCCATTCTACGCAAGAACCCCTCCTTCACCCGATTCATTCAATTGAACTCCTAATTGTGCCAGTCGGTGAACCTTTTTGGCCAACTCCTTTTCTCTTCCTCCACATGGGAAGAGCTTCCTTTGGATAACCTGCTAAGAGCATCAACAACCATATAAGCTTTACCTGGATGGTAGAGGATGCTCATGTCACAACCTTTAAGCAACTCAAGCCATCTCCTCTGATCAAGTTAAGCTTTTTCTGGATGAAGACGTGTTGTAGGCTCTTGTGATCTATGAATACATCAACATGTGCTCCATAGAAGCAGTGGAGCCAAACCTTGAGTTCAAACTCTACCACAACCAATTCTAATTCATGAGTTGGATAGTTCCTCTCATGGTTCTTAAGTTGTCTGGAAGCATGGGTTATGACCTTACATCTCTACGTCAGAACACATTCCAATCCCACTCTAGAAGCATCACCATATGTCACAAAGTCATCCATACCTTCAGGTAGAGTTAATACTGGTGCGGTCATTAATCTAGTTTTCAACTCCTGAAAACTCTTCTCACACTCATCAGACTACTGAAACTCAGCTTTTTTTTGTGTTAGCTTAGTCAATGGTGAGGATAAATGAGAGAATCCCTTAATAAATTTACGCTAGTAACTAGCCAACCCCAGAAAACTCCTTATGTCATTTGGAGAGGTGGGTCTAGGCCATTTCTTAACTATCTCAACCGTTTGCATATCCACTCAAATACAATCACTCAAGACAACTTGGCCCAAGAATGATACTGCCTTAAGCCAAAACTCACATTTTGAAAATTTGGCATATAAATACTCATCTTTGACGGTCTGAAGAAAAATTCGTAGCTGACCGACATGCTCTTCCTTATCTCTAGAGTACACCAACATATCATTGACGAATATAATTATAAATACATTAAGGTACTATCTGAATACTCTGTTCATCAAGTCTATGAGACCGGCAGGAGCATTTGTCAATCTGAAAGACATTACCAGAAACACAAAGTGAACATATCATGTTTGAAAAGTTGTCTTCGGGATGTCACATTCTCTCACTTTCAATTGGTGATAGACTGATCTAAGGTCTATCTTGAAGAAAATAGTAGCACCCTAAAGTTGGTTGAATAAATCGCTAATCATCGGAAGGGGATTTTGTTCTTAATGGTCACCTTATTCAACTAGAGATAATCTATAAACATCCTGAGGGAACCATCTTTATTTCGCACGAATAGGATTGGAGTACCCCATGGTCAGATACTCGACCTAATAAATCCCTTATCCAAGAGATCTTTCAACTGTTCTTTCAGTTCTTTCAACTCTGTGAGGCCCATTCTATATGTAGGAATAGAGATAGACTGGGTATTAGGGAGAACATTGATCCCAAAGTCAATCTCCCTATCACGAGGAATTCTGTGTAAATTATCGATTAAGACATCAGGGAACTCATTGACAGCTAGGAATGACTCTAAGGGTAGAGAGTCTACATTATTAGCCTTAACTCGCACGAGGTGATAGATAATCCTTTAGAAATTAATTTTCTAGCCCTAAGGTAGGAAATAAACTTACCCTTGGGCACTATAGAACTACCCTTCCACTCTATAATATTCTTATTCGAAAATTGGAACTTGACTGCTGGGTTCTACAATTAACAGAGGCATAACAGGTCTGAAGTCAATCTATGCCAAGAATCACATCAAAGTCAATTATCTCTAACTCAACTAAGTCTGCCAAAGTATCTCTATAATAGATAGACACAGTGCAATATCTGTATACCCTTTCAACTAGAATAGACTCACCAATTAGAGTAGAAACATTGATGGGTTCAAGAAGACATTCAGGAAGGATCTCAAACTTACTAGCCACATATGGAGTTACAAATGATAAAGCGGCACCTGGGTCAAGCAAGGCATACATATCATAGGAAAAGACTCAAAGCATACCTGTGACAATATTTGGTGCAACTTTTTGATCCTGTTGATTTCCCATCATATACAAACTATTTGTAACACTACCCATATTAGTTGTGGAACCTCTCTCTGGTGCTGCTAAAGACCGTGATTTATTACCTCCATCAGCTCACCTTCTTACTAGTCACTCATTCTGGAAGTGACCAGTTTGTACGTACCTATAGAAAGCATTTGTGCCCATACCACACTGACTTAGGTGGAGTTCATCACACCTACCACATGGTGGTTTTCCCTCAAAACTTGAGTCACACTAGCTTGGGATTGAGAACCCTGAGCTCTGAAATTCTGATAGCCTTGAGACTCTTGATCATACCTGTTACTCAGAGCTAGTGCACTTGGTAAGGATGGTGCAAAGTTTGAAGACCTTTTCTTAAAATAGGGCCTATCACCTTACATTGCTTATGCTGGCTAGGCTTATATGCTGCTTACTCAACCCTTTTACTCAAGTACCGTTCGTTATCCCTGTTTTTGTCCTCCTCAACTTATTGCGCATAGACCATAAGCCTAGAGATATCCATTTTCGAAATAAGCAATGTCACTTTGCACTCCTTTTTCACATGTTTGGCCAAGTAGGATACAAACTTTTTGATTCTACATCTCATGTCAGGGACTATATCTGGGCATACTTGGATGGGTGTATGAACTTAATGCTATATTCTTTGATAGTCATCCCCTCTTGCTTCATATTGATAAACTCCTCCACCTTCGTTTCTCCCAACTCTCGTGGAAAGAAGTGATCAAAAAAGGCACCCTCAAAGTCATCCCAAGTAGTAGGCTCAACATTCTCACTTGGACTTTTTGCCCATTGATTATACCAAACATTTACCATATCCTCTAGTTAATAAGAAACAAGTTCAACTCCCTCTGTCTTAGTCACATACATAGCTTTCAACACTTTCCACATCTCATTAATAAAGTTCTAGGGGCCTTCCGCAACCTTTGATCTAGTAAAATCTGGTGGGTTCATTCCCAGAAAATCTCTTAGTTTGATGGCAGCTGTTGCCTCTTGAGAATTAGAACTAGAAGTCTCTGAACTCTGGTTCCCACTCTGAGCAGCTACCAATTCGGTGAATATAGTTATAGCTCCTTTGAAAGTAGCCTCTGCGATAGGTGAAGTTGAGATAGTGGGTGGCTCAGGGGTCCCAACGAATCTACTAGGTCGACCTCTACCCTTTGTCTTTATCTGAGGAGGCACTTCTAAAGTGGGATTCTCAACCTTGTTAGTTGAAGCATTTCTCTGGGTCACGGTATGCTTTGGAGGCATGATCTGCAAGTGTGTAACACACGAGTTAGAAAAGAGCTTTGTAGAGTTATTTTTTTAAGTTTATTGCATGAAATCAGAACACAAAGAAGTGTAGCAATTCCTAATATCCAATAGTCTCCTTCCTATAAGTGTGGTGCACAACGCACCCATAAACAAGACACTAGTAGACACGCTTCATAGACTCCTTAGGACTCTTGAGTTCTGTGCTCTGATACTTAAAGTGTTACGCCTCGGGAAGGTATCCTTGGCGTGGCCGACACTCAGAGACTATTGCTAGTCCCCAAGAAAACCACTCAACCTCATCACATTTATTCAATCACATTCTCATAAAAGAAGACATCAATAAATAAGAATACTTAGAAAAAAGAAATGGCAATTAGTAAAAAACGGGCCAAAGGCCAAACAAGTCATCCGTCAACTAAGACTAGTGTGAAATAAACTAGTCAATAATAAAAACCAATCCCAACTCAACAGTCTAATCTGTCAAGCCTTTAAAACATCTGAGTAAGTGGTGCCAATGAAAAACCCATGGCTACCCCTAAATAAAATAAAAGGCTACAACTCAAAGTGAGAAGGAAAAGACATGATATCCTTCCAAAGTAAGGGAGGACTCACTAATCAGCTAAATGCAAGCAGGTCCTCAACGGGCACATGTTGATGACCGCTAATACTTGTCTATGCATCATAAAAGGATGCATGCCCAAATATAAATATGTACATGGAATGTACAAGTATGTAGAATAGCAGAAAGAAACATGTAAAGGAAGAATGACGTCATCTCAAAAAACTTAACTCAAGAAATAGCTTATCATTACACATCACTGGTCGCGAAAGCATATAAAAGCCATAACGAGTGATAATAGGGACAAAAAGGGACTAAGGGGAAAGCTTAAATAACATCATAATCAAGAGACAAAGAGTCAAGGTCATATCATAGATACAAAGTATGTCCAATAAACACTTCTACTACACTGATAAGAGCGGGGGCCAAGACAAGCAACCGGGTTCACCCTCATAGTCAAAATAGAACATAAAGAAAAATGTCTCAATACATGTTAAGAGAAACATAGACTAAGGTCCCCAAAGTGGAGGACTCACCAAGAAGCTTGAGAAGTACTAATCTAGCCACGTGGAGGAGGAGGATGATCAACTTGGGCTCTGGTTCCTACATGGTGATATCATGTAGGCAAGAGTATGCGTTAGTGCGTTTAATGTACCAAGTATGTAGAAAGCAATGCAACAAGAGACAGGCATCATAAACAAAATGCATAATAATAGGCAATAGGCATAATATAACAATATGGCATGTATGACCAATGGATAACTAAAACATGCTAAAGTAATTCATGCTCATATAGGATATTATATGTGTAGAAAAGACTAAGCTAGCTTTCCAAGGTACAAATCCCTTAGTAGGTTGGTGATGATGCCACCCCATCACTTAGGTGGTGAGGTAGAAACCCCTAGGTTGATGAGTACAAACCCCCATCTAGGTTGATGAGTACGAACCCCCATCTAGGTTATCCAAACTCTTAGTTCCCCCGAATTGGGTAGTGTCTAATGCAACACTTTATATAGGATTTATCATATACATAAGCTCATTTCATATCATAACATCATTCATATCATATTTTAGGCTTTGGACCTTCAATTCCTCAAGAAACCACAACGAAATATTTTATCAAACACTTAGAAGGTGTGTAATGGGGGCAAAAGACCATGCAATTTAGAGCTGAAATCATGAAAGGAAATCCATTGTAAAATCATCAATGAACACCTTGCAACACCCTCAAGGAATATACATCAAAACCCCTCATAACATCTTACACTAGATCCAAGATTTATAGTTCAAAACATAGCAAAACAATCACAACTTTACATAACTTTAACATAATTCACAGAAATCTTCATACTAGTAAAACCATTTGTGAAACAACTTTAGATCATGCAAATTGAGTAAAAAAAAGATTAGGGAACCATGGGTGGAAGGACCCAATGGCTAAAACCCACATACCTTAGCTTGGAGATGAACTTGGTGAAGATTGGAGATGGAGACTTGAAGCTTGAAAAAGAACCTTGAATGAAATCCTTAGTTCCGAATGAGGGTTTGAGACTTGATTTGGGAGTGAAAAGTATGACTAAGTGTTGGAGTGAGTATTGTGGAATGATTAGGGTGGTAGGAGGATGAAAAATGACTAAGTATAGTAAAAAACATGGTTGGGAACTTTTAGGCCCAAGACTTGAAGTCTTGGACCAAAGCTGGAAAAATAGTCACAAAAACAACACAGGTACGCATCGTGGAACAGGAGCCGCAAACCTTACTAGAAATTGCACCATGGGATTTTCAAATTTTGATACGGTTGCTATAAAATCAAGCTAGACCCTTTTCCCCCTAATTATTACCCCCTGAACAAAAATATGAAGTTAGATTTTTGATATCACTCACAGATATTTGAGATATATGGAATTTAATATTTCGAGTATTCCGAGACATATTTTTGGGCACTTTTTGGGGTCATTTCACTCTCCGCATCATTAGAACAAGGGTCAGCTGTACATCGGTGTAAAGCCCTTGTATCTAACCATGAACGCCCATTGATCCCCCACAAGCCCAAGATGTACACCCATGCACAATCAGGGTATGAATAGGTGGGTAAATCCATACGTAATCAATCATGGGCCTCGCCCTAACAATCACAAGTCAATCGGGTCCTTGACCCTGTGCCAGCACATGACACCTGATCCATAGTCCTCTAACCTAGCCTCCGGTTGAGCAGTCAGCCTAGACCATATGGTCTGACACTCAATATAACAATGGGATATATCCCAGAAGGAATCCCTCTCGCATAAATAATAGTGTCTCATCTCAAGATATGAATCATGGGCCCCAACCCTATTAGTCATGGGACATAGCCCTGCAGAATATCAATCGGGGTCCTCGGTCAAAATTTTGGCCACCCTGTATTCGTAGATCTGTATTTGTTACATGATGCTTTAGCACGACCATTAGAACTCAAAATGTGAGGCTCGTAACCCATGAAATCGGTTACTCAAATGTGGCCACTGGTCTATACTCTTTATTTATTGCGCTGCCATTGCACTTGATGAGGGCTCCCATCATGCTCATTTCTAATTTCCTACTTCTAAAGAGGGCATGTGATAGTGTGCCTTTAATTCAACCCCTAGGATTTATTTATTGCACTTGATGAGGGCTCCATAGGGAATTCATTATTGTAATTAGTAAAGGGAATATATCTTGTCTTCCCTACTTTATTGCACTTGATGAGGGCTCTCTTTATTTATTGCACTTGATGAGGGAATTTACTAGTTTCAGGGTTATTGCTCTTCCCTAGGGTATATCCTCTTTATTAATTGTAACTAATTGCATTTTTATCACTTAAAGTGTTAAGCATGGAAATGTTATATTTTTTTATTTTTATTGTTTTTTATTTTATTGTTATTGATTTATTGTTTGAATTTAGATTTATTGTTTGAATTTGATTGATTTTCCCTTACTACAATAATAGAGTTTTTCCTGGTATATTTGATTTTGCTTGATTGGTGTGCTGCATTTTTTATCGGTTCGAATCCGGACCAGCTCCATTAGTATTTGACTTGAACTAGACCTGATCTTGCTTATGCTCTTAGCATTGTGAGCCAGTTTATACGAGGTGGCTCTTTGCCTTCCTTTTCAAACTTTGGTTTCTCGAGTATTTGATGTTCCATCCACTTTTTGCTCTGCCACCTTCGGCTCCTCATCATCTCTTCTATATGAACTAACTTGGCAGTGAAGGACCTAGGTGGGCTCAACCCATGGATTACTTGGAGGCTTTAATATCACTGCTTAAGCCTTTAATATGGCCGCTTAATATACTTTTAAAGCCATCAATATCTCTGCCTAATCCTGCTCTTAAGAGATAAATATTGCTGCTTAAGCTATTAATATCTCTGCTTAACACACTTTGTAAGTCACCAGCACCGTTCCAGCTTAAACGATCAATGCCTAATCTTATCCCGAAGAGTTCACTCTCTGAGCTACTAAAAGCATTCTCAGCCGTTAATACCAAAAATGTTACAATGGTAACACCTATTCTATTCATCTCTTTCCCTTTTTTAGCCTTGATACCGCTGCCTTTACACGTCTATACTGTAAAATCAATTTTCGACGGAATGAAAAAGACATATATGGTAGAATCATAACCATAGAATACGATCCTAATCAAAATGCATACATTTGTCTCATACACTATGGAGATGGTGAGAGTTTATCGCCGAATTCGGACTAGTTCAAATCAAAGAGTTCAAGATATGCGGATTAAGCGACGTGGGCAAAAACCGAGAAAAGCATTTTATGATCAAGAAAGACCTTCTCACACAAGGAAATATATAGATTTCATATGGTTTTTTTGACATCCTACCACTGGTTTCAATCACTTTTCCTCCTCTGGATGATTTTATCTGTGTACCAGAAGCCTAATATGCGAGACACATCGCATTGATTAGAGTCTTATTCATGGTTGTGTTGTGCACCACAACTATTAATAGGAGGCTATGAGACATTTTAGGAAATATTTTCCTTCTTTATGTTCTAAGTCATGCTATAGAGTTAAAGTAATGCTTGTTTTTTGCTATGCTAGATCATGTCTAATGTGAGGGGAAGACGAGCCCGCATGCCCAAGGAGAAACCATCAAACGAAAAGCATAAGGATGCTCTCACATTGGTTGCACAAGTGGTGGTTAATCAAGTCAATCAAGGGGCCCAATCCCCTCATTCTCCTACACCAGCCTCTCGGGTGAGAGACTTCATGAGAATAAATCCCCCAGAATTTCATGGGTCAAAGGTGAGTGAGGACCCTTAAGAGTTCATTGATGAGTTCTACATAATTTTGTCCATTATGGGTGTGATGCTGGAGGAGAAGGAGGAGTTGGCAGCCTACCAACTCAAAGGGATAGCCAAAATATTGTATAGTTAATGGAAAGAAGAGAAGGGAGTCAACTATGTGGTGCTTTGGGAGAAGTTTAAGGTGGCCTTCCTTAATAGGTTCTTCCCCCTTGAACTTGGGTAAGTTAAGTTGGTGGAATTCATTAATTTGAGACATGGTCCATGAGTGCGAGGGAGTATGCCCTCAAGTTAAAACAACTTTTGAAATACGCTCCACATTAGGTGGCCAACTCAAGATCTAGGATGAACAAACTTGTGATGGGTTTTTCCAACTTGGTTAGTGAAGAATGCCGGTCCGCCATGTTGATTAATGACATGTACTTGTCACATTTGATGACCTATGCCGAGTAAATGAAAGGGGAGAATTGAGGAAGAGGAGTCATGAGGCCAAGATGGCCAATTTTGTGGGTAAGTTTCAAAAGGGTGGCCGAATCCACCAAACCCACGGGTCCTCTCATATTTCTATTAAAGGATTTGCCAATGACTTAGGCCCCAAGGTGTTGGTTTTGTGTTTCCTAATGAGGTGTTTCCTAGGTATTATAAGGGTCATAAGGGCCCATACTTGAGAGATACTAATACATGCTTTGGGTGTTGGGAAGTGGCTCACAAAAGGTGGATTGCCCACGGAGTCGTAGCAAGGGCAAGGAGGTTCATCTACAAGGTGCAAATGCAGTCCCATTACAGAGAGGTGGATGACATGATGGAGCCCCAAGGCACAGTTAGTTCTAATCTTTGCATGGGAGGCAAGGGCTTGATGAAGTCCTTGATGTCGTAATCGGTATGTTGAAAAACTTTGACTTTGATGTGTATGCATTGTTTGATCTAGGTACCACTCTTTCTTGTGTTACCCCCTTTGTTGCCAAAATATTCCATTTTGACGTCGAGTTATTGCATGAGTCATATGAGGTGTCTACTCCTATTGTTGCAACAGGAGTTTATTGAAATTATCCTATTTGCATCTTGCATAATATATTGCCTTATGATCTTGTTGAGTTAGACATGGTTGATTTTGATATTATTCTTAGGATGGATTGGTTGCATGCATACTATGCTTGTATTGATTGTAGAACCTGTAGGGTCAATTTCCAATTCCCAAATGAACCCGTTCTTTAGTAAGAGAGTCATGATGTGGTGGTTAAAGGTAGATTCATCTCTTGCATTAAATCCTGTAAGTTAATCTCTAAGGATTATTTTTACCATCTTGTTAGGGTTAGGGATTTGGAGTCTAAAGTCTTTCCCATAGAGTCGATTATGATTATAAATAAGTTTCTCGATGTCTTGCCAATTGATCTTCCTAGTGTTCTTCCCGAAAGGGGAATAGATTTTGGTATAGACCTTCTCCCCAATACTCAACCTATTTTTATTCCCCCTTACCATATGGCCCCAATGAAGTTGAAGGAGTTGAAGGAACAATTGAGGGACTTGCTGGAAAAGGAATTTATTAGGCCTAGCCAATCACCTTGGGGTTCACTAGTGTTGTTTGTGAAAAAGATGGATGGGTCCACTAGGATGTGTATTGACTACCGGCAACTCAATAGGGTCAGTATCAAGAATATGTATCCTCTTCCGAGAATTGATGATTTGTTTGACTAATTCCAAGGGGCTAGCCACTTCTCTAAGATTGATCTTTGGTCCAGGTACCATCAAGTGAAGGTCAAGGAGTGTGAAATTCCCAATATTGCCTTCCGGACTAGGTAAGGGCATTATGAATTTGTGGTTGACCAATGCATTGGCCATCTTTATGGACCTAATAAATAGGGTCTTTAAACACTAAGTTGATTCCTTCGTTGTAGCCTTCATTGATGATATTTTGATCTATTCTCGTGGTGAGGAGGACCATAGGGCTCATTTGAGGGTTGTGTTGCAATGATTGAGGGAATAGAAGCTATATGCTAAGTGTGAGAAGTATGAATTTTCGTTGAGGGAGGTTACCGTCCTAGGACATGTGGTGTTGGGGGATGGTATTAAGGTAGATCCTAAGAAGACCGATGTGATTAGAAATTGGCCTAGACCATTGACCCTATCAAACATTAGGAGGTTCTTGGGCTTAGCAGGCTATTATCAGAGGTTTTTGAATAAGTTCTCTTCTATTGCTTCTCCTATGACAAAATTGAATCAAATGAAGGCTAAATTTGTGTGGTTTGATGTATGTGAAAGGAGTTGCCAAACATTGAAAGATCAGCTTGTATCCGCTCGTATATTGTCAATACCGAATGAGGTTGAGGGATTTGTTATGTATTGTGATGCTTCCTGGATCGATTTGGGTTGTATGTTGATGCAAAATGGTATGGTCATAGCCTATGCTTATAGACAACTCAAAGTACATGAAAAGAACTACCCTACCTATGATTTTGAGTTAGCTTCCATTGTGTTTGCATTAAAGATTTGGCGTCATTACTAGTATGGGGTGCATGTTGATGTGTTCTTCTATCATAAGAGCCTCTAATATGTCTTCACTCAAAAGGATCTCAATTTTAGAGAAAGGAGATGGTTAGAACTTCTTAAGGACTATGATATGAGTGAGCATTATCATCTGGATAAGGCAAATATGATGGTGGATGCTTTGAGTAGGCTGTCTATGGGTAGCCTATCATATGTTTAAAGAGGTGATAAGGAGATGTCTAGGGAGGTACATCGATAGGCTAGATTGGGAGTTAAGTTTGAAGAGGTTGGTAATGGGAGTATTGTCATTGTTGACGGTTCTAGGTCTTCCTTGGTGTATGAGGTGAAATAAAAGCAAGATCTTGATTCCTCCTTGTTAGAATTGAAGGCCTTGATAAAAAAGGGCAAGGTGGAGGTATTCTCCCAAGGGGGAGATGGTGCCCTTAGGTACCAAGGTAGGTTGTGTGCCCCTTGTGTTGATGGTTTGAGGGAGAGAACCCTTGATGAGGCCCATAACTCTTTTTACTCTATACTCCCCAATTCCACCAAAATGTGTATATACTTGAGAGATGTGTATTACTGGGGAGGCATGGCAAATTTGGTTCCGGTTGTCATAGTTGTCAACAAGTCAAAGCCGAACATCAAAGTCCGGGTGGCCTATACCAAGACATTAAGTTTCCTACTTAGAAGTGGGAGGTAATTAGTATGGATTTGTTGGTTGGGTTGCCCAAGGCTAGAAAGGCTTTTGATTCCATTTGGGTTGAAGTTGATAGGATGGAAAAATCTTCTCACTTAATATTGGTTAAGACCATATGTGAGGCTGAAGATTATGCAGGTTGTACATTCATGACTTGATAAGGTTGAAGGGGTTCATTTGTCCATCATATCGGATCATGGAGCACAATTCACTTCACACTTTTGGAGGTCCTTTCAAAGGGGTCTTGGTACAAGAGTAAAGCTTATATGGCCTTTCACCCTCAAAGGGATGACTAAGCTGAATTAACCATTCAAACCCTTAGGGATATGCTTAGGGTTTGTGTATTGGAGCTTAAGGGTAGTTGGGATGACCATATTCCATTCATTGAGTTTGCCTACAACAATAGCTATCATTCTAGCATTGGTATGGCTACTTTTGAGGCCCATTATGGTAGGCAAAAGCTTGTTGCTTCCCTTGCACACGCAAGTGTATGTTGTCAACCATAATAATATAGAGGCTCTTTTCAGAAGCCATATGTCAAACCCAAAGGGCTTTTCAATTAATTTTTTACTAATGAAATGAACCCAAAATGTGCCTGAAAATTTGCCTCAAAAGTGCTCAAAATCGTAAATTTCATATATCTGAAAAATCTGTGTGCAATATCGAATAGTTGACTTCATATTCTTGTTTAGATGGTCATTTTGATTGGAAAAGATGTCTAATCCTAATTTAATAGCAAGCAATTAGCAATTTTTATTTTCCAAAATTTCATTTCTAGATAACTTTTCGCGCCCATGGTGCGATGCACCAAGGGCGCGCTGTAGTGTTACTTTTGATCCAGTTTTGATTTCGGTCCAAAACGTTTAAGTCTTGCACCTAAGTGTTTCCAAATGTGAAAATACCTATACTTAGCTATTTTCACCCTCATATCATCCTAAACAATTCCCAGTACTCACTGAAACACTTAGCCAAATATTTTACTCCTAAACTCAAGTCTCAAAACCCTCTCTGGACCTAAGGATTTCTCCTCAAGCTTCAAGTCTCAATCTCAAATCTTCATCAAGTTCATCTCCAAAGCTAAGGTATGTGGGTTTCTTCCATGGATTCTTTTCACCTATGATGCTCAAGCTCTCTTTACTCACACTTGCATGATTTAAAGTTGATTTATTCATGGGTTTTATCTATTATAAAAATCACTGTACACTATGTTGAGGTTCATGAAATTGTGATTGTTTTACCATGTTTTGGGCAATGAAACTAAGGTCTCTTGTAAGATTAGATGAAGAGTTTTGATGTATATTGCTCGAGGGTGTTACCAAGTACCCATTGAAGGTTTTAAATTGAATTTTCTAGCATGATTTTACTCTTGAATTGCATGATTTTACACTAGCACTACACACCCTATAAGTGTGATAAAATGTCCGATTATTGCTTATTTGAGGAGTTGAGGGCTCAATGCTTGTCTTATGAGTTGAATGACTATATGATGATGAAATAATCATAAAATATTGATGAAATGATTATGAAATATATATATATATATATATATATATATATATGTTGATGAAATGAGAATAGAAGGATGGTGAAATGATGATGAAATACATATATGCATATGACGATGAAATAAGAATAGAATGATGATGAAATGACAATGAAATATATGTATGTACATGATGAATAGATGAGGATGAGAGGGATGAATGTGTAAATGATATTGTTCTATATAGTGTTGGCATGTGACCATTCCCTACTCAGGGGTTGCTTGCCGAGTAACCATGTCAAGGGGTTCATACCTTGGTAACCTATCGGGGGTTTTGTACTCAGGTCATCATGGGTGGTAGGTTGCGACTATCCATCAACCTTGTTGAGTATTTTTACCCATCAACTCATTGGGGGGTTTGTATGTTAACAACCTCAAGAAGGAGTTCATACCTCATGCGCCTCTCCTGGCGAGTGATAGGCCTTGGACTGTACTAACAAATGGTTACTCCCTCCACATATGTTATGTTCTATAAAAGTATGATTTAACTCAAGCATCTTCCATTCAAGTCATATTGCCATATGCTCATCTATTGTCTAATTAGACATTTCAATTATGATGCCTATCTATTGTTGCATTGCATCCTACACATTTTGTACATTCAAACATACTAACGCATACTCGATGTCAACATAATGTCGCCATGTATAAACTGGTGTACCCGCTTGATCATCCTCCTCTTCCATGTGGCCAGTACCACTTCTATCAAGCTTGTTGGTGAGTTCTCCATTCCGAGGTTGTTACTTCTGATCTCTTGCTATGTATTAAGACTTTTCCTCATGACTTATGTATTGACTGTAAAGGTGAGCCCGGTTGCTGTGCCTTGGCCCCCACTCTTATATATGTAGTAGAGGTGTTGTTGGATATGCTATGTATCTATGTTACAAGTTTTGTCTCTATTGACTCTTGTTCTTTATGATACGAAGGTTTTCCCCTTAGTCCCTTTACCCTTGTTTTTAATATTTCATTGGTAATTTATTGCTTCTGCGACTAAGGATATGTAATGATATGTTAAGAGGCTTGCTTGGAGTCCCTTCGGCTTCCCCATGCGTCGTGTCATGTCTAGGCCCTAGGCTTGGGTCCTGACAAACTTGGTATCAGAGAACTAGGTTGGTAGATCCTTAGAGTCCAAAACATCGCGTTGATTAGAGTCTTATACATGGTTGTGTTGTGTGCCACAACTATGATTAGGAGGCTATGAAATGTTCTAGGAGATGTTCCCCTTATTTATGTTCAAATTCATGCTATACAGTTGAAATAATCTTTCCTTCCCTAAAGCTTGTTCTTTGTTATATTAGATCATGCCTAACATGAGAGGGAGACAAGCCCACACACTCCAGGAGCAACCTCCCAATGGAGAGCTTAGGGATGCTCTTACCTTGCATTCACAAGTGGTGGCCAATCAAGCCAACTAAGGGGACCAAGCCCCTCATGCTCCTACACCAGCTTCTCAGATGAGAGACTTCATGAGAATGAATCCCGCGGAATACTCTGGGGTCAAAGGCAGACGAGGACCCTCAAAAGTTCATTGATGAGCTCTATAAGATATTTACTATCATGGGTGTAAGAGTAGAAGAAAAGGCGGAGCTGGCAGTCTAACAACTCAAAGGGGTAGCACAAATATGGTACAACCAATGGAAAGAAGAGAAGGGAATCGACTATGTGGTGCTTTGGGAAGAGTTCAAAGGTGTTTTCCATAATTGGTTTTCCCTTTTGAGCTTAGGGAAGCTAAATTGGTGGAATTTCTAAATTTGAGATAATGGTCAATCAATGTGAGGGAATAGTCCCTCGATTTCATTAACTTTCAAATTTTGCTTCTTACTTGGTTGTCGAACCAAGGTCGAGGATGAACAAGTTCGTGATGGGGGTGTCCAACTTAGTGAGTGAAGAATACCGGTACACTAAGTTAATCAGTGATATGGACTTGTCCCATTTGTTGACCTATGCCGAACAAATTGAAGAAGAGAAATCGAGGAAGAAGAGTGGTCATGAGGCCAAAAGGGCACATTTTGCGGGTAAGTTCCAAAAGGGTGGCCAGTTCCATAAAGGTCAAGGGTCTTCTCATGCATTTCAAAAGAGGGTTGCCAATGACTTTACAAGGACTCAAGGTGTTTGTGTGGTGGTTCCTAATGAGATGTGTCCTACGTGTGGAAAGATTCATAAGGGCCCATGTTTGAGAGATACTAATGCATTATTTGGTTGTAGAGAGGTGGGTCTCAAAAATGTGGATTTCCCTCAAAATCATAACAAGGTCAAAGAGGTCCGTCCAAAAAGGTGCTAATGTGGTCCCATTAGGGAGAGGTGGCTGACAAGATGGTGCCCCAAGGTACAATAAGTTTTATGCTTTATATTGCAGGCAAGAGGTTGATGAAGTCCCTGATGTCGTTACTGGTATGTTGAAAGTCTTTGACTTTGATGTGTTTGCATTGATTGATCCGGGTGCCACTCTTTCTTTTGTTACCCCTTTGTTGCCAAAAAGTTTCATGTTGACCCCTAATTATTGCATGAGTCATATGAGGTGACTACTCCTATTGGTTCATCTATTGTTGCTAGAAAAGAATATAGAAGTTTTCTTATTTGCATCTTGCATAAGATATTGCCTTGTGAACTTGTTGAGTTAGACATGGTTGATTTTGATATTATTCTTGGGATGGATTAGTTGTATGCACATTATGCTTCTATTGATTGTAGAACTTGTAGGGTCAAATTCCAATTTTCAAATGAACCTGTTCTTCAGTAGGAAAGTCAATATGTGGTGGTTGCGGGTAGATTCATCTCTTGCATTAAAGCCTGTAAGTTGATCTCTAAGGGGTGTCTCTACCATCTTGTGAGGGTTAGGGGTGTGCTGTCTAAAGTCCTACCCATAGAGTCGATTCCGATTGTAAATGAGTTTCTTCATGTCTTCCCAAATGACCTTCCCGATGTTCCTCCCTAAATGGAAATAGACTTTGGCATAGACCTGCTCCCCGATACTCAACCCATTTTTATTCCTCCTTACCGTATGACCACAACGGAGTTGAAGAAATTGAAGGAATAATAAAGAGACTTGTTGGAGAAGGGATTTATTAGGCCTAGCCAATCACCTTGGGGAGCACCAGTGTTGTTTGTAAAAAAGAAGTATGGATCCCTTAGGATATGTATTGATTTATTTGACCAATTGCAAGTGGCTAGCCATTTCTCTAAAATTGATCTTCGGTTCAAGAATCAGGAAGTGAAAGTGAGGGAGTGTGATGTTCCCAAGTTGGCCTTCTGGACTGCATATAGGAATTATGATTTTGTGGTGATGTCTTTTGGGTTGACTAATGCACTAACCATCTTTACGGACCTAATGAATAGGGTCTTAAAACCTATCTTGATTCCTTTGTTATGGTCTTCATTAATGACATTTTGGTATATTCTTGTGGTAAGAAGGACATAGAGCTTAATTGAGGGTTGTATTGCAAAGATTGGGGGAGGAGAAATTGTACACGAAATATGAAAATATGAATTTTGGTTGATAAAGTTTGCCTTCCATGGACATATGGTGCCGGGGGATGGCATAAAGGTGGATCTTAAAAAGATAGATGTGATTAGAAATTGGCCTAGAGCATTGATCCCATCGGACATTAGGAGTTTCATGGGCCTAGCGAGCTATTATCGGAGATTTGTGAATGGGTTCTGTTCTACTGCTTCCCCTATGACAAAATTGACTCAAAAGAAGGTTGAGTTTTTGTGCACCTATGAATGTGGGAGGAGCTTCAAAACTTGAAAGATATAAGCTTGTGTCTGCTCCTATGTTGCCACTACCAGATGTGCTTAAGGGATTTGTTATGTATCGTGATGCTTCCTGGGTTGGTTTGGGCAATGTATTGATGCAATATGGTAAGGTCGTAGCCTATGCTTGTAGACATGTCAAAGTACATGAAAGGAACTATCCTACCCATGATCTTGAGTTAGCCGACGTTGTGTTTGGATTAAAGATTTTGCATCATTACTTGTATGGGATGCATGTTGATGTGTTCACCGATCATAAGAGCCTCTAATAAGTCTTCACTCAAAAGGATCTCAACTTGACGCAAAGGAGATGGTTAAAACTTCTAAAGGACAATGATATGAGTGTGCATTATCATCCCAGTAAGGCAAATGTGGTGGCAGATACTATGAGTAGGGTGTCATGGGTAACCTAGCTCATGTTGATGGTAGTGATAAGGAGATGGCTAGGGAGGTGCATCAATTGGCTAGATAAGGAGATGTGTTGGTAATAGGGGTATTATCGTTGTTAATGTTTCTAGGTCTTCCTTTGTTCATGAGGTGAGGAAAAGCAAGATCTTGATTCCTCGTTGTTAGAATTGAAGGCTTTGGTAAAACAGGACAAGGTAGAGGTTTTCTTCCAAAGGGGAGATTGAGCCCTTAGGTACTAATATAGGTTGTGTGTGCCCTTTGTTGATGGTCTGAGGGAGAGAATCCTTGATTAGGCCCATAAATCTTCTTATTCTATCCACCCTGGTTCCACCAAAATGAATAGAGACTTGAGAGATATGTATTGGTGGGGAGGCATGAAGAAGGACATTGCCAAATTCCTTTTCGATTGTCATAGTTTTCAACATGTCAAAGCCGAACACCAAAGGCTGGGTGGCCTATCCCAAGACATTGAGGTCCCTACTTGGAAGTGGGAAGAAATAAATATGGATTTTGTGGTTGGGTTGTCCAAGACAAGAAAGGGTTTTTGATTCCATTTGGGTTGTGGTTGATTGGCTCACGTTCTACCGGTTAAAACCACATATGGGGAAGAAGACTATGCAAGGTTACACATTCATAACTTGGTAAGGTTGTATGGGGTTCCTTTGTCCATCATATCAAATTGTGGGGCACAATTCACTTCCCACTTTTGGAGGTCCTTTCAAAGGGGTCTTGGTACTAGAATTAAGCTTTCTACGGCCTTCCACCCTCAAACAGATGGCTAAGCCAAGAGAACCATCCAAACCCTTGAGGACATGGTTAGATCATGTTTGTAAGAGATTAAAGGTAGTTGGGATGATCATCTTCCGTTGATTCAGTTTGCCTACAACAATAGCTATTGTTCTAGTATCGGTATAGCTCCATTTGAGGGTCTCTATGGGAGGCGTTGTAGATCATCGGTTGGTTCGATTGAAATTGGTAAGGTATCTATTTTGGAACAGATCTAGTTATGGAAGCTCTTGAGAAGGTTAGGATGATTAGAGGAAGTTTGAAAATGGCCCAAAGTCACCAAAAGTCCTATGCCGATGTGAGGAGAAGAGATCTTGAATTCCAAGTTGGTGATTGGATTTATTTGAAGGTGTCTCACATGAAGGGTGTTGTCTATTTTGGTAAGAACGACAAGTTGAGTCCAAGATATATGGGTCCTTATAGGGTGATAAGAATGGTTGGCAAGTATGCTTATGAGTTGGAATTGCCTAGAGAAATGGATTTGGTTCATCCGGTGTTTAATGTGTCCATGTTGAAGAAATGTGTGGGTAATCTGAATGACATTGTCCCTCTTGATGTTCTAGGTGATGTTGAAGATAATTTGACATATGAAGAGGTTCTGGTTCATTTTGGATAGACAAGTGAAGAGATTGCAGAACAAAGAGGAACAAAGAGGTGGCTTCCGTTAAGGTCCTTTTGAGGAATCAACAAGTTGAGCGTGCTACTTGGGAGGCCGAAGTGGACATGAAAAAGCAATATACATACCTTATCCACTCCACTCAAGCCTAAGGTGTTGATTTAAGTCTTTATATGATCTCAAGTCTTAAGTTTAGCCCTTATGTCATTGCATATGTTCATGTTTAAATTGACTAAGTTCATGATGATTTTACACTTATGATGATATTTCGAAATGATGTTTAAGGAAATTATTACCTTCTTATGTGGGGTGAAATTATCATGTTTATGTCTCTCACATACATTTCTTTGACAATCTGGGATGAATGTTTCCAAGGTGGGAGATATTGAAGCAACCCTAAAAATGTGCCGCGGAAATGCCCGGAATTGTATATTCCATATATCTCAAAATCCATGCGCGATATTTAAAATATGACTTTATATTCTTTTTAAGGGGTTTATTTTAGTTGGGAAATGGGGCTAACCTCTCTTTAATAGCAAACTATTAGCAATTTTGATTTTCCAAAATTTTATTTCCAGAGAGCTTTCCGTGCCACTGGCGCGATACGCCAAGGGCGTGCACTAGTGTAAATTTTTTGCTAGTTTTGACTTTGGTCCAACACTTTTAAGTATTGAGCGTACGTAATCCTAAACGTGAAAATACCTATACTTAGCCATTTTCACCCTCTTATCATCCTAAACATTCTCCAATATTCATTCAAACACTTAGCCAAATATTTTACTTCTAAACACAAGTCTCAAAACCCTCTCTGGATCTAAGGATTTCCTCTCAAGCTTCAAGTATCCATCTCCAATCTTTATTGTGTTAATCTCCAAAGTGAAAGTATGTGGGTTTCTTTCATGGGTTCCTTTCAGCAATGATAACCAAGCTCTCTTTACTCAAAGTTGCATGATTTAAAGTTGATGTATTCATGGGTTTTATCTATAATTAAAATAGCTGCACACTATGTTGAGGTTCATGAAATTGTGACTGTTTTACCATGTTTTGGGTTATGAATCTAATGTCTATTGTATGATTTGATGAAGGGTTCTGATGCATATTATTTGAGGTGTTACCAAGTACCCATTGAAGGTTTTACATTGAATTTTCTATTATGATTTCACTATTGAATTGCATGGTTTTACACTAGCACTACACACCTTCTAAGTGTTTGATAAAATGTCCGATTATGACTTATTGAGGGGTTGAGGGCTCACTGCTTGTCTTATGAGTTGAATGACTATATGATGATGAAATGATGATACAATTATGATGAAATGATAGTGAAATGCATGTATATATATAATGGTTATATGATGATGAAAAGAGAATAAAATGATGATGAAATACATGTATGCATTTGATAGTCATATGATGATGAAACAAGAGTAAAACGATAATGAAATGATGATGAAATGTATATATGTATATGATGACTAGATGACAATCAGAGGGAGGAATGTATAAATGATACTGTTCTATATAGTGTTCGCTTATGACCATGTCCTATCCAGGAGTTGCGCGCTTGGTAACTGTGTCAAGGGGTTTGTACCTTGGTAACCTATCAGGGGTTTTATACTCCCATCATCACGAGTAGTAGGTATAACTATCCATCAACCTTGTTTGGGGTTTGTACCAATCAACCTATCGGGGGGTTTGTACTCCGGTCACCACGGGTGGCAGGGTGCGACAATCCATTAACCATGTTGGGGGTTTGTACCCATCAACCTTGTTGAGGGGTTTGTACTCCATCAACCATGTTGAGGGTTAGTATTCTTCAACCCGTTGGAGGTTTTGTACCTCAACAAACTCATGAAGGGGTTCGTACCTCATGTGCCTCTCCAAGTGGGTGATAGTCCTTGGATTGCATTAAGAAATGGCACTCACTCCACATATGTTAAGTTCTATGAAAGTATGATTTAATACAAGCATCATCCATACATGTCATATTGTCATATGCTTATCTATTGTCTAATTAAGATTTCGATTATGATGCCTATCTATTGTTGCATTGCATCCTACATACTTAGTACATTAAAACATACTAACACATAATCTATTCATACATGATGTGACCATGTAGGAACTGGTGTACCGCTTGATCGTCCTTCTCCTCCACATGGCTAGTATGACTTCTATCAAACTTGTTGGTGAGTGCTCCATTTTGAGGACATTACTTATGATCTCTTGCTATATATTAAGACTTTTCCTCTTGATATATGTATTAACTATGAGGGTGAGCTTAATTGCTTTGTCTTGGCACCCGCTCTTATCTATGTAGTAGAGATGTTGTTGGATATGCCATGTATCTATGTTATGAGTTTTAACACTATTGACTCTTATTCTTTATGATATGAAGGTTTTTCCCTTAGTCCCTTTACCCTTGTTTTTAATAGTTCATTGGTAAATCATTGCTTTTGCGACCAAGGATGTATGATATGCTAAGAGGCTTGCTTGGGGTCAGCTAGGTTTCCCATGTGCTGTGTCATATCCAGGCCCTAGGATTGGGTTGTGACAAACTTAGTATCAGAGCACTAGGTTGCTAGATCCTCAGAGTCCAACACACCGCGTTGATTAGAGTCTCATTCATGGTTGTATTGTGCACCACAACTATGAGTAGGAGGGTATGAAATATTCTAGGAGATGTTTCCCTTCTTTATGTTCTAAGTCATGCTATAGAGTTGAATTAAGCTTTCCTTCCCTAACGCTTGTTCTTTGCTATGCAAGACCATGCCTAACTCGAGAGGGAGACGAGCCCACTCACCTGAGGAGCAACCTGCCAATGCAGAGCTTAGGGATGTTCTCACCTTGCATGCAAATGTGGTGGCTGATCAAGCCAACCAAGGGGCCCAAGCCCTTCATGGTCCTACATCGGCTTCTCGGGTGAGAGACTTCATGAGAATGAATCCCGCGGAATACTATGGGTCAAAGGTAAATGAGGACCCTCAAGAGTTCATTGATGAGGTCTACAAGATATTGGCTATCATAGGTGTGAGACCGGAAGAAAAGGCGGAGTTGGCAGCCCACCAACTCAAAGGGGCAGAATAAATATGGTACAACCAATGGAAAGAAGAGAAGGGAGTCGGCTATGTGGTGCTTTAGTAAGTGTTCAAAGTGGCTTTCCTTAATTGATTTTTCCCTCTAGAGCTTAGGAAGCTAAATTGGTAGAATTTATTAATTCGAGACAAGGGTCAATCAGTGAGAGGGAATATGCCCTTAAGTTCAACCAGCTTTCAAAGTTTGCTCCTTACTTGGTTGCCGACCCAAGTCTAGGATGAACAAGTTCGTGATGGGGGTGTCTGACTTGGAGAATGAAGAATGCCGGTCTACTATGTTGATCAGTGATATGGACTTGTCCCATTTGATAAACTATGCCAAACAAATAGAAGAAGAGAAATTGAGGAATAGGAGGGGTCATAAGGCCAAATTCGAGGGTAAGTTCCAAAATGGTAGCCGGTTCCATAAAGGTCAAGGGCCTTCTCATACATTTCAAAGGAGGGTTGCCAAATACTTTCCATGGTCCCAAGGTATTGGTGTTGTGGTTCCTAATGAGGTGTGTCCTAGGTGTGGATGGGGTCATAAGGGCCCATGTTTGAGAGATACTAATGCATGCTTTGGTTGTATAAAGGTGGGTCACAAAAAGATGGATTACCCTCAAAATCACAACAAGGGAAAAGTGGTTCTTCCACAAGCTGCTAATGTGATCCTATTGGGGAGAGTCGACCGACAATATGGTGCCTTAAGGCACAATCAGTTTTAAGCTTAGCATGAGAGGCAAGGGGTTGATGAAATCCCCGATGTCGTTCCCGGGATGCTGAAAATCTTTAACTTTAATGTCTATGCATTGATTGATCCGAGTGATACTCTTTCTTTTGTTACCCCCTTTGTTGTCAAAAATTCCCATGTTGACCCCTAATTGTTGCATGGGTCATATGAGGTGTCTACTCCTATTGGTGCATCTATTGTTGCTAGAAAAGTTTATAGAAGTTTTCCTATTTACATCTTGCATAAGATATTTCCTTGTGATCTTATTGAGTTAGACATGGTTGATTTTGATATTATTTATGGGATGGATTGGTTGCATGCATACTATGCTTCTATTGATTGTAGAACCCGTAGGGTCAAATTTCATATTTCAAATAACCCATCCTTGATTCGGAGAATCAAGATGTAGTGATTAAGGGTAGATACATCTCTTGCATTAAAGCTCGTAAGTTGATCTCTAAAGGGAGTCTTTACCATGTTGTGAGGCTTAAGGATGTGAAGTCTAAAGTCCTTCCCATAGAGTCAATTCTGGTTCTGAATGAGTTTTTTGATGTCTTCCCAGTGTTCCTCCCAAAAGGGAAATAGACTTTAGCATAGACCTCCTCCCCGATACTCAACTCATTTTTATTCCACTTTACCTTACGGCCCCGGCAGAGTTGAAGGAGTTAAAAGGAAAAATTAAGGGACTTCGTGTAAAAGGGATTTATTAGGCCTAGCTGGTCACCTTGTGGTGCACCGGTGTTGTTTGTGGAAAAGAATGATGGGTCCCTTAGGATGTGTATTGATTGACTACCGACAACTTAGTAGGCTCACCATCAAGAATAGGTATCCTCTTCGAAGGATTGATGATTTTTTTTAAGGATTGATGATTTTTTTACCAATTTCAAAGGGCTAGCCATTTCTCTAAGATTAATCTTTGGTCCGGGTATCATCAAGTGAAAGTGAGGGAATGTGATATTCCAAACATGGCCTTCCGGACTAGATATGGGCATGATGATTTTGTGGTGATGTCTTTTGGGTTGACCAATGCACCGTCCATTTTTATGGACCTAATGAATAGTGTCTTTGAACCCTACCTTGATTCCTTTGTTGTGGTCTTCATTTATGACATTTTGATCTTTTCTCGTGGTGAGGATATGCATAGGGCTTATTTAAAGGTTGTGTTACAAAGATTGAGGGAGGAGAAATTGTATGTTAAATATGAAAAGTGTGAATTTTGGTTGAGGGAGGTTGCCTTCCTAGGACATGTAGTGTCAGGGGATGGTATAAAGGTGGATCCTAAAAAGATCAATATGATTAGAAGTTGTCATAAACCATTGACCTTATTGAACAATAGGAGTTTCTTGGGCCTAGACGCTATTATTGAAGGTTTCTAAAGGGTTCTCTTCTATTGCTTCCTCTATGACAAAATTGACTCAAAAGAAGGTTAAGTTTGTGTGGATTCATGAATGAGAGAGGAGCTTCCAAAGCATGAAAGATAGACTTATGTGCGCTCCTGTATTGTCACTACTGAATGGGCTTCAGGGATGTTGTGTATTGTGATGCTTCCCTGGTTGGTTTGGGTTGTGTGTTGATGCAAAATGGTAAGGTCATAGCCTATTTTTTAGATATGTCGTAGTTCATGAAAGAAACTACCCTACCCATGATCTTGAGTTAGCCGTCGTTATGCTTGCATTAAAGATTTGGCCTCATTACTTGTTTGGGGTGCATGTTGATGTGTTCCCCGATCATAAGAGTCTAAAATATGTCTTCACTCAAAAGGATCTCAACTTGAGGCAAAGGAGATGGTAAGAACTTCTTAAGGACTATGATATGAGTGTGTATTATTGTCCCAGAAAGGCAAATGTGGTAACAGGTGCTTTAAGTATGGTGTCTATGGGTAGCCTAGCTCATGTTGATGGTGGTGATAAGGAGATGGCTAGGGACGTGCATCAATTAGCTAGATTGGGAGTTAGGTTTGAAAAGGTTGGTAATGTGGGTATTGTCGTTGTTGATGGTTCTGGGTCTTCCTTGGTTGATGAGATGAAGGAAAAGCAAGACCTAGATTACTCCTTGATAGAATTGAAGGCTTTGGTAAAAGAGTGCAAGGTGGATGTTTTCTCCCAAGGGGGAGATGGTTCCCTTAAATACCAATGTAAGTTGTCTGTGCCTTGTGTTGATGGTTTGAGGGAGAGAATCCTTGATAAGGCCCACAACTCTTCTTATTCTATCCACCCCGGTTTGACCATAATTAATAGAGATTTGAGAGATGTGTATTGGTGGGCAGGCATGAAAAGGGACATGGCCAAATTCATTTTCGATTGTCATAGTTATCAACAACTCAAATATGAACATCAAAGGTTGGGTGGCCTAGCCCAAGACATTGAGGTTCCTACTTGAAAGTGGGAAAAGATTAATATAGATTTTGTGTTGGGTTGTCCAAGACTAGAAAGGGTTTTGATTCAATTTGGGTTGTGGTTGATAAGATCACAAAATCAACTCACTTTCTACTGGTAAAAACCACATATGGGGCTAAAGAGAATGCAAGGTTACTCCTTCATGACTTGGTAAGGTTGCATGGGGTTGCTTTGTCCATCAAATCAGATTGTGGGGCGCAATTGACTTCCCACTTTTGGAGGTACTTTCAAAGGGGTCTTGGTACTAGAGTTAAGCTTTCTATGGCCTTCCACCCTAAAACGGATGGCCAAGCTGAGAGAACCATCCAAACCCTTGAGGGAAAGCTTAGAGCATATGTGTTGGAGCTTAAAGGTAGTTGGGATGATAATCTTCTGTTGATTCAATTTTCCTACAATAATAGCTATCATTCTAGTATCAGTATAGCTCTATTTAATGCTATCCATGGGAGACGTTGTAGATCACCGATTGGTTGGTTTGTCCCATGACCCAAGCACAGGGCCTAGACGTGACACAGAGAATGGGGAACCCGAAGGAACCCCAAACAAGCCTCTTAACTTGTCATTACACATCATTAGTCACGGAAGCATATATGAGTTATAAAAGAGTAAGAATAGGGGCGAAAGGGCTAAGGGGAGAGCTTGCATAACATCATAAACAACGTAAATGAGTCAAAGCTCATATCATAGTTACATAATATGTCCAACAAACACCTCTAATACATAACTAAGAGAGGAGGCAAAGACAAAGCAACTGAGCTCACCCTCATAGTCAAAATAGAACATAAAGAAGAATGACTTAATATATAACAAGAGAACATAGACTAATTTCCCTGAAATGGAGGACTCACCAACTAGCTTGAGTATCAACAAACTAGCCACGTGGAGGAGGATGATCAACTTGGGCTTTGGATCCTACATGGTGATATCATGTAGGCAAAAGTATGCGTTAGTACATTTCAATGTACTAAGTATGTAGAATGCAATGCAACAAGAGATAGACATCATAGCCAAAATGCGTAATAATAGGCAATAGACATAATATAACAATATGGCATGTATGACCAATGCATAAGTGAAACATGCTTAAGTAACTCATACTCATATAGGATATCGTATGTGTAGAAGAGACCAAGCTAGATTTTCAAGGTACAAACCCTTTGGTGGTTGATGATGGTTTCACCCCCATCACCCTACCAGCCTGGTACAAACTCCCCATATGGTTGATGATAATCATACTTTATCACCACGATGGTGAAGTACAAACCCCTCTCATGGTTGATGAGTACACCGCCACCTCGGTTACCCGGGCTCTTGTCCCCTCAGATCGGGTATGGTCTAATGCAACTCTTTATATAGAGTATATTAAATAAATAAGATCATTTCATCATCATATAATCAATCATATCATATCTCATGCTTTGGACCTTCAACTCCTCAAGAAACCACATCCAGACATTTTATCAAACACCTAGAGGGTGTGTAATGCTAGTATAAAACCATGAAATATAGGGATGAAATCATGCAAGAAAATCCATTGTAAAACCATCAATCATTACCTTTCAGTACCCTCAAGTACCATAGATCAAAACCCCTCCTAAAATCTTATAGTGGGTCCAAGATTTATAGCTCAAAACATAGCAAAACAGGCACAATTTCATGTAGTTTTAACATAGTGTTCAGTGAATTTCATACTAAGCAAGACCCATTTGTAAATCAACTTTAAATCATGTAATTTGAGTAAAAGGAGGCTTGGGTATCATGGGTGAATGTAACCCATGAAAGAAACCCACATACCTTTGCTGGGGGATGAACCTGGTAAAGATTGGAGATAGAGACTTGAAGCTTGAAGAAGAACCTTAAAAGAAAATCTTAGTTCCGGATGAGGGTTTGAAACTTGAATTTGGAGAGTGAAAAATATGGCTAAGTATTTGAGTGAGTATTGAGAAACTTTTAGAATGATTAAGTATGAAACAAAGCTAAATATACGTAATAATACGTTTGGAACACTTAGTCCCAAGACTTAGAAGTCTTGGATCAAACTAAACAAAATAGACACTTTCTAACACAGAGGCGCGTCATGTGGGGGTTGCGGATTCCTCTCTGAAATTCACACCTTGAAAAATTATAATTGCTAATAATTCGCTCTTAAATCAGGGTTAGAGCCTTTTTCCCCTAATTTTGACCCCCTGCGCAAGAATATGAAGTCGAAATTTCAAAATAACAAACAGATATTCAGATATATGGAATTTAAAATTTTGGATGCCCGAGGCATATTTTCGGGCTCTTGTTAGGGTCGTTTCAATATCTCCCCCTTGGGAATATTCTTCCCTGAATGTAAAAGAGACATACAAGACAAAAGTGATCATAAATCAATCAGATTCAATAAGAATGCAACATTACATTTAAAACATCATTTTCAAAACCTCAACATAAGTGTAAAATCATCATAAACACGTCAACTAAAATAGGAATGCATATGAATGACATAAGAGATGAAATACAAGACTTGAAATCACAAAGGGGACTTAGGATTGGTAACTTAGGATTGAGTGGAGTGGAAAAGATAAGGATAATGCATTGCATGTCTGCTTTGGCCTCCCAAGTAGCACCTTCGATTTGTTTGTTTCTCTAAAGGACCTTAATGGATATCACCTCCTTGTTCCTCAATCTCTTTACTTTCCTATCAAGTATGAACCTAAACCTCCTCGTAAGTCAAGTTATCCTCAACAACACCCATAACATCAAGAGGCATAATAGCATTAGGATCACCAACACAATTTCTCAATATAGAGACATAGAACACCAGATGAACCAAATTCATTTCACTAGGCAACTTCAATTCATAAGCTACCTTGCCAACCCTCTTCAAGACGTCATAAGGACCAACATATCTTGGACTCAACTTCCCCTTTTTACCAAAGAGGACAACACCATTCATTGGAGAAAGTTTCAAACAAACCCAATCACCCACTTTGAATTCAAGGTCTCTTCGTCTCATATCGACATAGGATATTTGATGACTTTGGGCCATCTTCAACCTTTGCCTAATCATCCTAACCTTCTCAAAAGCCTCCACAACCAGATTGAGTCCCAAAAAGCCACCTCTCGAACCTCAAACCTACTAACCAGTGATCTACAACATCTCCTATAAAGAGCCGCAAAAGGAGTCATACCGATGCTAGAGTAATAGCTATTGTTGTAGGCAAACTCATTCAAAGGAAGATGGTCATCCCAACTACCCCTCAAGTCCAATACACAAGACCTTAGCATATCCCCAACTGTTTGAATGTTTCTTTCGGATTGGCCATCCATCTGGAGGTGAAAGGTCGTACTAAGGTGAACTTTTGTACCAAGACCCCTTTGAAAAGATATCCAAAAGTGTGAAGTGAATTGTGAACCATGATCCGATGTGACGGACAAAAGGACCCCATGCAACCTTACTAACTCATGGATGTACAAACTTGCATACTCTTCAGCCTATATGTCATCTTAACTGGTAGAAAGTGGGTCGATTTGGTCATCCTATCAACTACCGCATATATGGAATTAAAACCCTTCCTAGTTTTGGCCAACCCAACCACAAAATCCATATTAATCACCTTCCACTTCCAAGTAGGAATCTCTATGTCTTGGGTTAGGGCTTTGATGTTTGACTTTGACTTGTTGACAAATATGGCAATAAGAAGCGAATTTGGCAATGTCCTTCTTCCTGCGTCCCCACCAATACACAACTCTCAAGTCGGTATACATTTTGGTGGAACCGAGGTAGATAGAATAAGAAGAATTGTGGGCCTCATAAAGAATCTTCTCCCTCAAACCATCAACACAAGGCACACATAACCAACCTTGGTACCTAAGGGCCACATCTACCCCTTGGGAGAAAAGCTCTACTTTCCCCTTTTTCACCAAGGCCTTCAATTCAAGCAAAGAGTAGTCAAGATCTTATTTTGCTATCGCCTCATCAACAAATGAAGACTTAGACCCATCAACAATAACCACACCATCATCACCAACCTCTTGCAACCTAACCCCTAATCTAGACAATTAATGCACCTCCCTATACATATCCCTACCACAATCAACATCGGCTAAGCCACCTATAGACCCCCTACTCAAAGCATTTGCCACCAAATTTTCCTTAGCGAGATGATAATGCACATTCATATCATAGTATTTAAGATGTTCTAACCATCTCCTTTCCCTCAAGTTGAGATCCTTGTTGAGTGAAGACACATTGGAGGCTCTTATGACGGATGAAGACATCAACATGAACCCCATACAAGTAGTGACGCCAAATCTTTAATGCAAACACAACGTTGGCTAACTCTAGATCATGGGTAGGGTAGTTCCTTTAATGTACCTTGAGTTCTCTAGAAGCAAAAGCTATGACATTACCATTTTCAATCAACACACAATCCAAACCAACCTAGGAAGCATCATAATACACTACAAATCCCTTAAGCCCATCCGGTAGTGATAATATAGGAGCGGACACAAGCTTGTCTTTCAATGTCTGTAAGCTCCTCTCACAGTCATCGGTCCACAAAAGCCTAATCTTCTTTAGTGTTAATTTTTTCATAGGGGAAGTAATGGAGAAGAACCCATTCACAAACCTTCTATAATAACCCGCTAGGCCAAAGAAGCTCCTAATATTCGATGGGGTCAATGTCCTAGTGCATAAAACTGGGTGTGCTTTTGGGCACCACCTTGAGGACCACCTCTACCCAATGGGACTGCATTTGCATCTCTGCCCTTACCATGGTTTCTTGGACAATCTATCTTCTTGTGACCAAGCTACCCAAATTTATAGCATGCATTAGAACCCTTCGAACATGGGCCTCCATGGCTCCTTCCACATTTAGGGCACACACAAATAGGAGCCACCCCACCAACTCCTTGAGGCCTAGAGAAGTCATTGCCAAACCACCTATTAATAACATGAGAAGGCCCTTGGCCTTGAAAAAATTTAGAACCCTTAATGAATTTACCCTCAAATCGGGCCCTCTTGGCCTCATGCCCCCTTCTCTTCCTTAATTTCTCCTCCTCCATTTGCTTGGTATAGGTCATCAACAAAGACAAGCCCATGACACTAATTAGCATGGTGGACTGACATTCTTCACTTACCAAGTTGGAGTCCCCTATCACAAACTTAGTCATCCTAGATCTAGGATCGCCCACCAAATTAGGAGCATACTTTGAAAGTTGATTAAACTTGAGGGAATACTCCCTCACACTTATAGTACCTTGTCTCAAGTTCATGAACTCTACCATCTTAGCTTCCCTAAGATCAAGAGGGAAAAACTAATTAAGGAAAGCCAAATTGAAATCTTCCTAAAGCACCATATTACCAATTCCTTTCTCACCATTCCATTAATTATACCATATTTGGGCTACCCCTTTGAATTGGTACGCCGCCAACTCTACCTTTTCATTCGGCCCAATACCCATGATATTCAAGATCTTGTAGAACTCATCAATGAACTCTTGTGGATCTTCATCCACCTTTGACCCATAGAATACCGAAGGATTCATCCTCATGAAGTCTCTTACCCTATCTCCTGAGGTAGTAGCATGAGGGGCTTGGGTCCCTTGATTTACTTGGTTGGCCACAACTTGGGCAAGAATGGTGAGAGCATCCTAGAGCTCACCATTGGTAGGTCATTCCTCGGGATTTTGGGCCCTTCTTCCTCAAGTATTTGGCATGATCCAACATAGCAAATAACAATTGTTAGGGAGAAAAACTCACTACAACTCTATAGCACTACCTAGAACATGAATAAGACTCTAATCAATGTGGTGTGTTGGACTCTGAGGATCTATTAACCAAGTGCTCTGATACTTAGTTCGTCATAACCTAAGCCTAGGGCCTAAACATGACACGACAAATGGGGAACCTAAAAGAATCGAAAGCAAGCCTCTTAACTTGTCATTACATATCATTGGTCAGAGACGCATAAAAGAGACATAAAAGAGTAAGAATATGGGGTAAAGGGCTAAGGAGGAGAGGTTGCATAACATCATAAACAAGTGACAAGAGTCAAAGCCCATCTCGTAGATACATAATATGTCCAACAAACATCTCTAATACATAGATAAGAGTGGGGACCAAAATAAAGCAATCGGGCTCACCCTTATAGTCAAAATAGAACATAAAGAAGAATGTCTCAATATAAAACAAGAGAACATACACTAAGGTCCCCAAAATGGAGGACTCACCAACTAGCTTGAGTATCACCGAACTATTCACATGGAGGAGGGTTATCAACTTGGGCTCTAGCTCCTACATGGTGATATCATGTAGGCAAGTGTATGCATTAGTACGTTCGAATATACTAAGTATGTAGGATGAAATGCAAAAGAGATAGGCATCATAGACAAAATGTGTAACAATAGGCAATAGACATAATATAATAGTATGGCTTGTATGACCAATGTATAAGTAAAACATGCTTAATTAACTCATGTTCATATAGGAGATCATATTTGTAGAAGAGACCAAGCTAGATTTTCAAGGTATAAACCCCTTGGTGGTTGATGATGGTTTCACCCCATCACCCTGGCGGTGTGCTAATAACCCCTCACATGATTGATGATAATGACATCTTATCACCCCACTGACAAAGTACAAACCCCTCACATGGTTGGTAAGTACAAACCCTCACCTTGGTTACTAGGGCTCTTGTCCCCTAGATCAGGTATGGTCTAATGCAATACTTTATATAGAGCATATTATATTCATAAGCTCATTTCATTATCATATAGTCAATCATATCATATCTCATGTTTTGGACCTTCAACTACTCAAGAAACCACATCGGAACATTTTATCAAACACCTTGAGGGTGTGTAATGCTACTATAAACCTTGAAAAATAGAGATTAAATCATGCAAGAAAACCATTCTAAAACCATCAATCATCACCTTGCAACACCCTCAAGCGACATACATCAAAACCCCTACTCAAATCGTACAATAAGTCCAAGACTTATAGATCAAAACATAGCAAAAAAGTCACAATTTCACATAGATTTAACATAGTGTGTAGTGATTTTCATAATATTGTAAATCAATTTTAGATAATGCAAGTAAAATTTGGCTTGGATATCATGGATGAAAGGACCCCATGAAAGAAACCCACATACCTTAGCTTGGGGATGAACTTTTTGAAGATTGGAGATGGAGACTTGAAGCTTGAAGAAGAACCTTGAAGGAAAACCTTATTTCCGGATGAGGGTTTGGGACTTGAATTTAGGGCGTGAAAATATGGCTAAGTGTTTGACAGAGTATTGGAAAATGTTTAGGATGATATGAAGGTGAAATAAGGCTAAATATAGGTAAAAACACATTTGGGAACACTTAGGCCTAATACGTAGAACTCTTGGACTGAACTAAAGAAAACAGACACTTTCTAACACAGAGGCACGTCGCGTGGGGGCCTTGGATTCCTCTCTGGAATTTGCACCTTGAAAAATTATAATTGGTAATCTTTCACTCTTAAATCGGGGTTAGACCCTTGACCCCCTAATTTTGACCCCCTAAACAGGAATATGAAGTTGTATTTTCAAAATAACGAACAAATTTTGAGATATATGGAATTTAAAATTTTGGACATTCCGAGGCACATTTTCAGGCACTTTTTGGGATTATTTCGGCTTGAAGTTGGTGAGGTAGCTTTGTTGGGACCAGATATAGTTATGGAAGCTATTGAGAAGGTTTGGAAAATAAGAGAAAGGGTGAAGACGGCCCAAAGTCGCCAAAAGTCCTATACTAATGTGAGGAAAAGGGATCTTGAATTCCAAATTGGTGATTGGGCTTATTTAAAGGTATCACCCATGGAGGGTGTGGTACATTTTGGTAATAAGGGAAAGTTAATCCCATGATATATGATCCCTTGTAGGGTGATTAGAAGGGTTGGCAAGGTAGCTTATGAGTTGAAAGTTCCTAGAGAAATAAATTCGGTTCATCCGGTGTTTCATGTATCCATGTTGAGGAAATATGTGGGTGATCCTAATACCACTGTGACTCTTGATGTTGTGGGTGTTGTTGAAGATAATTTGACATATGAAGAGGTTCTGGTTTAGATTTTGGATCGACAAGTGAAGAGATTGAGGAACAAAGAGGTGGCTTCCATTAAGGTCCTTTGGTGGAATCAACAAGTTGAGAGTGCTACATGGGAGGATGAAACGGATATGTAAAAGTGTTATCCTTGTATTTTCCACTCCACTCAAGTCTACGTTATTGATTTAAGTCTTTATATGATCTCAAGTCTTAAGTTCAACCCTCATGTCATTGCAAATGTTCTTGTTCAAATTGACTAAGTTCATGATGATTTTACACTTATGATTGCATTCTTATGTGGGCTGAAATTGTTGTTTAGGTATCTCACATACATTTCTTTGGAATTCGGGGATGAATGTTCCTAAGGAGGAGACATTGAAACAAACCTAAAAGTACCCGAAAATGTACCTCGAAAGTGTCTAGAATCATAAATGTGATATATCTCAAAATCCTTGCGCGATATCAAAAATCTAACTTCATATTCTTGTTTGGGGGGTAATTTTGAGTGGAATATGGGTCTAACCATGATCTAAGAGCAAAGGATAAGCAATTTTAATTTTTTCAAAATTTCATTTCTAGAGATCTTTTCACGCCCCTAGTGCGACGCGCCAAGAGCACGCACTAGTGAAACTTTTTGCCCAGTTTTGACTTTGGTCCAAGACTTTAAAGTCTTGAGCCTAAGTGTTCTCAAACGTCAAAATACCTATACTTAGCCATTTTTCACCCTTATATCATCCTAAACATTCCACAATACTCATTCAAACACTTAGCCAAATATTTTACACCTAAACTCAAGTCTCAAAACCCTCTTTGGATTTAAGGATTTCCTCTCAAGCTTCAAGTCTCCATCTCCAATCTTCATCAAGTTCATCTCCAAAGCTAAGGTATGTGGTTTTATTTCATGGGTTCGTTTCACCCATGATACCCAAGCCCTCTTTACTCAAATTGCATGATTTAAAATTGATTTATTCATGGGTTTTATCTATTATGAAAATCACTGCACACTATGTTGAGGTTCATTAAATTGTGATTGTTTTACCATGTTTTGGGCTATGAATCTAAAGTTTATTGTAAGTTGTGATAAAGTATTTGATGTATATTACTGAGGGTGTTAACAAGTGCCCATTGAATGTTATACATTGAATTTTCTAGCAAGATTTCACTCTTGAATTGCATTGTTTTACACTAGAACTACACAACTTCTAAGTGTTTGATAAAATGTCCGGTTATGTCTTATTGAGGAATTGAGGGCTCCAAACCTGTTTTATGAGTTGAATGACTATATGATGATAAAATGATGATGAAATGCATGTCTATATATGATGGTTATATGATGATGAAATGAGAATAGAATGATTATGAAATGATGATGAAATGCATGTATGCATATGATGGTTATATGATGATGAAATAAAAATAGAATGATGATGAAATGATGATAAAATGTATGTATGTATATGATGAGTAAATGACGATGAGAGGGATGAATGTATAAATAATATTGTTCTATATAGTGTTGGCTTGTTACCATGCCTTACTTGGGGGTTGCGCATCGGATAACCGTGTCAAGGGGTTCATACATTGGTAACCTATCGGGGGGTTTGTACTCCAATTACCATGAGTGGTAGGGTACGACTATACATCAAACTTGTTGGCGGTTTGTACCCATCAACCTATCGGGGGATTTGTACTCCGGTCACCACGGGTGGTAGCATAAAACTATCTATCAACCTTGTTGGGGGGTTTGTACTCCATCAACCATGTTGGGGGTTAGCATTCATCAACCCGTTGGGGGTTTTATTCCTCAATAACCTCTTGAAGGGGTTCGTACCTCATGCACCTCTCTAAGTGGGTGATAGTCCTTGGATTGAATTAAGAAATGGTCACTCCCTACGTATATGTTATGTTCTATGAAAGTATGATTTAACTCAAGCATCTTCCATTATGTCATATTTCCATATGCTCATCTATTATCTAATAAAGCATTTCGAATATGAGGCCTATCTAATTGTTGCATTGCATCCTACATGCTCAGTACATTCTAATATACTAACTCATACTTTATGCTTACTTGATGTCACCATGTAGGAACTGTTGTACTGCTTGATCCTCCTCCTCCTCCACGTGTTTAGTTAAACTTCTATCAAGCTTGTTAGTGAGTCCTCCATTCCGAGGATGTTACTTATGATCTCTTGCTATGTATTAAGACTTCCCCTCCTTACTTTTGTATTGACTATGAGGGTGAGCTCGGTTGCCTTGTCTTGGCCACCACTCTTATCTATGTAGTTGTCACACCGCAGAAGGGTACCCTAGACGTGATTGGCACTCGGAGACTATTGCTAGCTCCCAAGCGGACCACATAGTCTCATTTGGCTTCGTTCAGTCAATTCATTAGTGGAAGAAATAAGATAATAATAGTAATACAATTCTATTTGTGGGCATAATACTATCAATATTAATCTATCATAGAAGAGATAGAATGCCAAAAGAAAATCTGAATGTAAAGAAAGGAGAGGGAAAGAACCCCCAACATCAACATCAACGTCTACGTCTTTGAGGCCTCTATACTATAGTCTGCGACGGTACCATGACAAGCCATGGCTACCAAAAATCAAGTAAAATACTATCAAGCAAAAGGAAATAATCATCCTCCAAATGTATGGGAGGACTCTGCACTGTCTGGAATAGATTGCTCTGAACCTCAATGATCAGGCTGCTGAAGTCCTCAGTCTATCGAATCTGCATCATTTTATGATGCAGTGCTAGAGGGGCATTAGTACATGGAATGTACTTTATGTAAAATGGTCTAAAGAAAAATAAACAATATGTAATCAATCCTCAATCACTCAGACTCACCTCAGAGTAAAGGACAAGACTTTATCACCTCACTATCCATCAAACATCAAACATTCACATCACATCGGAGTTCTATAATCATGAAGACTATCTAGGAGTTTCTAGAACCGACAACTACTACCTATAAGCTTGTAGTAATATAATAAAGAGATGTCATTGCCACATCTGTCCAGTACCTTGCTAGGGTAAAGGACGAGTCTGTTAATGGATCCAAAAGTCTGTCAAGTCCTCTTTTGAGACAAAGGAAACATCCGCTTTCACTGTTCAATCCTCTCCTATGCTAACCACGTAGTTAATGAGTAAGAGTGGGACTCACTCTTACCTATTTCGGTACTAATACTCCTCCCAGGACTCAATAAGCTCATAAGTCTATTAGTCAATCAAGAACTCTCATCCCCCAACCTCTACGGGCAAGACTATCTTTCCAAATTCCAGGGAAATATACTCATTCAACTCTATCAGTATTAATTTCATCTATCACAATCATCAACATACTCACCTCCAAACTCAAACTCAGTCACACATTACATTCAGATAATCAAGGCTCAAAACATCCCCCTAGGTTCATTATTCAAGTCTTTACAGATTAAATTTGTAAGGGTTAGATCACAATCACATAATAATTATGTACAGTAAACTTTAAGAATGATGATCATCAATTTTAAGATATGAAGTATAATTTAAAGTATATATTCAAAAAGTAAAGATAACATTCAAGAATTAAAGATACTATTCAAGAAACTTTCAAGAAAATCACAAATCAAGTCCCTAAGTAGCAATCTTACATCGTAATTTTACATTGGCACATGGAAGAACAATTTCATGTTTTTGGGTAGCCTTTACATACCTGGGAATGGTGATTCTTCAAAGAATTAGAAGGTCTCTAAAATTATGGGTTAGAGCCCTTTATATATGAACGCTTTAAAACTATTTTGGGGATATTAAAATGTATTGGGAAGGAAGAAATTACCCTTACCAAATTAAAAGAAACAAAATAATTTTTTGAACACAGGTGCGCGTCGCGGAGGGGGTATATGCACACTAGTGTTTTTCGCAACTTTTTCGTAAGTTCGATTCCCGTCGAAAAGAGCAAGAAAAACTTAAGTGTTGCTCTGTGCTCCTGGCACGTCTCGGAGGGGATGTGGAGAACGCAGTGTTTCAGTCAAAAATTGGACATTCAAAATATCGACCCGGCTCATTTTAAGTCAGGTCGAGACCACTTTTTTACTTGATTTTCCACGCTACTCGCAAATCCAGTCTCGGATTTTCCATCAAAGCTAAGGAAGACGCATTGTATGCACGATTGATTTTTATGGGTGTTTTGGTAATTTTATGGGGTGTTACATCATCTCCTCCTTGGAATCATTCGTCCTCAAATGATGAGTAAAGGTCAAATAGAAACACGAATAACCCCAGAACTCATCTTATGTCTCACTTGGGAATACTCGAACCCTTACTCTCCATTATCTATTTGTCTTAGACATCAGGAGCGGACTAAAATAATGGAAAGAAACATTTGAAACTGATAAGAATAAGACTATTTACCTTCAGCATCGTCATCACTTGGCACGAATAGATGCGTGTATTTGAGTTTCATCACTTCCTCAACTTCCCACATAGCTTCTTCAACAAATTGATTCCTCCATAAAACTTTAACGGAGACTATCTCTCTATTCCTCAGCTTAAGAACCTATTGGTCAAGAATATGGACTAGAATTTCCTCGTATGATAAACTGTCCTTCAAACCCATACTCTCTGCCGAAATAGCTAAGGTTGGATTCCCCAAACACTTCCTCAACATAGATACGTGGGTGTACCCCATCTAGCTCGGAAGGTAAGTCTAACTCATAAACAACTTTTCCAATCCTTGTTACAATTTTCTATGGTCCGATATAACAGGGACTCAGCTTCCCCTTCTTGCCAAATCTCATAACACCCTTCATGGGTGACACATTCAAGTATACCCAATCATCTACTTCGAACTCCAAGTCTCTTCTTCTCACGTCTGTATATCACTTCTAGCGACTCTGGGATGTCTTCAACCTTTCCCTAATGACTTTCACTTTCTTCATATACTGGTGTATGAGGTAAGGCCCAATCAACTCAGCGTCACCCACCTTGAACCATCTTGTCAGTGATCTATATGTCCTCCGGTATAATGCCTCACATGGGACCATCTGAATGTTAGTATGATAGTTATTATTGTACGCGAACTCAAACAATGGTAAGTGATCATCCCAACTTCCCTTGAAGTCAATAACACATGCCTGTCAGTCTGAGAGTGAAAAGCAGTACTCAAATTCACCTTCATACCAAATCCCTTCTGGAAAGATCTCTAAAATTGAGAGGTGAATTGACATCCTTTGTTCGAGTTGATGGACAAGGGAAACCAATGCAACCTCACGATCTCAGAAATATATAGTCAAGCATACTCCTTAGCAGTGTAAGTTGTCTTGACTGCCAAAAAGTGGGTTGATTTCATCATCCTGTCAACAATTATCCATACTGAATCATGCTGCTTTCAGGATCGGGGTAAGCCCGTGATAAAGTCCATGTTGATCATCTCCCACTTCCATTCTGGAATTTCAAAATCTGTGCCAATCCACACTTTTTCTAATGTTCAACCTTAACCTTTGGCAATTAGGACACTTAAAAATGAATTAAGCAATGTCCTTTTTCATCTCGTTCAACCAATAGACTTCCCTAAAGTCGTCGTACATCTTGGTGGAGCTAGGATGGATAGAATATCTCTTGCTATGAGCCTCAGCCATGATTTTGTCTCGAACATCCTCAACATCAGGTAGACAAAATATCCCTTGATATCTCAATACCCCATCTCCCCCTTTGGGGAAAACCATCACCTTCTGCTTGTGAAATGCTTCTTTCAATTGAAGTAAGACAGGGTTTTGGTCTTACTTTTCTTTCACCTCAGACACTAAGAACAAAGCAGACCCATTCTGAACATTGACCCCTCCATAGTTGTTCTCCTCGAGTTGCACTTACAATCGAGCTAATCTATGCACTTTCTTAGCTAATTCTCTTTTCCCCGCCTTCACATGGGGACTGCTACCAATAGACATCCTGCTAAGTGCACGACCAACAATATGAACCTTACCTAATTGATAGATAATGCTCATATCATAATCCTTGAGCAACTCCAGCCACCTCTACTATCGTAGGTTAAGCTCTTACTGACTGAACATGTACTGCAAACTCTTATGGTCAATGAACACGTCCAGATGTATTCCATACATCTAGTGACGCTAGATCTTATGTGCGAATACCACTGCTGCCAACTCTAAATCATGGGTCGGGTAATTCTTCTCATGGATCTTGAGTTGCCTGGAAGCATAAGCTATCACCTTCCCTCTCTTCATAAGCAGACACCCCAATCCAACTCTTGATGCATCACAATATATCATGAAGTCACCCGTCCCATCTGACAAGGTCAACACTGTTGTTGTAGTCAATCTAGTCTTTAATTCCTTAAAGCTCTTCTCACATGCCTCAAACCACTGAAACTTTGCCTTCTTCTGAGTCAGCTTTGTCAAGAAGGCTGATAGAGAAAAGACAAAATTGTGATAGAACCCTATCAAACCCAAGAAACTTCTTATTTCTATTGGAGAAGTTAGTCTTGGCCAGTTCTTAAACGCCTCAATCTTCTGCGTATCCACCCGAATACCATCTCCCGAAATAACATGGCCTAAGAAAGCCACCAAATTGAGCCAAAACTCACACTTAGAGAATTTTGCATACAACTTATGATCTTTGAGTGTTTGGAAAACCAATCTAAGGTGATTAACATGCTCCTCTTCATTCCTAGAGTATACTAGAATGTCATTAATAAATATGATCATGAACATATCAAGATACAGTATGAATACCCTATTCATCAAGTCCATGAAAGTTGCAGGTGCATTTGTCAACTCGAAGGACATGAGCAAGAACTCAAAGTGGCCATACTGTGTCCTAAAGGCCATCTTTGGAGTATCACTTTCCTCACCTTCAACTGATAGTAACCCGATCTGAGGTCTTTCTTGGCAAAAGAAGTAGCACCCTGAAGCTGGTCAAAGAGATCATCTATTCTGGGAAGAGGATACTTCTATTCTTTATGGTAACCTTATTCAACTACCAGTAATCTATACACATCCTCAAAGACCCATCTTTCCAACGCAGAAATAGGATAGGAGCACCCCAAGGTGAGACACTAGGCCTTATGTAACATTTCTCTAACATGTCTTTCAACTGCTCTTTCAATTTCTTCAACTCTGCTGGGGCCATTCTATATGGTGGAATTGAAATAAGTTTAGTCTCAGAAAGAACATCAATCCCAAAGTCAATATCCCAGTCAGGAAGGACTCCGGGAAGATCATCAGGAAATACCTCAGGAAACTCATTCACAATTGGGACTGACTCAATAGTAGGAGATGGTATATATAACCCTTGGAAATCAACTTTCGAGCTCTAAGATAGGATATGAATTTACCCTTATGGGCAACAGAACTCACTTTCCACTCTAAGACAGGCTCATTAGGAAACTAAAATTTAAGAATCCAGATTTTACAATCAACAGAAGCATAACAAGCATGGAGCTAATCCATGCCCATTATTATATCAAAATTAACTATCTCCAACTCTACTAAATCAGCTAAAGTGTCTCTATGATAAATAGACCACACAATCCCTGTAAACCCTCTCAGCTATGATAAACTCACCGGTAGCAGTAGAAATAGAAAAGGGTTCATGCAAACACTCCGGAAGAACCCAAAACTCACTAGCCAAATAAGGGGTCACAGAAGACAACGTGGAACCTGGATCAAGTAATGCATAGCAATCATAAGTAAACACATGAACCATACTCATAAGCACCTTTGGTGCAACCTCCTGCTCCTATCGAGTACCCATAGCATACAGACGGTTCATCCTGCCTCATGTACCTATAGTAGTAGTACCCCTCTACTAGTTACCCGCTGGAGGAACTGTCGAAGACTGAGCTCTGTCGCTCCCCTCAGCTCACCATCTCTTTGGACACTCAAAACTAAAATGACCAGCCTGACCACATACATAGAACACATCTTTGCCAAAACAGCACTCACCCAGATGAAGCTTACGACATTTGCTGCAAGGTGGCTTTCCCCTTGTACCTTGGGTCACACTAGCCTGAGATTGGGTGCTTAGGGTCCTGAAATTCCGAAAACCCTGATACTTTTGATCATACCTTGTTGGCTGCAAGGAGGAACTTGCTGTAGATGGTGTGGATATGAGATCTCTTTTGAAAATCAGATTTTTCACCTTTATGCTATCTTTGCGGGCTAGGCTCATATCCCACTGACTTCGCCTTTCTATTCAAATGCCATCTCTATCCCTCTTCTTGTCCACCTTGGTCTGTTGGGAATACACCATATGTCTGGAGATGTACATACTAGGGATCAGCAAGGCAGCCTTGCAATCTTTCTGCACATGCCTAGCCAGGACAGACACAAACCTCCTCATCCTCGTCTTCATGTCCTTAACCATCTCTGGAGAATACCTCGACAGCTTTTGAACTTAAGGCCATATTCCTTCATAGTCATCCCTCCCTGTTTCAGATTCACAAACTCATCTGCCTTCGCCTCCCTCAACTTTTGAGGAAAGAAAGGATCAAGGAAGGCGGCTTCAAACTCCTCCCATGCTACAGGCTTCGTATCCTCACTTCTACTCCCTTCCCACTAAGTGTCCCACACACTAGCCATGTCCTTCAGCTAGAAGGACATAAGCTCAACTTCCTCAATCTCGGTCGTATGTATAGCCCTCAAAACTTGTACATCTCATCAATGAAATTATGTAGGTCCTGCTCCACCTTCGACCCCGTATACACAGGCAGGTTCATCCTCAAGAAGTCCCTGAGTTGGGTTATAGCTGAGGGCTCCTGTGAACTAGAGCTAAGAGCCTGAGGACCATGGCTATTTCCCTGGGAGGCAACCAACCGAGTTAGTACGGCGATGGCTCCTCTGAATTCTGCCTCAGTAGTGGGAGCTGGCTGGGGCTAAGCAGGGGCCGCCTGAGGAACCTCAGCAACCCTAGAGGAGCATCCCTGCTTCCTAGCCTCAGTTTGAATTGGAGCCTCCGGTTGAGTGTTCTCAGCAATGGGAGCTGGGGCATCACTCTGTAATGCAGTTCTCTTGGGCGGCATTTTCTATAAACGTAAAATGCACGAGTTAAAGGCAGGATTTAACAAGTTAACTTTATAGCACGATATTAGATTATAGAAGAAGGGTAGCACTTCCTAATGTCTTATAGCCTCCTACTTATGAAAAGTGGTGCACAACACACCCATAAACAAACTCTACTTGACTGGGTTTCATAGAGTCCCTAGGACACTCAAACTCTTGGTTCTGATACCAATTTTGTCATGCCTCTGGAGGGTATCATAGACATGACGAGCACTCGGAGAGTATTTCTAGCCCCCAAACGGACCACCTAGTCTCATTTGCCTTTGTTAAGTCAATTCATCAGCTGAAGAAATAAGATAATAATAGTAATATAATTCTATCTGTGGGCTCAATACTATTAATATTAATCTATCATAGAAGAGATAGAATACCAAAAGAAAATCCAATGTAAAGAAAGGAGAGGGGAAGAACCCCCAACATCACTGTCAATGTCTACTTCCATGAGGCCTCTATATTATAGTATGAGATGGTACCATGACAAGCCACGACTACCAAAAAACAAGTAAAAGACTATCAACCAAAAGGAAATAAACATCCTTCGAATACAGGGGAGGACTCACTACTGTCTAGAATAGAGTGCTCTAAACCTCAACGATCAGGCTGCTGAAGTCCTTGCTCTATCAAATTTGCATCATAAAATGATGAAGCGCCAGAGGGACATTAGTACGTGGAATGTACTTTGTGTAAATCGGGCTAAAGAAAAGTAAACAACATGCAATCACTCAGCCTCATCTCAGAGTAAAGGACGACTTTATCACCTCACTATCCATCATACATCAAATATTCACATCACATCGAAGTTCTATTAGCATGAAACATATCTAGGAGTTTCTATAACTGACAATCACTACCTATGAGCCGATAATGATACAACGAAGAGATGTCATTGCCACATCCATCTAGTACCTTGCCGAGGTAAAAGGTGAGCCTGTCAGTGGATCCAAAAGTCTGTCAAGTACTCTTTTGGGACAAAGGAACTGTCCACTTTCACAGTTCAATCCTCTACTATGCTTGCCACGTAGTTAATGTGTACGAGTGGGACTCACTCTAAACATTTAGGTGAAAATACTCCTCCCAGGACTCAATATGATCATAAGTATATTAGTCCATCAAAAACTCTCATCCCCCAACCTCTACGGGCAAGGCTATCTTTCCAAATTCCAAGGAAATATACTCGTTCAACTCTATAAATATTAATTTCAGCTATCACAGTCATCAACACATCACCTCCCAAATCAAACTCAGTCACACATTGCATTAAGACAATCAAGGCTCTAAACATCCCCCTAAGTTTATTATTCAAGTCTTTACAGAGAGAATTTGTAAGGGTTAGATCACTATCACATAATAATATATATGTACAGTAAACTTTAAGCATGACGATCACCAATTTTAAGATACGACATATAATTTAAAGTATATATTCAAGAAGTAAAGATACCATTCTGGAATCAAAGATAATATTCAAGAAACTTTCAAGAAAATCACAAATCAAGACACTAAGTATCAATCTTGCATCCCAACTTTACATTGGCACATGGAAGAACAATTTCATGTTGTTGGGTAGCCTTTACATACCTGGGAATGGTGATTCTTCAAGGAATTAGAAGGTCTCTTGAAAAACCCTGGTGTTCTCTCCTCTTCTTCTCTCAGGATTACGTAAAAATACTTAGAAAAATTATGGATTAAAACTCTTTATATATGAACGCTTTAAAACTGCTTTGGGGATATTAAAATGTATTAGGAAGGATGAAATTACCCTTCTCAAATTAAAAGAAATCAAAATAATTTTTTGAACATAGGTGCGTGTCACGGAGGGGGCATGTACCAGTGCTTTTTGCAACTTTTTCGTAAGTTCAATTCCCATCGAAAAGAGCAAGAAAAACTTCAGTGTTGCTCCACGCTCCTGGCGCATCGCGGAGGGGACACGGAGAACACACTGTTTCTATCAAAAATTGGACATTTCAAAAATTGACCCAGCTCATTTTAAGTCGGGTCGAGACCATTTTCTAACTCAATTTTCCATGCTGATCGCAAATTCGATATCGGATTTTCCATCGGATCTTGGAAAGACAGTTGTGCGCATGATGCATTTTAGGGTCCTTTTGGTAATTTTACGGTGTGTTACAGTAGTAGAGATATTATTGGACATGTCATGTATCTATGTTATGAGCTTTGACTCTATTGACTCTTATTCTTTATGATGTGAAGGTTTTCCCCTTAGTCCCTTTACCCTTGTTTTTAATCATTCATTGGTAATTTATTGCTTCTGCGACCAAGGATGTGTAATGATATATTAAGAGAATTGCTTGGGGTGGCTTCGAGTTCCCCATGCATTGTGTCACGTCTAGGCCCTACGCTTGGGCCGTGACAACTAAGTTATATTAATTCTAGTTATTTATTTAATGGAAGAACAATTAACCAAGAGAAAAGATTTTTCTACACAATCAATGAATGAATTGAACTAATATAATGGTTCAGCTAATAATTATGTTTAGCCTCAATTTCAACAAATTATTTGATTATCTAGTTGCTGATTCACAGGGTTTAAATTTTCTGAACTGGGTTGCACGCCTCTGCCGGCCTACCCTTATTGACTATCTAACTACATCATTGAGCAGGGAAAGACATATCAATAAAAGTGCTTTAATGTTATCTTCCTGTATTATGAACCAAAAGAGGTGTAAGGGTTGTTTTCACTAGTCTCCCTTACACGAACCAATCTAGTTTCCTAGTCGAACAAGCTCTCTATATCCCTGTGTTCTATCCACTCCAACATCTCTTGAATCCAACATGAACAACTAATTTACTTCCTCGTTGATTAGGCTATGAAGTATAGATAAAACCAATATAAGAACAACCAATATGATAAACAAATATTTCAATTTAATAGTTACTAAACAATCATTTTATTATCTACCATAATCTTAGAACGAGAAGTTTAACTCCATATAGACATGAAGAAATTACCACAAGTCATTCAAAGATAAATGTAAAAATAAATAATAATGGAGAAGAAAAGATGAAATCAAAGTTCTCCGGCCTTCACGGAGGCTGCTATCTCTCTCTAGGCCTTCACGGCGGCTCCTATCTCTCTCTAGGCCTTCACGGCAGCTCCTATCTCTCTCTAGGACAAAAGTTATGTAAAACTTAATTTTATGAAATATCTATAGGTGTAGGAAGAAATTCCAAAATAAAATAATTGAGTCCAAAACAAATTAAAATTGAGTTTCCTAGAAACAGTGTTGTGCCGACTTCACTTTATTTTGCTCGCCCTAATTGCCACATGTCAGCAACTTCCAATTGCAATTGAAATTGCAATTCAAAATTTAAACTAGACGTACATATATATATAAATATATTATTATATTCAAATTAACCATTAAGTTATCTGCTTTATTTTTCTTCTGTAATCTTTCCTTTTTCATTCATTTGAGTTTCAAATCTCTTCATTTTCACGTCAATTTAATCCTACAAGTAATATAGACAATTTAGTCCAGTTCATAAAATTTATACTCAAAAAGGATAAATAAAAGTATTAAATATGAGGTAAATAATGACTTAAAATATGTATTTTTGGCATCATATCACCACCCCACACTTAAAATTTTGCTCGTCCCCTAGCAATCATTAAAGCTCATCAAAAAAATCAAATAGGACCATTGCTTTGGTTGATACAAACAATTTAGGTCATCCAAAAAATTCATATACACTTTCCAATCATTATGCAAAATATACAAATAAATAACAAACTTTTAACTTCCTAGCCTCAAGGAAGGATTCTAACTCATCTAATTTAAGTTCACTTACTTATTCTCTAAAAGAAGTTAATAACATCACCTATCTATCATGAAACAAGTGTCCTCATATGAAGAAAATAGTCCGCACACTCAATTCAAAAGATTGAATATAAATTAAGGACATTGAATTAAAGAACAACTCTCACACTAACAAAATATTCACATGTGTGCACAAAGAACCATAAACTTGCCCATTATGTACATCTTCACTAATTAAGCATCCTTGAATAGAATCAAATAGGACTTTTAATGTGTTGTAATTTAGGCTAGGGGACGGGTAGAAAAACTATATAATAGTGACTAAACTTTTCTAAGCGCTTTGCACTTTTAAACTTCATCACCTATTATCTTCTTCTTTCTATTTTTTTCAACCCTCTCTTCAATAATCATTTCACTAGAAATCTCATCTTATCAAGAACGTTTCACCTTTTTTTTCAAATATTTTTTTTCTTTTTTTCTTTTTTTTCATGAGACATTCTTTCAAAGAGGGCTTTTTCATCACCATTTAACTATCGTTGATCAACTTTTACCATTTAAATATCCCTTGTCTTCAAATTTGAGACAATTATAATAAGTCTATGATACAGTTCTCAAGGAAGTAAGGTGCAAAAATTAGGGACTCCACAAAATTGGATTAAAGTAAATATATAGCTACAAACAAAAGGTTATAGACACAAAAGGGTTAACTAGCGATATAATATCTGAAAAGGCTAAAATCTTACTAGATAAATAAAAAAAAAGCCTATTCTCATCTCCTAAACAAAGCAATAATTTCTATTTCGCTTCAATAACACGCAGGACAAGTTCTAGACTAATATGCAAAACATGGAATAAACAAATTCTCACCACACATGGCAGAAGTATTAACCAAGGTGGATCAATTCCACTTCTAAGAGAGACAGGGTCATAACAAACTAAAAACTAAAATAAGCTATATATAATCACAACCATGAGCCTAGATGTCAAATAATTTGCAATTTACTTAGCAATCAAGCTTTCATAGAAAAGTACTACTCAAAATAGGCCTAAATAGCAAGTATCAAAGAAGTCAAAGATTTTTTTCTTTTCTCTCCCAAATAACTAAAATAAAACTAGAAACAAAATAAAATAATATTTACTTCCTAAAAATAAAAATTAAAAAAAAATAAAAGATACGCAATTCAAAGGGACCCCCCCCCCTTTGGAAAAGAATCAAAAAGAAAAACCACAGGGTGGGCTAAGTGTGCTTCTACAAATAAAAAAGATATTAAAAATAAAGAAATAAAAATCTTTTTATTATTTTTTGAATTTTTTTTTTGTTTTTAACTTTTAAATTTTTTTCATTTTTTTAATGAATATTAAACAAACCCTAAAGCACACTCCACCCTAAACAATATATTTGGAAGAATTCCCACCCTACACGTGAAAAGATGTTATGTCCTCAAAGCATCAATTAAAATTTAAAACAAGGGTTAGCAAATCTCCCTAAGGCCTTTAGACCTAGCTAGAAGCACATTCTCTCAATATCCATCGAGGGTCGTATGCATCCCACACTTAAGCTCAAATCGCTCCTTTGCTTCAAACTTTGGGTACTCAGACTTTCCCTAATCTGCAAAAAAAATAAAAACACACAAAAGAAAAAAATTGATGCTAAAATAAAATTGAAAAAATAAAAAGCTACACTATAAGCGCCACCAATTTTTTTCTCCACTTTGAAGATACGAATTGTACCCCAAATTTTGCATCCATATTTCTACTTAGCTCAAGGGGCGGTGGTATGAATTTAAAGGAACCAAGTAATAAATATAGCAACTTACACTTCTTGGCCCTTAAATAAGGAATGTAATTTTCTGATTTTTGCTCAACAAATTCAAAAGTATTATCATATTGTTCATCTTTCTTGCACTCTTTTATAGGCTCAGATAGCTTGATTAATTTCTCAAGATCCAAGCACAAAGTAGAAAAATGGTAGGAATGAGACCTAATATGCCCTAATTTATGAATTCTATTATTATTTACATCCTCGTGTATATTTTTCGCAACATCGACTATTGGTGATTGGACATCATACGCCTCAACCTTTGTGTTCAAGTGAGCTTCCATATCATGAACATTTGAACCAAATTGATCTATTTCTAGTTTGAGCTTAGATTCTGCCAGATGAGTTGCTATTTTTGTGAGTTGAGTTTCTATTATTGAAATTGGTTGAAAACGAGTTATCTTTATGGCTGCCAGCATATCCTTTTGTTGCTCTATTATTTGCTTCAATAACTCAATAATGTGAGCCTTTTGTTTTGCCTGCTTAACTTCAATACCCTTGCCAACATCACAAACAATAGAAGAATAATAATTGGGACTCGAGGGAGGGGGATATGAGTTTGGGCAACCATCCTAATGACCATCTTTACCACCACATATATGACAAATATTCCATTCAAAGGATTGGATGGGTGAACACAACCTGCTCTTCTTAATAGTATGATATTCGATATTCAAGTGGGCTCCATCACAATATTAACAAGGATATCAATCACCCTACCACCATTTATCCCAATCATTCATATCAATAAGAGTACAAAAAATATATATATTTAAATTTTTTTAAAAAGTATTTTCACAAATAGAAAAAAAAATATAAAATAAAAAAGAATAAAATACTAAAAAAAACTTAAATAATAAAAGAAAAAAAAATATAATCTAGAAAAATAATTAATTTCTAAGTCTCCGGCAATGGCGCCTAAAAACTTGTTGCTTCCCTAGCACACGCAAGTGTACATGGTCAACCCAAGTAATATAGTGGCTCTTTTCAGAAGCCGGATGTCAAACCCAAAGGACTTGTCAATTAATTATTTACTAAGTTATATTAATTCTAATTATTTATTTAAGGGATGAACAATTAACCAAGAGAAAAGCTTTTTCTACACAATCAATGAATGAATTGAACTAGATTATGGTTTAGCTAATAATCATGTTTAGCCTCAATTTCATCAAATTATTTGATTATCTAATTGCTGATTCACAGGGTTTAAATTACCTAAACAAGGTTGCACACCTATGTCGGCCTACTTTATTGACTGCCTAACTAAATCGTTGAGCGGGATAGAACCATCAATAAAAGTGCTTTAACGTTATCTTCCTATATTATGAACCAAGCGAGGTGTAAGGTAGTTGTCACTAGTCTCCCTTACACGAATCAATCTAGTTTCCTAGACAAACAAGCTCTCTATACCCCTGTGTTCTATCTACTCCTACATCTCTCGAATCTAGAATGAATAACTAAATTACTTCCTAGTTGATCAGGCCATGAGGTATAGATAAAAACAATATAAGAATGACTAACATGATAAATAAAATATTTCAAATTAATAGTTACTAAACAATCATCTTATTACCTACCATAATCTTAATGAGAAGTTTAACTCCACATAGAAATGAAGAAATTACCACAAATCATTCAAATATAAATGTAAAAATAAATAATAATAGAGAAGAAAAGATGAAACCAAAATTCTCCGGCCTTCACGGCGGCTCCTATCTCTCTCTAAGTCAAAAGTTGTGTAAAACCTAATTTTATGAAATATCTATAGGTGTAGCAAGAAACCTCAAAATAAAATAATTAGGTCCAAAATAAATTAAAATTGAGTTTCCTCGAAAAAGTGTTGCTCCGACTTCACGTTATTTTGCTTTCCCTAATTGCCACATGTCAGCAACATCCTATCGCAATTCAGAATTTGAATGGCAGACATATATATATATATATATATATAATATTATATTCAATTTAATCCATTAAGTTATCTGCTTGATTTTTCTTCTGTAATCTTTCCTTTTTAATTCATTTGAGCTCCAAATCTCCTCATTTTCACGTCAATTTAATCCTACAAGTAAAAACACAATTCAGCACAATCTATAAATTTTATGCTCAAAAATGATAAATAAAAGTATTAAATATAAGGTAAATAATGACTAAAAATATGTATTTTTGGCCTCACATCAGTAGGCATTATAGATCACTGGTAGGGTGGTTTAAGGTTGGTGAGGTGGCCTTGTTAGGGCCAGATCTGGTTATGGAAGCTCTTGAGAAGGTTAGAGTGGTTAGGGAAAGGTTGAAGACGGCCCAAAGTCGTCAAATGTCATGTCGATATAAGGAGGAGAGAGCTTGAATTCAAAGTTGATGATTGTGTCTATTTGAAGGTGTTACCCATGAAGGTTGTGGTTCGTTATAGCAATAAGGGCAGGTTGGTCCCAAGATATGTGGTCTTTATAGGGTAATGAGGAGAATTGACAAGGTAGCTTATGAGTTGGAATTGCTTAGTGAGATGGGTTTAGTTCATCCGGTGTTTCATGTTTCTAAGTTGAGGAAATATGTGGGTGATCCGAATTCCATTGTACCTCTTGATGTTGTGAGTGTTATTGAAGATAATTTGACCTATGAAGAGGTTCCGGTTCATATCTTGGATAGACAAGTGAAAATATTGAGAAACAAAAAGGTCGCTTCTATTAAGGTCCTTTGGAGGAATTAAGAAGTTGAAAGTGCTACTTGGGAGGCCGAAGCGGACATGCAAAAGTGATATCCTTACCTTTTCCACTCCACTCAATCCTAAGATATTTATCTAAGTCTGTTATATGATCTCAAGTATTAAGTTTATCCCTCATATCATTACATATGTTCATGTTAAAATTGACTAAATTCATGATGATTTTACACTTATGATGAGAGTTTGAAATGATGTTTAAGTGCGTTGTTGCATTTCGATGTGGGCTGAAATTGTCATGTTTATGTCTCTCATATACGTCTCTTTGATATTCGAGGATGAATCTTCCCAAGGGGGAGATATTGTAATAACCCCAAAAAGAGCCCGAAAATGTGACTCGAAAGTGCCAAAAATCGTAATTTCCATCTATCTCAAAATTCATGCGCGATATCGAAAATCCAAATTCATATTATTGTTCAGGGGGTCATTTTGTGTCACACCCTGGGAGGTACCCTAGACATAACTGGAACCCCGAGACTATTGCTAGCCCCCAAGCGGACCATTAAGTCTCTGTGCCATCGTTCAGTCAATTCATCAGCGAAAAAGAAATAATATAATAAATATAAATGATATCCTATCAATGGGCTCATAGTATCAACATTAGTCTATCATAAGGAAATAGAATAGGGAAATCAACAGTCTTAATATAAAGAAAGAAGAAAGAGGGAAAAGAACCATCGACATCAACATCGACATCTACGTCTATCTCTATGAAGCCTCTATACTATTGTCTAAAATGGTACCATGACAGGCCATGGCTACCAACTATTAAGTAAAAGTCTATCCAATCACAAAAATAAACATCCTCTGAATGCTTGGGAGGATTCATCACCATTAGAAATGAAGAGCTATGAACCTTAAGGATTGGGCTGCTGAAGTCCCCGATCTATAGAATCTGCATCATAAAATGATGCAGCAGTAGAGGGACATTAGTACGTGGAATGTAATGTATGTAAAATGGGCTAAGAAAAAGGAAATAGTATAATTGCATCAATCACCCAGCCTCACTTCAGATATAAGAGACACGACTCTATCACCTCACTAGCTATGAAGTATCAAACCTTCACATCACATCGGAGTTCTATCATCATGAAATCTATCTGGGAGTTTCTACAATCGACAACCAGTACCTATAAGCTGGTAGTGATACAACAAAGAGATGTTATTGCCACATTCATCCAATACCTTACCGGGATAAAGGATGAGTCTATCAATGGATCCAAAAGTCTGTCAAGTCCCCTTTCGGGATAGAGGAAACATCTGCTTTCACGGTCCAATCCTCTCCTATGCTGGTCATGTAGTTAATGGGTTTGAGTGGGACTTAATGGGTTTGAATGGGACTTACTCTTACACAATTCAGTGCTTAAACTCCTCCCAAGACTCAACACGCTCATAAATCTGTCAGTCCATCAAGAACTCTCATCATCCAACCTCTACAGGCAAGATTATCTATCCAAACTAAGGGAAATTATACCCATTCAACTTTATCAACAATAAATTTCAACTATCACAGTCACCATCACACTCACCTCAGGGCTCAGACTCAGTCAATAATCACTTTCAGACATCCAGGCTCTAGACATCCCCCTTAAATAATTATTCAAGCTTTTACAGAGTAATTTTAAGGATCAATTCAAAATCACATAGTAATGAAAATATACAGTAAGAGTAAACATGATGATCATCACTTCATGAATATAAAATTATAGTTTAAGGAATTGTAAACATGAATTCAAGATAGTCTACAAGAATTAAAGCAATTATTCAAGAATTTGGAGAAATTTTTCAAGAAACTTTCAAGAACTCCTAAATCAAGATTCTAGTCATAAGTTTTGTAATCCTAAATCTATTTTGGCACATGGGATATGAATCTCATGGTTTTGGGTAGCCCTTATATACCTGAAATGAAAATCCTTTGAAGAATTTTGAAGATTTTTGATACCCTTGGTTGACTCTCCTCTTCTTCTCTCTAACTTAGACTAAGAAAACTTTGAAAGTAATAGGTCTAAAATCTTTTGTATGAAAAACATCTTAAAAACTGACTTAGGGATATAAAAATATGTCCGGAAGGATGAAATTACCCTTCCCATATTAAAAGAAAAAATTTTGGGTTCGTCGTGCAGTAGTGCACGACGCGCACTAGTGTAATATTCCACTTTTTTGGGAATTTTTGAAAAAAATAAAGTGTGGTTCCGCATACTCTTAGAGTCGCAGAAGGGGCGCAGAATCCTCACTGTTTTAAGCTTACATTGGAAAAATTAATTCGCACTTTTTTGTATTAAAACTGAGTCGAGACCATTTTCCGACTCAGTTTTTTGCACTGATCAAAAATCAGATCTTGGATTTTCCATCAGATCTTGGGAAGACATATTATATGCAAGATAAAGTTTAGCGGCATTTTAGTAATTTCACAGGATGTTACTTTTTGAGTAGAAAATAGGTCTAACCCCGATTTAAGAACTAATGAATAGCAATTTTGATTTTTCAAAAAATGATTTCTAGTGAGCTTTTCACTCCCTTGGCGTGGTGCGCCAAGGGCGTGTAGTAGTGTTATTTTTGGTCCAGTTTTGACTTTGGTCCAAGACTTTTAGGTCTTGTGCCTAAGTGTTCTCAAATGTGAAAATACCTATACTTAGCTATTCTTCACCCTCATATCATTCTAAACATTCCTCAATACTCACTCAAACACTTAGCCAAATATTTTACTCCTAAACTCAAGTCTCAAAACCCTCGCCAGATCTAAGGATTTCCTTTCAAGCTTCAAGTCTCCATCTCCAATCTTCACCAAGTTTTTCTCCAAAGCTAAACTTTTATAGGTTTCTTAGGTTCTTTTCACCCATGATACCCACTCTCTCTTTACTCAAAATTACATCATTTAAAGTTGATTTATTCATGGTCTTATTCAATATGAAATTCACTGCACACTATGTTGGGGCTTATGAAATTGTGACTATTTTGCTATGTTTTGATTTATGAAACCAAGGTCTATTGAAAGATTTGATGAAGGGTTTTGATGTATATTGCTTGAGGGTGCTATCCAGTATCTATTAAAGGTTTTACATTGAATTTTCTAGCATGATTTCACTCTTGAAATACATGGATTTATACTAATAGTACACACCCTCTAAGTGCTTGATAAAATGTCAAGCTATGGTTTCTTGAGGAATTGAAGGTCCAATGTTGTCTTATGAGTTGAATGACTATATGATGATGAAATGATGATTAAATGAATACATAGTGATATCTATATAGGGTTGGAATGTGACCATGCCCTACCTGGGGGTTGCGTGTCGGGTAACCTTGTTGGGTGTTCGTATCCATCAACCTACCGGGTGGTTTGTACTCCGACAGCACAGGTCGTAGGGTACGATGATCCACCAACCTTGTTGGGGTTTGTATCCATCAACCTACCGGGGATTTTCTACTCATGTATCATGGGTGGTGGGGTGTGGCAATCCACTAACCTTGTTGTGGGTTTGTACCTATCAACCTATCGGGGGGTTTGTACTCCGGCACCACGGGTGGTAGAGTATGATTCACCAACCTATTGATGGGGTTTGTACCTCAATCACTAAGGATTGTAGGGTTTGACGATCCATCAATAGTTTAATGGTCTCTTCTTACACATATATGATGTCCTATGTAAGCATATTTTACTTAAGCATCAATCATACATGCCACATTGTTCTTATGCTAGCTATTGTCTATCTCAATGCATTTTGACTATGATTCCTATCTCTTTTTGCATTTCATCCTACATATTTAGTACATTCAAACATACTAATGCATACTCTATGCCTATATGATATCACCATGTAGGAACCGGAGCATCGCTTGATCATCCTCCACCTCCACGTGGCTAGTTCGATTGTCCTTCAAGCTTGTTGGTGTGTCCTCCATTTCAGGGATGTTTCTTATGCTCTCTTGCTATGTATTAAGACTATCTTTCTTTTGGCTATGTATTGACTATGAGGGTGAGTCCGATTGCTTGTCCTGGCCCCCGCACTTATCTATGTAGTAGAGGTGTTGTTGGACATATTATGTATCTATGCTATGAGCCTTGACTCTCTTCTTCTTGATGCTTATGATATGGATGTTTACCCTTAGTCCCAATTCCTCTTGAATATGCTTATCTCCTATTTTCATTTCTATCGCTTTCGTGACCAAAGATGTGTAATGATATGCAACAATGCTTGTTTGGGTTCCTTCGGGTTCCCCATTCGCCGGTCACGTCTAGGCCCTAGGCTTGGGTCGTGACAGACCCGTAAATCTTGGTCTCATAGACAACTCAACATAATGAAATTTTTTTTGAAAATCATACATGGGTACTACGAACCTCATTTACGACTTGTAGCTTGGACTGCGAGTTTTAAAAGTTGGCTCGTAGTGTAAATATCAACTTCAATCAAACACTGTTATCCTCTGTGAGAGATGACTACGAGTCGTAGTATGCACTACGGCTCGTAGGCCTAGTCGTAGATGCTACTTCCGTTTCCATTTTCTTTAAACTTTTTGCTATGTCTAAAACCTGTATAATTTTCTCAAAATACACCATCATAACAACATACAACCAATTTAATGTCTTAAAAAAATGAAACCACTACCTAAGAATCCACAAAATACTAATAAAACCCAAAAACCAGCAAAATTTAAAAACTCTTTAGTTGCCTCCCAAGTAGTGCCTTATTTAATGTCATGGCATGACTTAGTTATCTTGAGTAATCAAAATTACTCAATAGCCCATATTTCACTTTTGAGCCCATCGGGGTGCTTCATAGACTAGCGAATGTCGAAAACTACTTCTGTGTCATTAACCCTAAACTTGAGGTGACCCAAATTCATATCCACTAGGGCTCTCCCTGTGGCAAAAAATGGCCTTTCCAGAATAATAGAGATCTCAAAATCAACTTAGCAATCAAGAATCACAAAAGCCACTGAGAATATGAACTTATCCACTTTGACTAAACTATCGTAGAGTAATCCCTCCGGCTTCTTGATTGTCCTATCCGCTATCAATAACCTATTTAATATTGGAGTAGCTGAACCCAAACCAAGATTTTTAAACATGGAAAAAGGTATCAAATTTATACTTGCTCCCAAATCACACAACGCTCTTGCAAACTCAATATCACCGATGGTATAAGGAATGGTAAAGGCACTGGGGTCCTCCCTTGTTTCGACTAAGAATTTGGTTGTGATACCACTACAATGTTGAAGCTCATGAGAGAGCTCTTGGCTCATAATATGCTTTTGCATCACCAAATCCTTCATATATTTAGCATACCCATGCATCTTCTCCAATGCTTCAATTGGGGGATTGTTGATGGACAATTGTTTCAACATGGATAAGAAATGCTTGAACTTACCATCCTCCTCATTTTTCTTGAGCCTTCGGGAAAAATGAGGGGGAGGTCTTGGGATAGTCTTGTTCTTTTCTTGCACCTTCAACACTTCACCTCTCACCCCATTGTTAGCCAAACATTCTTCCTCAACTTCAACTTTGTCATAAACATTCTTTTCACACTCCTCATTTACACCCACTAGTATTGGAGGGTCAATGGTACTCTTCTCACTCCTCATCATAACCGACATGAAATGCCCCTCATTCTTCAAGTTTTGGACCAGTAAAGTATCCTTTTGGCATTGATTCAATTGGAGGGACACTTGAACAAATTGTTGTTCAAATTACTTGATCGCCACCGAGTGAGACTCGATCTTTTGATTGACACTTGAGATGTACAATTTCATTCCCTTCGAAGTCTTATCTTGGTGATCAGCCCTCTTCAATAACTTATCAAGCATTTCCTCAATCCTTGATTTTCTAGAACTGACATTGTGATTATGAGGAGGCACATAGGGATAATTTCTATGCCCATCTCTTCGACCCCACTCATCTTTTGGCACCCTATCTCTCTAAAAATAACCACATGGTTATCTCTATATGCACCCTCTAGGTTGTAGTTCTGACAGTGATTTTCGGAACGTTGAGGCCAACAGTCCAGATTGGAACCTTGGACATTGTTTCAAAAACCCACCGCTTAATCTCTAATAAAGAAAGCATCTTCATCATAATGTGACTCACCATACATGGATGCTCTTGGAGGTTAGTGGATGATCGCATGAACACTTTCTTGAGTATTTTTCACCACCAAGTCCACGCTAGTCCAGAGTTGAGCAAGTTGTTACATGATGTCATCATTGATTTTTGCTTGATCTTAACTAATACTCATCACACAAGAGCTTCTTGTAGTAGCTTTGTCCCTTTGGGATTCCAATGAGAATGCATATGGTTGGAATCAATATGGAAAAACCCTGTATTCTTCTTGTAGCCTATTTTCCCTTGGAGGGGGATTCTCCTCCCTATCCACATCATCATCATGTCGATCCATGGCTTCATCAACTGCAATATCCATGTTTTCTTGCTCCATTCTCCTTGCAACATGATGGATCTCAAGATTAATTGTAGCTAAGGGTCCGACTTGGCTCCTTGTGTGGGCATACACCTAATATACCCTACAAAAGATACTAAACAATAAAAAAAACAAAAACAAAAGTAAAATACAAGAGAGTTAAGCAATCAACACTTGAATTAACTATTAGTGAAATGAAGTTAAAACCTTGTTGTATTCCCCGACAACGACACTATTAATTTTGATCACACTCAAACAGTACCTCTCACTTTGAGGATAAATTGGTCATTGTCAAATAAAACCTAACCATAGGTTAGGGTCAAATCCCAAGAGAATATTCGATTTGGCCATATAGATTCACAAACAATAATTTCAAACATCAATTAACTCTATACTCAATTAAAGGGGGGATTTGAAATGATTTATAAGAAACTAAAACTATACTAACAAATCGAAGAGACAATCGAATTGGAGAGCAACTTGGGAAATTATGTTACCCATGGTTCACTAACTCAAACATTGCATGCAGTATGGTGACTTAGGTTCTTCTAACCCTTGGTCAAAGGTGAAGGTCGAATTTCACTATGGCGCTTAGCCGACAACCATAGTGTTCCAACTAACTGTTACTTATTGTCCCAGTCAATCTCTTCTTGGCTGGATTTAGTTGATTGGATGAGAATACATCAATTGAATTTTGTCACCCATTTCCTTTTCCTATTCACCGGTTGTTAGACCCCGTAATTATTTTAAAGGTCAATTATTAATTCGGGAACAATTGTTGGGATTGAAGTATATTTTAAATTTAATTAACTTAAGGTGCGGAAGTATGGAATTAAGTCAATTTGACGGATAAAATTTAAAATAAGTCGAAAGTCCTTAATTGGATTTAAAATAGAAAAGTTTGGGACCTAATGGGTCAATGGGCAACTTGAGGCCCTTATAATGCAATTTCCCAAACTTGGACCTCTATAAATACCCCCTTATGTTTCATTTCCTTGTCTTTCACTTTGAAGACTTGAGAGAATAAGAGAGTGAACAAAAGAGGGGAAAGCTTGGGAGAAGAGAAGAAGAAGGTGTGATTGATCATCAATCAAGGTAAGTCCCTTCTCCAAATTTGTTCATTTATGT
>JAOTQR010000086.1:12676031-12743531 GCA_025774065.1 Solanum ossicruentum | reverse complement strand
GCGACGGGACCACCTAAAGGTCTAACATGCACTCCTAGCCATGACCACACTACGACTGACCAACGTCTTAAACTGGGTATTACTCGAAAACCTCACACACATAGAGAGAAATAAGTACCTCATACAAAGTAGATAGGGGATAAAACATGATAATATAAAATACTAATTATAAGAGACTAAACATATTTTTATCAAGTATAAAAAAATTTGGATTAGTAAAACTTTCAGGCTCCGGATAGTATATGTATTTAGCTGCTCATACTAAATACACATACAGCCAACATGGCTATGATACCAGAATTGACAGGATCGGGAATTACAATTAAAAAAGGGAAAAGGGCTTTACCTGAGCGGATCATTTGGAATTCTATTTAGTGAATAATTAAATAAAACTTTAAATTAAAACAAAAGACTTACTTAAAAGAAGTTTATTTCAGAAAACATAGGAGAAGTACAATAGCAGGAAAGATTACAATGGAGAGGGAGAGAGTGGGGAAACTTTCTAGAGAGAGAGAGGGTAAAATTTCTAAAATTTCTAACACCCTCTATGTTCCAAATGAGAGTGTTAAATAGATCTCAAAAAATGGTGAAGGCTTATCGTGCCTATAGGTGGACAACTCAGATATGGCCGACAAAATAAAGGTTATATGGTAGGACCTATTCTAAGATTGGGACAGACGCGTGCTTATAAGTTTTTCTTTCCTTTTGGAAAGTAGTGATAAAGTAAGCACTCACATGAGAAAAGTGGGCATACCCACCAAAAGAAATCTAGTTCCTTTGATGTTCCGCTACTGGAGAAGTCCTATTTTACATAGAACAGTACTTCAACAAGACTCTTTATAAGAATAGTAAAACTTCCTTCTAAGAAAAGTAATTCTGGTTCTTTGAACCTCTACTTTTCTTTAAAGGTTTATTTCCTATTTGTAATAGGGATCTTGATAAGCCTGTGCTATTCTTTTTGGACAACACATATCTCCATTGTTGGATTCTTCAAAGGAGGTTGCTTCTTCGAAGACCTGCATGATAGTAACATCGTTCTGTTTATCGAGGTTCAGAAGGGCCTGCTTTAGCTTCTTCTTCAGATCTTCCTTGGACTGCTGCATCTTGACGAGGGACTTTCCTTTGTCCATTACTTTGGGTTTGGGAACCCATCCTTTGATCTTTATCTCCTTGGATAAATACCTGATCCGCTCAAATTCGACGACTCTGAAATCTTAGCTAATGACATATGATATCCTTTTTCGGATAAAGTACTTGCACATCTTAATGTGTGTGGGTCAGGTTGAAATCTCCTGACTAACTTGAAATTCATCAAACATCTGCAAGAATCTTTGAGGGAGGTTGCCTTGCTTTCCTCCAAAGGTTTTCCACCATTTATAGAACCACCTGGGAATAATGGACTTAACCAGCTCTGGGCTGTATTTGATAAAGCAAGTACGACTAGGTCTAAGATACATAAAATTAAACCAAGCCTATTTGTAGGTATACCAGTTATAGTTCTGAGGATTAAGGAGCATACTCAACGGTAAGGGAGTGAGTAAATGGTCGACAGGACATTCAAAAGGAGACAAAATTTTCTTTATGGTACATTAAGAGTACTGAATAAAATTGGGGTCCCTTTCTCCGAGGGTGTGTTCGATTTCAACAGAATCGGTGTCAACAAGGATTGCTTCAAAATACAATTGGGTGTGTAAGGGATCATGACTATCTACGTAGTTTTGATTGTTGTAACAGCCTTTAAAGAGGTCTACTACCCTGCCATTTTCGTAGTCCTTATCTAGGGCTAGGATAGGAATCACATTGGAAGTGAGGTAATCAAAAGTCTCTTCGGTCGGAGCTTGAGGGTTTCTGGTAGAGACTCTAGGGTCTACTGCTTTGGCGAAGGATTTAGGAACCTTCATTCATAACTTTCCTTGTTTTACACAACAGTACGATCCATTGAGGAGGACTCAGCTTCAAGTTTTGGGCCTAGAATTTTCGGTAAGTCTGCGAGGAATGAGAATTGATTTTTACTTGGGCTTGGGCCCGGTGAAGGTAAAGGGGGAAAGGAAGGCCTTAGTGGAACTAGGCTGGATGTGAAAGGTCGGGCCGATGGAAATTTCCTTTCAGGTTTGGCATTTTTGAACGGAGAGTTAGGTCTTGACGACTTCATGACCCTGTAGAAATTCTCGGGTTAGGAAATCAGGAAGGGAGTTGTTTTTTCCTTTAATAAATTTAATTTGAAAATCAAAGATAGACAGGAGAGCTTGCCATCTAGCAAAAATCTATTTTCAAACCAAATTTTTACATCCTTTTGTAAAATTTCTTTGGCAGATTTACAATCGACTCTTAGTAAAAATTCTTTATTTACCAAATCATCTTGAAATTTGATGATACATAGCATTATAGAAAGTACTTCTTTTTTAACAGTACTATAGTTCTTTTGGGCAGGGTTCCAAACTCCTGAAGTAAACCTTACTACCTACTCATAACTATCAGGATTGATACGTTGCTTAAGAATACCTCCATAACCTATATCAGAGACATCAATTTCTACAATCATAAGGGCTTCAGAATTGGAAATCCCTAGACATGGAAGATTTTTTACTAGACCCTTAATCTTCCTAACACTATGGGTTTGCTCTTCACTCCAAGGCAAGGGATTCTTCCTAAGTCTCTTATAGAAAGGCTCATAGACCTGTCTAATGTTAGCGATAAAATCTGCAACATAATTAAGGCTACCTAAGAACCTCTGAAGTTGAGTTTTATCCTTGATTTCATCAAGAAACTTACCGAAGAACTCTATAGCTCTGCAAATAGGCTTATGACATCCTTGATAAATGTCATGACCTAGAAACCTAATAGTAGTTTGAAAAAGTTTAATCTTTTTCGCACTAAACACCAAGTCGTTGGTTTTAATAACATTAAAGAAGGTATTAAAGTGTTTAAAATGAGAATCTACGTCCTCAGAAAAGATAAGCGCATCATCAATATAAACAATTGACATATAACTGTAAGGATTAAAAATGTTATTCATAACATTTTGAAATTCAGAAGGGGAATTTTTTAATTCAAAGGGCATCACATTCCACTCGTAATGGCCCATAGGTACATTATAAGTAATTTACCTATCCTTTTCTATAATTTGAATTTGCCAAAATCCAGATCTCATATCGAACTAGCTATAAAGCTTTACTTTATAAGTTCATTTAAAAAGATCCCTTTTTATTAGGAATTGGATGTCTAATCCATTTTAAGATCGAGTTAAGAGGCTTGTAACTAATTACAAGCCTTGGGGTACCTCTTTCTTTTTCTGCATTTTTATTGACATAAAATGCAGAACAGCTTCAAGGAGAGTTAGAGGGGCGGATAATACCATTGTTAAACAAATGATTAATTTTTGTCTTACAAACTTCCATCATTTCTTGGTTCATTTGAATCGGTCTAGCCTTGGTAGGAATATTTCGTTCATGAACCCCAGTTATGTATAGAAGCTCAACAGAATGCTTTTTTATTTTCCAAAAAGTAGTGGGAAAATCCGAGAAAATTTCATCTTCAAATTTCTTTTGAAGGGAGTTGATCTTAGTGACCATTTCCGGGGTTTTTAAACTTTGCTCAATTCGCTCAATTTTAATTTCTTCTTTTAAGAAAGAGATATGAGAAGACAACCTATTTAGTTTAAAAATAGTTTTGTCTTTCAGCAAAAAACTTTCTTCTGGGGAAAGGGTTTTAACAAAGGGAAAGAAAACCTTTTGATCAAGGATGGTAGAATGAATGCCATCAAAATCATCCACATAAGGTTTCAACTGGTTTATGAAAGGCAAACCCAAAATGATATCCTCATTTACATTTTTAGTAATAACAAAATCATTTGTAAAACAAATATTATTATTACAAATGTGAGCTTTACTGAATTTATCATTAATATGCATACATTCTCCTGTGACAGCACGGGTCGTACTTTTTTCTGAGTACTTAAGAGGAATGAGACCTTTAACAATACATTTCCGGTCTGTGCCACTATCAAGCAGTGCAATTTTATTAAGAACTAAGTCTTTGCCTACCACCATTTTAATGGGGATATGCTGACTTAGAGATTTGATGGTAGAGACGGTAGGATGAGGCGCTTGAGGGGGCTCGGATCCTTCTGGATCTTCACCTGGGAATCCCGATTCTGCAAGATGATCATAGTTAGGAAAAGAAACATATTTTCCTTTATCCTCTTGGGAAGAAAGGTCTCTAAGGACTTGATCCACTAGAGTATTCAATTCGACTTTTCCTATATAAGCCTTGATATCCTTAACTTCTCGTTTAAGGGAATTGACTTCTTCAACAAAGATCAGCAACCGAAGGTTCAACAGGTTTATCAAACCTAGACAGGATGTGCTTCATGCTTAAAGGTTTTATATACCTAGACGGTTTCATATCTCCTTGAGAGCTTATGAGGATCTTCTTCAACTCCAACAGATACTTGGCTCGGGATTCACTATCCTTAATGTGGTCAATGATATCAAAGAGAACTTCTTTAGAATCCTCAGTAATAACCTGAATAGTGTTCCTTGTGCACTCACAAAAAATACTTTCACAAGAGCATTCTTCGCTGGATTGACTCTCATTAGTCTCATAAGCGACATTGATGTTTTCTTCATCGCTATATTCTTCTGAAGAATAGCAGTTCGAAGAAGAATCACTATCTTGGAGGATAGAAAAGAGTTTTTCTTTAGTGTCATCATCCAAACTAAGAGGTTGATTTTCTTCTTCTTACAGGAAGACTTACACTAGTTGGCTCTATGACTGGATTTTCCACAGTTCCAACAACACATCCTCCTTATTGGAAGGTCGACACTTCTTAAACTTCTTCCTAGGTTTGCCTGCCTTGTCCTTGGAAGTACTGGGCCTAGGTCTTCTAGACTAATAGGAGGACTTCTTAGACATTTTCTTAGCAGCCTTGGAAGGAGGTGAATCAAGTTTGGTAAAACCAAAATCATGACAAAATCTACCCAATTTATCCCTAGAGGTCAACCTATCCTTTTTAAGTTGACTCTTAAGCTTAAGGTCAGTGTAGAGCTCAAGGCCTACGGTATTGATTAAACTGGCTATGTCACCATAAGTCATCTGACTATATGGGATCTTGCCTTCACATCTACCCTTAATTTTGGTTCTCACCTTATCAGCAAACAAAGGGGGTAGGCCAATAATGAATCTCTCTTTCCAGAAGTCAATATCACAGTCGGGCCGGATCATAACTTTAGAAAGAAAATTGTCTTTGTACCACCTAAGGTCGGTCAGTTTAGGGCAATACATGTTGTTAAGGTTTTCAAGACTCTGGTCTTGGAAGAGTTTAGGCTCACCTGCAAATTGCTTAGCAATGTGGTAGAGGAGGGTCGCACAAGCATCTTCTTTGGGTTCTTGAACAGTTGTTTCCATATCACTTTCAACTTTTATAGTGGTAGTAATAGCGGTGACGCTGACCAAAGTAGATATGGGTATTACTCGAAAGCCTCAGACACATAGAGAGAAATAAGTACCTCATACAAAGTTGATATGGGATAAAATATGCTAATATGAAATACTAATTATAAGAGACTAAACATATTTTTATCAAGTATAAAAAAATTGAATTAGAAAAAAACTTTCAGGCTCCGGACAGTATATGTATTTAGCTGCTAATACTAAATACACATATAGCCAACATGGCTCTGATGCCAGAATTGACAGGATCGAAAATTACAATTAAAAAAAGGAAAATGTCTTGTCTTAAGCGGATCTTTTGGGATTCTAATTAGTGAGTAATTAAATAAAACTTTAAATTGAAACAAAAGACTTACTTAAAAGAAGTTTATTTCAGAAAACATGGATGAAGTACAATGACAGGAAAGATTACAATGGAGAGGGAGAGAGTGGGGAAATTTTCTAGAGAGAGGGTAAAATTTCTAACACCAAAGACCGACTGAACCATCCGAGTTCTGGATGATCTGTTCACTCTGTCATTTCTCCGGATGAGAGGGTAACGGCTTATTAATGGCTTCAAAATGCCAATCGTTATTGGCAAGGAGGTTATTCCATTTTAGAAGCTGGGGAACAAAGATAGTACTATGATCATGGTTTGCTTCCATAAGCATAGTAATGCCTTTTACACTCTCGATTCTAGCCTTCGGAGCTAGAGTGGTTCCCAAGAGTCTGTAATAGACTTGGTAAATAATAGCTAATTCTCTAGTCTCAGATTTGTTGTTCATATTTTTTGTTTTAATATTAAGAGTCAAAGTATCCATAACATTTGGATCATTAATATCAACAGAGAAATTAGGATAACAATTAAAGTAAACAGGGCCATCAGCTAAGTTACTTTCAAGAGCTCCTAATAGAGAATCATCAAAATTCAAAAATCTTGCATCATAGAATAAAGTACAAACAGGAATATTAAGACCCTTTCCAAAAAGGGGTTTGACAGAAACTTGAACAAGTCCAATATACAGATAATTAAACTGAGATCTATATCTAATTATGTCTTGTTCATGTAACAATTTATAATTTCTAAGGAATTATTAATAGCTACAGTAGACTCATAGGTCTTGAAGTTATGCTTTTTAACAAACAAAAAATTAGCTAATTGGTAAATCTTTAAAAAAGGTTCTTCTGGAATACTCCAGTTTTCCAAAGTACTTTCAGTTAAGGCAATCTAAGTTACCCTAGAAGACAAGTTTACACTATTTGGAACATTTTGGTTATTCATTTTTAAAAGTTACTGTCCAGAGTCCTGTGTTATACTAAACAAATTATTAAAATACAAGAATAGAAATATGCGAAGTATCAGATAATTAGTACATCATTTTATCATTGCTTTAAGAATACCTATATCTCCTCTTGGCTTTACCTCATTTTCTCTCTAGAGTTATCTTAGCGACGGGACCACCTAGAGGTCTAACATGCCGTTCTGGCTATGACCACACTAAGGTTGACCAACATCTTAAACCGGGTATTACTCGGAAGCCTCACACACATAGAGAGAAATAAGTACCTCATACAAAGTAGAGACGGGATAAAACATGATAATATGAAATACTAATTATAAGAGACTATATATATTTTTATCAAGTATAAATAAAATTTGAATTAGTAAAACTTTAAGGCTCCGTACAGTATATATATTTAGCTGCTCATACTAAATACACATATAGCCAACATGGCTATGATACCAGAATTGACAGGATCAGAAATTACAATTAAAAAGCGAAAAAGGCTTGTCCTGAGCGGATCTTTTGGGATTCTAATTAGTGAATAATTAAATAAAACTTTAAATTGAAACAAAAGACGTATTAAAAGAAGTCTATTTAAGAAAACATGGGAGAAGTACAATGGCAGGAAAGATTACAATGGAGAGGGAGAGAGTGGGGAAATTTTCTAGAGAGAGAGGGTAAAATTTCTAACACCCTCTATGTTCCAACTGAGAGTATTATATAGACCTCAAATAATGGTGAAGGCATCTCGTGCCTACAGATGGACGGCTCAGATATGACTGACAAAATAAAGGTTACGTGGTGGGACCTATTCTAAGATAGGGACAGACGCGTGCTTATCAGTTTTTCTTTCCTTTTGGAAAGTAGTGATAAAGTAAGCACTCATATGGCAAAAGTGGGCATACCCACCAAAAGAAATCTAGTTCCTTGGATGTTTCGCTACTGGAGAAGTCCTATTTTTCATAGAACAGTACTTCAACAAGACTCCTTTTAGGAATAGTAAAACGTCCTTCTAAGAAAAGTAATTCCAGTTCTTTGAACCTCTACTTTTCTTTAAAGGTCTATTTCCTTTTCGTAATAGGGATCTTGATAAGCCTGTGCTATTCCTTTTGGACAACACATATCTCCATTGTTGGATTCTTCAGAGGAGGCTGCTTCTTCGAGGAGCTGCATGATGGCAACATCGTCCTGTTTATCGAGGTTCAGAAGGGCCTGCTTCAGCTTCTTCTTCAGATCTTCCTTGGACTGCTGCGTCTTGATGAGGGACTTTCCTTTGTCCATTACTTTGGGTTTGGGAACCCATCCTTTGATCTTTATCTCTTTGGATAAATACCTGCTCCGCTCAAATTTGACGACTCTGAAATCTTAGCCAATGACATATGATATCCTTTTTCGGATAAAGTACTTGCACATCTTAATGTGTGTGGGTCAGGTTGAAATCTCCTGACTAACTTGAAATTCATCAAACATCTGCAAGAATCTTTGAGGGAGGTTGCCTTGCTTTCCTCCGAAGGTTTTCCACCATTCATAGAACCACCTGGGAATAATGGACTTAACCAGCTCTGGGCTGTATTTGATAAAGCAAGTATGACTAGGTCTAAGATACATAAGATTAAACCAAGCCTATTTGTAGGTATACCAGTTATAGTTCTGAGGATTATGGAGCATACTCAAAGGTAAGGGAGTGAATAAATGGTCGACAGGACATTCAAAAGGAGACAAAATTTTCTTTATGGTACATTAAGAGTACTGAACAAAATTGGGGTCTCTTTCTCCGAGGGTGTGTTCGATTTCAATAGAATCGGTGTCAACCAGGATTGCTTCAAAATACAATTGGGTGTGCAGGGGATCATGACTATCTACGTATTTTTGATTGTTGTAACAGCCTTTTAAGAGGTCTGCTACCCTGCCATTTTCGTAGTGCTTATCTAGGGCTAGGATAGGAATCATTTTGGAATTGAGGTAGTCGAAAGTCTCTTAGGTCAGAGCTTGAGGGTTTTTGGTAGAGACTCTAGGGTCTATTGCTTGGGCGAAGGATTCAGGAACCTTCATTTCGTAACTTTTCTTGTTTTGCACAACGGTACGATCCGTCGAGGAGGACTCAGCTTCAAGTTTGGGGCCTGGAATTTTCGGTAAGTCTACGAGGACTGCTAATTTATTTTTACTTGGGCTTGGGCCCGGTAAAGGTAAAATGGGAAAGGAAGGCCTTAGTGGAACTAGGCTGCATGCGAAAGGTCGAGCCGATGGCAATTGCCTTTCAGGTTTGACATTTTTCAATGAAGAGTCAGGTCTTGACTACTTCATGACCCTGTAGAAATTCTCAGGTTAGGAAATGAGGAAGGGAGTTGTTTTCTCCTTTAATAAATTCAATTTGAAAATCAAAGCTAGACAAGAGAGCTTGCCACCTAGCAAAAATCTATTTGAAACCAAATTTTTTACATCCTTTTATAAAATTTCTTTGGCAGATTGACAATCGACTCTTAGTAAAAATTCTTTATTTACCAAATCATCTTGAAATTTGGTGATACATAGCTCTATAGAAAGTACTTTTTTAATAGTACTATAGTTCCTTTGGGAAGGGTTCCAGACTCCTGAAGTAAACCTCATAAGCTGCTCACAACTATCAGAGTTGATATGTTTCTTAAGAATACCTCCATAACCTAAAGCAGAGGCATCAGTTTCTACAATCACAAAGGCCTTCGGATTGGAAATCCCTAGACATGGAAGATTTTTTACTAGACTCTTAATCTTCCTAACACTATGGGTTTGCTCTTCACTCCAAGGCGAGGGATTCTTCCCAAGTCTCTTATACAAAGGCTCACAGACCTGTCTAATGTTAGGGATAAAATCTGCAACATAATTAAGGCTACCTAAGAACCTCTGAAGTTGAGTTTTATACTTGATTTCATCAGAAAACTTGTCGGAGAACGCTATAGCTCTGCAAATAGGCTTATGACTTCCTTGATAAAGGTCATGACCTAGAAACCTAATAGTAGTTTGAAAAAGTTTAATCTTTTTCACAGTAACCACCAAGCCGTTGGTTTTAACAACATTAAAGAAGGTATATAAGTGTTTAAAATGAGAATCTATGTCCTCAGAAAAGATAAGCACATCATTAATATAAATAATTGACATATAACTGTAAGGATTAAAAATGTTATTCATAACATTTTGAAATTCAGAAGGGGCATTTTTTAATCCAAAAGGCATCACATTCCACTCGTAATGGCCAGAAGGTACATTAAAAGTAGTTTTGTACCTATCCTTTTCTTCAAATTGAATCTGCCAAAATGCAGATTTCATATCAAACTTGCTATAAAGCTTTGCTTTATAAGTTCGTTTAAAAAGATCCCTTTTATTATGAATTGGATGTCAGATCCATTTTAAGACTGAGTTAAGAGGCTTGTAATTAATTACTAGCCTTGGGACACCTCTTTCTTTTTCTGCATTATTATTGACATAAAATGCAGAACAACTCCAAGGAGAGTTAGTGGGGCGAATAATGCCATTTTTAAGTAAATGATTAATTTCTGTCTTACAAACTTCCATCATTTCTTCGTTCATTTGAATCGGTCTAGCCTTGGTAGGAATATTCCATTCGTCAAACCCAGTTACGTATGGAAGCTCAACATAATGCTTTTTTATTTTCCAAAAAGTAGTGGGAAAATCCGAGCAAATTTCATCTTCAAATTTCTTTTGAAGGGAGTTGATCTTAGTGACCATTTCTAGGGTTTTTAAAATTTTCTTAATTTGCTCAATTTTAATTTCTTCTTTTAAGAAAGAGATGTGAGAAGACAACCAATTTAATTTAAAAATAGTTTTGTCTTTAAGCAAAAAACTTTTTCCTGGGGAAAGGGTTTTAACAGAAGAGAAGGAAACCTTTTGATCAAGGATGGTAGAATGAATGCCATCAAAATCATCTAAGTAAGGTTTCACCTGATTTATGTAAGGCAAATCCAGAATGATATCCTCATTTATATTTTCAGTAATAAAAAAATCATTTGTAAAATAAATATTATTATTACAAATGTGAGCTTTACTGAGTTTATAATTAATACGCATACGTTCTACTGTGGCAGAGTATAAACGGGTTGTACTTTTTTCTAAGTACTTAAGAGGAATGAGACCTTTAACAATACATTTTCGGTCTGTGCCACCATCAAGCATTGCAATTTTATTAAGAACTAAGTCTTTGCCTACCACCATTTTAATGAGGATATGATGACTTAGAGATTTGATGGTAGAGACGGTAGGATGAGGCGCTTGAAGGGGCTCGGATCCTTTTGGATCTTCACCTGGGAATCCCGATGCTACAACATGATCAGAGTTAGGAAAAGAAATAGATTTTCCTTTATCCTCTTGGGAAGAAATATCTCTAAGGACTTGCTCCGCTAGAGTATTCAATTCAACTTTTCCTAGACGAGCCTTTATATCCTTAACTTCTCGTTTAAAGGAATTGACTTCTTCACAGAGATCAGCAACCAAAGGTTCAACAGGTTTATCAAATCTAGACATTACATGCTTCATGCTAAAAGGTTCTACAGACGTAGACGGTTTGGTATCTCCTTGAGAGCTAATGAGGATCTTCTTCAGCTCCAATAGATACTTGGCACGGGATTCACTATCATTAATGTGGTCAATGATATCAAAGAGAACTTCTTTACAATCCTCAATAATAATTAATAGTGTTCCTTGTGCACTCACAAAAAAAACTTTCACAAGAGCATTCTTTGCCAGATTGACACTCATCAGTCTAATAAGCGACATTGATGTTTTCTTCATCGCTATATTCGTCGGAAGAATAGCAGTCCGAAAAAGAATCACTATCTTGGAGGATAGAAAAGAGTTTTTCTTTAGTATCATCATCTAAACCTTAGAGGTTGATTTTCTTCTTCTTACGGGAAGACTTACACTAGTTGGCTCTATGACCAGTTTTCCACAATTCCAACAAACATCCTCCTTATTGGAAGGTTGACACTTCTTAAACTTCTTCCTAGGTTTGCCTGCCTTGTCCTTGGGAGTACTGGGCCTAGGTCTTCTAGACTTATGGGAAGACTTCTTAGATATTTTCTTAGTAGCCTTGAAAGGAGGTGAATCAAGTTTGGTAAAACCAAAATCATGACAAAACCTACCCAATTCAGCCCTAGAGGTCAACCTATCCGTTTTAAGTTGACTCTTAACCTTAAGGTCAGTGTAGAGCTCAAGGCCTATGGTATTGATGAAACTGCTTATGTCATCATAAGTAATCTAACTATATGAGATCTTGCCTTCACATCTATCCCTAATTTTGGTTCTCACCTTATCAGCAAACAAAGGGAGTAGACCACTAATGAATCTCTCTTTCTAGAAGTTACTATCACAGTCGGGCTGCATCATAACCTTAGAAAGGAAATTGTCTTTGTATAACCTAAAGTCAGTCAGTTTAGGGCAAGACAAGTTGTTAAGGATTTCAAGACTCCAGTCTTGGAAGAGTTTAGGCTCACCTACATAGTGCTTAGCAATGTGGTAGAGGAGGGTCACAGAAGCATCTTCTTTGGGTTCTTGAACAGTTGTTTCCATACCACTTTCAACTTTTATAGTGGTAGTAATAGCTGTGGCACTGAAAATACTATTCGTTAGACTATCGGTGAAATAATTATCCCACCATTGTCTAAGCATCCCAGTAAACCCTGCAACAATCATAGTTGCGACCTCTTTGTCAGAAGCTCCTCTAATTTTATACACAGTGATCGCCATACCTATTTCATGGAGTTTATTATAGATCTGGTGTTCTGCCAGTCCATCAATATTCCATTCAATGATATCACTGCCAGAATGAGAGAAGGTGGAAAGAATAGTATATTCCTCAAACTACGTGTCTGGGAAGGAAGGCCTACTATAAAAAAAATTTTGAGGGTAATATCGAGAACGGGTTAATTTAGAAAGAGAATTTTCAGTCAAATTTTGAACACTTCCTTTTTCTTTTCCCTTATCAAAAATACTAAATCGGGCCGGCTGCTCATTAATTAGTTCAATAAGTTTTCCAAAAACTTTAAAGTCATCACTTAATTTAGGAAATCTTTCTCTTGAAAACTCAGGAGGTTTAAAGATAGGGTTAGTCTCTAACATACTAGTGCTAGTACTCGCCTTGGATGAAGTAGGAATAGGGGAAAAAACAGACTTCTCTTTTGCTTCTTCTACTTGTTGAGAAACAGCATATAAAAGTCGGTTGGTGTAATTGTTTTGTTCAATTACTTTATCTAAATCCTTATTTAAAGTAGTAAGATTAGGTTTTTCACTCTTTAATTTAAAAGGTGAAGCAGTAACAATTTCATTGGCATGAGGGATTTTGATTCCTTCAAGAGGGGGAATGGTAGACTCTACAACTTTGTTAGTCTGAGTAAACCATTTGTTAACAAGAACAGAAAGAGACTCTTTTTGGTCATCCAATTTTCCAGTGATTTCAAACCATTTAAAAAATTCAATATCACATTTTAAACGTTTCATGTCAGAAATACATTCTTTTGAAAAAGATTTTTGGTCTTGAGAAAAGGTCTTTGCATACCACAACGTTTTGACTCTATTCTCTGGTGCCATACTGAGACCTTGTAAAGACTTCATGTATGGGAAAATTCACTATCAGCAGTTATAACTCCCAAGCCAAGCTCTGTATAGTGCCTTGGTGGCTCCATGTCTGACTCCGTGGGACTACTAGGTTCCTGGACCTTAGGTTTGTAAAAACCTTTAGGGATTTCCCCCAAAAAATCTACTCCACTAACTTGACCCTTTTCAGAAGAGTTAAAAGAATGGCAACGTGAATATAATGGAACCGTACTTATGAGACTGATGAGAGTCAATCTGGCGAAGAATGCTCTTGTGAATGTGTGTTTTGTGAGTGCATAAGGAACACTATTCAAGTTATTACTGAGGATTCTAAAGAAGGTCTCTTTGATATCATTGACCATATTAAGGATAATGAATCTCCCAGAATGAGAGGAGGTGGAAAGAAAAGCATTTTCCTCAAACTGCATGTCTGGGAAGGAAGGCCTATTATAAAAAATTTTCCGAGTGTGATATCAGGAATGGGTTAATTTAGATCGAGAATTTTCAGTCAAAGTTTGAACACTTTCTTTTTCTTTTCCTTTACCAAAAATACTCAATCAGGCCAGCTGCTCATTAATTTGTTCAATAAGTTTCCAGAAACTTGAAAGTCATCAGTTAATTTAGGAAATCTTTCTCTTGAAAACTCGGGAAGTTTAAAGATAGGGTTATGCTCTAACGTACTAGTGCTAGTACTCTTTGGATGAAGTAGGAACAGGGGCAAAAAAATAGACTTCTCTTTAGCTTCTGATGAACCACCTAGGAATAATGGACTTAACAAGCTCTGGGATGTATTTGATAAACCAAGTATGACTAGGTCTAAGATACATAAAATTAAACCAAGCCTGCTTGTAGGTATACCAGTTATAGGTCTGAGCATTATGGAGCATACTCAACGGTATGGGAGTGAGCAAATGGTCGACTGGCCATTCAAAAGGAGACAATTTTCTTTATGGTACATCGAGAGTACTGAATAAAATTAGGGTCTCTTTCTCCAAGGGTGTGTTCGATTTCAGCATAATCGGTGTCAACAAGGATTGATTCAAAATACAATCGGGTGTGCAGGGGATCATGACTATCTACATAGTTTTTATTGTTGTAATAGCCTTTTAAGAGGTCTGTAACCCTGACATTTTCGTAGTGCTTATCAAGGGCTAGGATAGGAATCACTTTAGAAGTGAGGTAGTCGAAAGTCTCTGCGGTTGGAGCTTGAGGGTTTTTGGTAGATACTTTAGGGCCTACTGCTTGGGCTAAGGATTCAGGAACCTTCATTTCGTAACTTTTCTTGTTTTGCACAATAGTATGATCCATCGAGGAGGACTCAGCTTCAGGTTTTAGGCTTGGAATTTTTGGTAAGTCTGCGAGGACTGAGAATTTATTTTTACTTGGGCTTGGGCCCGATGAAGGTAAAGGGGGAAAGTAAGGCCTTAGTGTTATAGGCTGGATGCAAAAGATCGGGTCGATGGCAATTGCCTTTCAGGTTTGACATTTTTGAACAGAGAGTTAGGTCTTGACGACTTCATAACCCTATAGAAATTCTTGGGTTAGGAAATCAGGAAGGGAGTTGTTTTCTCCTTTAATAAATTCAATTTGAAAATCAAAGCTACACAAGAGAGCTTCTCATCTAGCAAAAATCTTTTTTGAAACCAAATGTTTTACATCCTTTTTTAAAATTTCTTTGGTATATTTACAATCGACTCTTAGTAAAAACTCTTTATTTACCAAATCATCTTTATAGAAAGTACTTCTTTTTTAACAATACTATAGTACTTTTGGGCAGGGTTCCAAACTCCTGAAGTAAACCTCACAAGCTGCTCCAACTATCAGGGTTGATACGTTGCTTAAGAATACCTACATAACCTATATCAGAGGCATCAATTTCTACAATCATAAAGGCTTCAGGATTGGAAATCCCTAGACATGGAATTACACTAGCACTACACACCCACCAAGAGTTTGATAAAATGCCCGATTATGATTTTTTGAGGAATTGAAGGTGTAATGCATGTATTATTATTCAAATGACTTTACAATGATGAAAGAAATGTATTTATATGATATTCCCCTATATCATGCTTGTATTGACCATGCCCCACTTGGTGGGTTGTGAGCCTGGGTAACCATGTTGAGGGGTTTGTACCTTGATAACCAGGTTGAGGGTTTTGTACCTTGATATTTGGGTGAGAGGTTTGTACCTCAATCACCATGGGTGATAGCATGAGATGATCGATCAACCAATCAAGGGATTTGAACCTTGATAACCAGATTGAGAGGTTTGTGTCAATCACCATGGGTGGTAGAGTGAGATGATCCACCAATCATGTTGAGGGGTGGTAGGATGAGATAATCCACCAACCAATTAAGGGGTTGGTACCTAAATAGACTATGAATTCTACAATGATGGTCTCTTTTTACACATATATTATATTCTATGTAAATATGAGTTGCTTCAAGCATCTTCCATGCATGCCTTATTATTATGTATTCATCTATTGCCTATGTTATGCATTTTTATTATGTTACTTATCTCTTATTGCATTGCATCGTACATATATAGTACATTCAAACATACTAATGCATACTCTATGCCTACATGATGTCACAATGTAGGGGCCAGAGCCACACTTGAGATTCTTCCTCCACGTTGCTAGTACGATTTCTCTCAAGCTAGATGTTGAGTCCTTTATTCTGGGGACAATGTAAATGATCTCATGCTATATACTATGACTATCTTTCTTTTATATATGCATTGACTATAAGGGTGAGCCCTGTTGCTTGTCCTGACCCCCGCTCCTATCTAATTATTAGAGGTGTTGCTGGATATGGTATGTATTGGGCCTTGACTCTCTTGATTTGTATTTATGTTATGAAAGCTTTACTTTAGTCCCTTTGTCCCTATTTCTAATTCAGTTATGCTATTTTATTGCTTCCGCAATAAATGAGCTGTAATGATATGTTAAGAGTCTTGTTTGGGTTCCCTTCGGGTTCCCAATTCACCATGTCACGTCTAGGCCCTAGGATTGGTTCATGTAAAACTTGATATCAGAACACTAAATTGTTAATGGTCCTTAGAATCCAACACACCACGTCGATTAGAGTTTTATTCATAGTTGCGTTGTGCACCACAAATATGTGTAAGAGGCTATAAGATATTTTAGGAAATGTTTCCCTTCTTCATGTTCTAAGTCATGCTATAGAGTTAAAGTAAGGTTTCCCTTCACCCCCCCTCCCCCAAATGATTGTTCTTTGCTATGCTAGATCATGCCTAACACAAGAAGAAGAAGAGCCCGTATCCCAAAGGAATAACCGGCTCATGGTGAGCTGTAGGATGCACTCACTGTGCTAGGACAAGTTATGGCTAACCAAGCCAACAAAAGGGCCCAAGCCCCTCATGCTCCCATAACAGCATCTCGGCTGAAGGATATTATGAGGATGAACCCACTGGAATATTATGGGTCTAAGGTAGATAAGGACCCTCAAGAGTTCATTGATAAGGTTTACAAGGCATTGGTTATCGTGGGTGTTAGAGTGGAAGAGAAAGCGGAGTTGATAGCCTACCAATTCAAATGGGTAGCACAAATATGGTTTAACCAATGGAAGAAGGAGAAGGGAATCAATAATGTGGTGCTTTGGGAGGAGTTCAAGGTGACTTTCCTTAATCGGTTCTTCCCTCTTGAGCTTAGAAGGCCAAAATGGTGAGTTTATGAATTTGAAACAAGGGTCATTGAGTGTGAGGGAGTATGCCCTCAAGTTTAGTCAACTCTCAAAATATGCTCCGCACTTGGTTGCAGACCCAAATTCTAGAATACAAGTTCATGATGGGTGTATTCAATTTGGTGAGTGAGGAATGTCGATCCTCTATGTCGATTGGTGACATGCGTTTGGCCCATTTGATGACCTAAGCTTAACAAATGGAGGAGGAAAAGGAGGAGTAATGAGGCCAAGAGGGCCTATTTTGAGGGAAAGTTCCAAAGTCGAAAGGGTGGCTTGTTCAATCAAGGTAAAAGGTCTTCTATGCTTCTAATAGGGGATTTTGCCAATAACTTCCTAAGGGCCGAAGGTGTTGGTGGTGAAGGTCCTAATGATATGTGTCCAAGGTGTGGTAGGGGTCTTAGAGCCCATGCCTGAGGGATACTAATGCATGTTATGGATGTAGGGAAGTGGGTCACAAAAAGATTGATTGCCCTCATAACCGCAACAAGGGTAAGGAGGTTCTTCCACAAGGTGGAAAGGCTGTTCCTACAACGACCACAAAAAGTGCCCAAAAACGTGCCTTCGAGTACCCAAAATTTTAATTTTCATATATCTCAAAATTCATTTCTTATTTTAAAAACCAGACTTCATATTCTTGCTCAAGGAGTCCAAATTAGGTGGAAAAGGGTCTAACCTCAATTTTTAAGCAACCGAATAGTATTATGAATTTTCAATAAATGCTGAAAATAGTGTGTAAGGCATGCCGCTTATGCGACATGCAAGTGTATAATTTGGAGACTTTTTTTTGTACTCGGTCCAAGACTTAAGTCTTGGGCCTAAGTGTTCCCAAGCATGTTTTTACCTATTACTTAGCAAAATTTCACCCCCAATACTCACTCAAACACTTAGCCGTATTTTCACTCCCCAAACTCAAGTCCCAAAGCCTCATCCCAAGCTAAGGTTTACCTTCAAGGATCTTCTTGAAGGTTCAAGTCTCCATCTCCAATCTCTTTCAACAGTTCTCCAAAGCAAAGGTATACGTGTTTCTTTCATGGGTTCCTTTCATCCATGATACCCAAGCCTCCTTTTACTCAAATTGCATGATTTAAAGTTGATTTACAAATGGGTATTGATTATTATGAAATTCACTGTACACTATGTTAAAGCTATGTGAAATTGTGAGTGTTTTGCTATGTTTTGAGCTATAAAACTTTGATCTATTGTAAGATTAGAGAAGGGTTTTTGATGTATATTGCATGAGGGTGCTGCAAGGTGTTGATTGATGGTTTTATAATGGATTTCCTTGCATGGTTTTACACTGCACTACACACCTCCAAGTGTTTGATAAAATGTTTGGCTAGGGTTTCTTGAGGAATTGAAGGTTTAATGTTTGTCTTATGTTAAGAATGACTCTATAATGATGAAAGAAGGATGAATATGTGCTGACTTTATGAAAAGTATGCATGATGAAGAAATAAGAGTATGTATATGATATTTCTCCATGTAGTGTTGATTTAGCAATAATCAAATGGAGGAGTTGATACCTCATTAACCAAATGGAGGGGTTGATACGTCATTAACCTAATGGAGGGGTTGATACCTCATTAACCAAATTGAGGAGGTTGATTCCTCATTAGCCAAATTAAAGGCTTGATATCTCATTAACCAAATTGAGGGGTTGGTACCTCATTAACCAAATTGGATTGATACATTAATTGCCTTAGAAGTGGATGGTGTCTACTAATAACGAAATTGAGAGGTTGATACCTCAATAACCTAGGATGGGAGGTGGTAAGCGCATTAGACAAAGGATGGACTCTTTCTATGTACATTCAATGTTTTATATAAGCATGATTCTACTTTAAGCACCATTCATGCATGTCAAATCATTACTATGGTATCTATTGTCTATATTTATGCATTTGATCATGTCGCCTACCTCTTGTTGCATTGCATCCTACATACTTAGTACATTTAAATGTACTGACATATACTTTATGCCTACATGATATCACGATGTAGGAACCGAAGCTCCATTTGGTCATCATCATCCTCCACGTGGCTAGTGGTTTCCCCTCAAGCTAGTTGGTGAGTCCTCATGTCTGAGGGCAATATCTATGTTCTTATGTTGTGTATTTAAAGACTACCTTTTCTTTTTGATATGCTTGACTATGAGGGTGAGCCCAGTTTCTTTCCTTGACCCCTCTAAGTTCTACAATTAAGGTGTTGTTGGACAAATATGTATTATGCTTGCGCTTTGACTCGCTTATGTTATTCAAGCTATTTAAGTATGAGTATTTCACTCCCATAGCCCCAATTTCTCGTTGCTTATGTTTCTTACGATGAACTATCTTGCTTCTGCGACCAAGGATGTATAATGATATGCTATGATGCTTGTTTGGGGTTTCTTCGAGTTCCCTATTCGTCGGTCACATCTAGGCCCTAGGCTTGGGTCTTGACAAAGATGGTATCAGAGCACTATGTTGATAGATCCTTGGAGTTCAACACACCACGTCAATTGGACTCTTATTCATGGTTGTGTTGTGCACCACAGCTAGGAGCAGGAGGCTATGAGACATTTTAGGAAAAGTTTTCCTTCTTTATGTTCTAAGTTATGCTATAAAGTTGGAGTAGGTTTTCCCCCTTAATAATTGTTCTTTGCTATGCTAGATCATGTCTAACACTCGAGAAAGAAGGGAACAAACTCCCGAGGAGTAACCTAGCAATGGTATCATTATGGTTTCCCAGGTTATGGCCAACCAAGTCAATCAAGGGGCCTAAGCCACTGCTACCTCGGGAGCTTGGGCTACGGACTTTTTGAGGATGAATCCTCTAGTGTTCTATGGGTCAAAGGTAGATGAAGATCCATAAGAGTTCATTGGTGAGGTCTGCAAGATTTTGACTATCATGGTTGTTGGGCTGAATGAAAAAGATAGAGTTGGCTCCGTACCAACTCAAAGGGGTAGCCCAGATATGGTATGATCAGTGGAAGGGAGATAAGGGAAATGGTAATGTGTTCAATAGAAGGAGTTCAAATTGAAATTTCTTAATAAGTTCTTCCCACTTGAGCTTAAGGAAGCTAAATTAATGAAGTTCATGAACTTGATACAAGGTGCTATGAGTATGCCCTCAAATTCACCCAACTTTTGAAGTATGCTCCTCATTTGGTGGCCGACCCTAGATCTAGGATGAATAAGTTTGTTATGGGGGTCTCCATCTTGGTGAGTGAAGAATGATAGTCCACCTTGCTAATTAGTGACATGGAGTTGTCTCGGTTGATAACTTATGCTGAGCAATTAGAGGAAGAAAAGATGAGAAAGAAGAGGGGTAAAGAGGCCAAAAGAGCCCTTTTTGAAGGGAAGTTCCAAAGTCCCAAGGATAGTGATGATGCATTGTGTCCAATATGTGGTAAGGTTCATAGAGGCCTGTGCTTAAAAGGCACCAATGCTTGTTTCCATTATGGTGTGGAGGGTCATAAGAGGAAGGATTTTCCTTGTAATAGAGGTAAGGGTGAAGTTGTTTGTCCTCAAGGTGGTGCCCCAAGTCACAAACAGTTCTATACTCTCCAAAGAAGATGAAAGGAAATTGAGGCACGCAATGTTGCCACCTGTAAGTTGAAGTTTCCTTTGACCTGGATGTGTATGCACTCATAGGTCCGATATGTCACTATTTCTTCCATTGCACTTATGGTTGCTAGTGGGTTCGTTGTTGTCCCAAGTTGTTATGTAGAATTGTTGGTGTTTATTCCATTGGTGGTTCTATTGTTGATGGGTAATGCTTTTAAGGCTTGTTTCATGACCTTATTGCTTTAGGACTTATCTTGTGCTTTGGTTGAATTAGGTGTGGTGGTTCTGATGTCATACTTCAAGTGGATCAATGGCATGTATGGTATGTCTTCATTATTTGTAGGGCCTGTAGCGTTAGATTCCAATTCTCTAATGAAACCATCTTTGTTTGGGAGGTTGCCAAGTAGTAGCAATAGAGGTAGGTCCGTTCTTGTCTTATGATTCAATTGATCTCTAAGGGTTGCCCTATGTTCTTATTGCATAGGAGTCTTGTCTAGTGATCTTGGTTGAACTCTTCTTGATATGTTGGAAGTCTTGGGGTAGGTTGGGCTACTTGCATAGCATATTTCAAGTGAGTGTAGAACACGTAAGGTTGTTATATGATGGTTGAGGATGTTCGATTTATTTGGTCAACTACAATGGGATAGTTATTTCTCTAAGATTGATCTTTGGTTTGAGGTTTGTCCTCGAGTGAGAACTATTAGTATAGGTGAAGTTGTTTGGTTGATTCATGCATTGGATATGTTTATAGGTCTCTAGCATAGGGTCTTAAAACCTTACCTTGGAATGTTGGGTTGATCCCTTGTAATTAAGTATTGATTTATTTGGAGCTTGTGAATCATTTGGGGGTAGTATTGCAAGTCTTGGAGGATAAGAGGTTGTTTGTTAGATATGATAGGTGTGCATGGTGGATAGCATGAAGGTGGTTAGAATTCTTTGAGGACTATGGTATGAGTGTGCATTAGTTTCTCTGGCAGGGCTAGTGTTATTGTTGGTGCTCTAAGTAGTCTAGTGTGTGTGGATAGTGGTGGCAAGGAGGAGATTAGCAGGGTCCATCAGTTGGTTAGATTGGAAGTTAGGTTGAGGGAAGTTGAGAATGGTAGTATAGTGTTCTTAGTGGTTCCAATCTTCGTTGGATGAGGAGGTCTAATTAAGTAAGACCTTGATCTTGCCTTATTAGAGATGGAAGTTTGGGTGGAAAGATGGTAGAGCAAGGGTTATCTCCCAAGGGAGAGATGGTGGTTCGTGGCAATAAGTGGAATAGGTGTTGTTAAGATTGGCAAGTGAGTTAGGGTTGTGAGTCCTTTTAGAATATAGAGGAAGTTGGTAAGGTTGCATACAGATGGGAATTGCCTGTGGATAAGAGTTTGGTTAGTCCAATTTATGTATGCTTCTAGGATGATACATCGTGGTGAAGTCACATTCAGGATTTGACACATATTTCAAGGTAAAATCCTTGTTTCTTTCGCTAATCATATATCAAAATTAGTAAAAACTTTACATTGCAATATCTCGGGCATTTCTTAAAAGGAATTAAGAGAAATAAAGATAACTGAAGATTTCAAGGAGGTAATGGTGGAGTTTCTAATCCTAAGTGCCAAAGATGTGGTAGAAACCATAGTGGCCCCATTTCCCACTCGATTTGATTCCCCGAACAAGAACATGAAGTCAAATTTCTAAAATAATGCATGGATTTTGAGATACATGGATAATACGATTTCGGGCACTTCTGAAGCAAATTTTCAAGCACTTTTTTGGGGTCGTTACATTATCTCCCCTTTGGAAACAATCATCCCTGAATGTCAAGGGAACGTATATGAGAAGACTAATCATGAATGAATCAGCCCCAACAGCTCCCTGAACAAGAATCCGAAGTTAGATTTTTGAAATAACAAACAGATCTTGAGATATATGAAAATTAAAACTTCGGCATTCTGAGGCACATTTTTTGGCACATTTTGGGGCCTTACAATATTTCCCCCTTGGGAACATTCATTGCCTAATGTACAGAGATGTATAATACAAGAGTGATTATGAACAAATCAACCCCAACAAGAATGCAACATAACATGTAGAACACCATTTTCAAATTCTTAACATAAGTGTAAAATCATCATAAGTTTACCAACTTAAACATGAATGCATATGAATGATAAAGGGGCTGAAATATGAGACTTTAAATTACATAGGGTATTTAGGATTAGTACCTTTGGCTTGAGTAAGTGGAAAAGATGAGGATACCACTTTTGCATGTCTACTTCAGCCTCTCATGTAGCACTTTAGAACCTAGTTTTCCTTGGAGGACCCCTTTATTTGCCTCCCTTAGCCCTTTTACCCTTATTAGCACCTTGGCCTTGTGGACGACAATCTATACCTTTGTTTTGAGCATGAGAACAATAAATAACCTTGTGACACATTTTACCAGAACCAAAGAAACTATTCAAATTTTTGAAACATGAACCACCATGGTTTCTAACTTACTTCTCAAGGATTCATTTTATTGAGGTATTTTTTATATTTTGGCCCATCCCCAAGGCTTTTAATATCTTTAAACCCCCTTTTGCATTCCTAAACCTCACCTACTCTAATTCTAACCCCTCATTCAAGACTAACACTTAGTTTTTAGAATCAAACTCTCAAAATTCTCTCCAAGTCTGATCTTCAGATTCAAGTTAAGATTCAATTGGGGTTTCCACTTCAAGCTAAATTCATTTTCACACTTAGAATTATATTGAAACTTTCTCCTAAGAACTCCCTAAGGTGAACATTGTTGACATCCAATTTTCACCCTCCACGGTGTAAATTAATCATCGACATTTTAATTTTAATAATTTGAAATAATTGACTTTTAAAAATGCAAAAAATATTTTCTCAAATAAATTTCACTTTTATTTTCAATAGTTATTATTTTGCAATTAATTCAATTATTTTAGGTCGTTAATTCTTAAAAGCTTTTTAATTAATTTGTCCAATTTGTCTCGTAGTCAAATTAGTTAATCGAATTCGATTTGATTACATTTAATTGCCTAAAATTGCAATTGAATTGACCAAATTTTAATTTCCCTATCATTGGACCAATTGGTCCATTTTGGACCATATCCGACCCAAATCAATTCCATATACCTGATTCAGCCTATTTCTTTTTATCAAAAATCATCCAACGATACTGGTCCACTACCGAACAAATATTTCGTGACCTTCATCGATGACCATTCGAGGAAGACCTGGGCTTACACCATTAAGTCCATGGATCAAGTTCTAGGAGTCTTCAAGCAATTTCATGCCTCATTTGAGAGAGAAACTGGGAAGAACATTAAGTGTGTCCTCACAGACAATGGCGGAGAGTATATTGGATCATTTCATGCTTATTGCAAAAAACATGGTATTAGACATCAAAGGACACCTTCTGTATAGTCGTTTTTCATGTTTGAAAATATTGGTCCTTTTTTCTAGTAAGTTAGCTTGACAAGTCTTGTTTTATGTTAAGTTGCCTGTGTGAAAACACAGTTACAACTGCATCATCATTTTACTTTTTATTAGTGTACGACTATTGAAACAAAATTAATTAATGAAGAAATTAGTATGACAAATGATTATGGTTATGAAAATCGAATAGAGTCAAAGACAAGAGGAAGTTGTTCAGATAATAAGTATTCTTCACTTTTAATTCACCCGGTTATTTCTATCATAAGGTCACTAAAGCAATCATTTGGGGTTTCAATTTTTGGAGCTCCCCACTTTCTCCCAAAAATATATATGTGTGTGTGTGACATTGTTAAAAGACTATCATGCATTGATAAATTAAAAATATAATTGAATAAAAAATATAATATAGAGATCGTTTTAATAATTGAGAAATGAAGTAGTATTTGTTTGATTGTAGCATCATTTCTTATGTAGTTATGTATTTTGTTGTCTCATTTATATTATGACGGTTATCATAAATCAACATTATTATTCTTATATTTATTTTTTCAAGGGGAAGAAACATCTATATACATTTTAAGCAAAATAATAATTCATATGTCATTAAGAAGTCTTAAACTATACATTCTTCCATTTTTCTTTTTAAAAATTTTCCTTTCACTATTTTTATTATCTCATTATTAAATTGTATATATATGAGTAGCGTGCGGGGGACGGATACTGGCTTCCCGTGCACCTCGCGTCCACGACCATCCTAAATGCGAGTCCACGTCGACGGACGTGGCGGCAAGTGGTGATTTTAACTCAACTCTTTTGGCACCGCGGCTACAGCCAAAGGATGGGCAGCTTCTTCCTTCAAGGCTGCGAGGTAGGTTGGCCCCTCCTTCTTCACTCCTTTGGCGAGTTGCATACCTAAAATTTGCTTCCCTTGGAGTCGGGTTTCCCGCTCTAGTGGGACTAGATGAGTGTTAGCCTCCTCCAAGATGCACAGTTAATTTGCAAAGGGAATTGGGACGGCCTTGACTTGGTCCATGAACTCAATACCCAGGACAAGTGGATAGTCGTCCATGGTTGGTTCTATAATGATTTATAAAGGTTGTTAAACCATTTTTACAATCCACAAAAGTGAGTTATTGTGTGATATCGTAATAGTGCTCGTAATAGGAACTTGTGGGTTTGTTGATTGAGCACTATGGTCTCACGTCCTCCATCTATTTTGAGGACTATTTTTGAACTATTTTGGGACCATGCATAGTCACCTTGAAATCTGCATACATACGTGGCTACCAAGTTACATGAGTTCTTGTTGCTAAATAAAGTTCACAAGTTGTTTCATCTCACACACAGTCCATTATTTGTGTAATATATTCTTTTCAATGTCATATCGTCTTGTATGATTATTTACATATCACATGCTACATCTACAGTCCTACAACTCCAATATTATGACCACCAAAAGAATCATCTCAAAGGTAATGGAAAGATAAAGTAAAGTATTTTGCCTATTGATGGGTGGTAACCCGAGGGATGGAAGAAACACCAAGCCAGGGTCTATCCTACCATGGGGGGTAGCCCAACGGGTGGAAGTAAAGGCCTAGCCAGGGCCGATCCCGATATAGATTTACCACTAATCAGCTGGTTATTTGTATTACATGTTGTGCACAGATTATACAGTAAAGATAAAGTAATAAAAAAAATCTAAAGTACATTATCCCATAGTATAACTAAAATTAGTCTCTTATCCTACACCAGTGAGATTGACCACAAGGTACTATAGGTACTGAAGAAGTTAAATCTAGATTGGATTGAAGCAACAACATCTAGATTAATGCAAATAAATGAACTTGATGTGTTTTGGCTGATGTGTTGGTGACTCTAGCGCTATAGAACTCTTTGAAATTGTGGGTGAGTTAGAGGATAAGTTGGCTTAGAAGGAGGTCACAGTGGAGGTTTTGGATGGATGAGTGGACAAATTGATTGATAATGATATGATGTTCATCAAGGCCCTTTGGAAGAGCTGTCTATTCGTATATGTTCCTTGGAGAGCCGGTGCGGGCATGGAGAAGCAATATTTGTATTACCTTCATTCTATTCAAGCTTATAATGACATGTCAAGTCCCTTTCTATGATTCCAAGTCTTATACTTCATCCCCTGTTTCATTCATATGCATTCAAGTTTAAGTTGACAAGTTTATGATGATTTTACACTTATATTGAGATTTTGAAAATAGTGTTTTAAAGTGTATCGTTGTGTTCTTCTTGGGGATGATCATTTTATGATTTCTATTGTCTTTTACATATCTTGTAAATTCGCAGACGAATGTTTCCAAGGGGGATATATTGTAGCGACCTCATAAAGTACCCAAAAACATGCCTCGGAGTGTCCAAAATTTTGATTTTCATATGTCTTAAAATCTGTTAGTTATTTCGAAATTCTAACATTGTATTCTTGTTCAGGGGGTCCAAATTAGGGGGCCAAGGATCTAACTGTTATTTTTAAGCAACCGAATCGAACTATGAATTTTCCAAAATGCTGAAAACAGTGTGTAAGGCACCTCGCTCCCCCGATGCACCAGTGTGTAATTTGGAGACTGTTTTTGTACTCGGTCCAAGACTTTTAAGTCTTGGATTAAGTGTTCCCAAATGTGTTTTTACCTATACATAGCAAAATTTCACCCTCATATCATCTTAAACATTCCTCAATACTCACTCAAACACAGTCATATTTTCACTCCCCAAAGTCAAGTCCCAAACCCTCATCCCAAACTAAGGTTCATCTTCAAGGATCTTCTTCAAGCTTCAAGTCCTCATCTCCAATCTCTTTCAAGAGTTCTCCAAAGCTAAGGTATGTGGGTTTCTTTCAAGGGTTCCTTACACTCATGATACCCAAGCCTTATTTTACTCAAATTGCATGATTTAAAGTTGATTTACAAATGTATCTTCATTATTATGAAATTCACTGCACAATATGTTAAAGCTATGTGAAATTATGACTATTTACTATTTTTTGAGCTATAAATCTTTGATCTATTGTAAAATTTGAGAAGGGGTTTTGATGTATATTGCTTAAGGTTGTTACAAGGTGTTGATTGATGGTTTTATAATGGATTTTCTTGCATGATTTCATCTCTATATTGCATGGTTTTACACTAGCACTACACACTAGCCAAGTGTTTGATAAAATGTCTGGCTAGGGTCTTGAGGAATTGAAGGTCTAATGCTTGTCTTATGTTATGAATGACTCTACGATGATGAAAGAAGGTATGAGTATGTGTTGGTTTCATGAAAAGTATGCATGATGAAGAAAGAAGAGTATGTATATGATGTTATGATGATGATAGAATGAAAGAATGTATATGGTTTTTCTCTTTGTAGTGTTGAATTGACCATTACCAAATTGAGGGATATATACCTCATTAACCAAATTAAGAGGGTTGATACCTCATTAATGAAATTGAGGGGTTGATATCTCATTAATCAAATTGAGGGATTGATATCTCATTAACCAAATTGAGGAGTTTATACCTCATTAACCAAATTGTGGGGTTGATACCTCAATTGCCTTAGGTGTTGATGGTGTATGCTAATAACCAAATTGAGAGGTTGATACCTCAATCACTTAGGATGGGAGGTGGTAAGCCTATTAGTTAAAGGATGGACTCTTTCCATGTACATTCAATGTTTTATATAAGCATAATTTTACTTCAAGTACCATTCATACATATCATATCGTTACTATGCTATCTATTGTCTATGTTTATGCATTTGATCATGTTGTCTACTTCTAGTTGAATTTCATCCTACTTACTTAATATATTCAAACGTACTAACACATACTCTATGCCTACATGATATCATGATGTACGAACCGGAGCTCCATTCGGTCATCATCCTCCTCCACATGGCTAGTGGCTTCCATTCAAGCTAGTTGGTGATTCCTCATATCCGAGGGTAATATCTATGTTCTTATACTATGTATTGAAGACTATCTTTCCTTTTTAGTATACTTTACTATGAGGGTGAGCCCGATTGCTTTTCTTGGCCCCCGCTAAGTTCTATATTAGAGGTGTTGTTGGAAAAATATGAATTATGCTTAAGCTTTGACTCACTTATGTTTTTCAAGCTATTTAAATATGAGTCTCTCTCCCATATCCCTAATTTCCCCTTGCTTATGTTTCTTATGATGAACTATCTTGCTTCCGTGACCAAGGATGTGTAATGATATGCTATGAGGCTTGTTTGAGGTTCCTTCGGGTTCCCCATTCGCTGGTCACATCTACGCCTAAGGCTTGGATCATGACACTTCCTTTTGGAAGAGGTGATCAACAAGAAGGTGCCCTAAGGCACAATTAGTTCTATGCCCTCCAAGAGACTCAAGGGGTTGAGGAGTTTCCAAATGTCGTCACTGGTATGTTAAAAATCTTTGATTTTTTTATGTTTATGCATTGATTGATCCTGGTGCCACTCTTTCTTTTATTACATCCTTTGTTGCCAAAAAGTTTCATGTTAAACTTGAATTGTTGTGTAAGTCGTATGAGGTGTCTACTCCAATTGGTACATCTATTGTTGTTAGAAAGGTTTATAGAAATTGTCCTGTTAGCATTTTGCATGAGATATTGCCTTGTGATCTTGTTGAGTTAGAAATGGTGGATTTTAATGTCATACTTGGGATGGATTGGTTGCATGTATACTATGCCTCTATTGATTGTAGAACTCGTAGGGTCAAATTCCAATTCCCAAATGAACCCATTTTTGAGTGGGAGAGTCATAATGTGGTGGTCAAGGGTAGATTCATCTCTTGCTTTAAAGCTCGTATGTTGATCTCTAAGGGATGTCTCTATCATCTTGCACTACAAGAAAAAGACTTTTAGCGAGCATTTCTTAACGAATGAAAATGAATCCGATCATTATAAATACACTAATAGTGACCAATTATTTTTTCGATCGTCAAAAGTATACTTACAATGACCAAATTTTTTTCCGGTCGTTATAAATATACTTATAACGATCAAAGTTTTTTTTCAATCGTTATAAAATACATTTATAGTGACTAATTTTTCGGTCGTTATAAATACACTTATAGTGACCAATTCCTTTTTCGACCATTATAGATACACTTATAGTGACCTAATCATTTTTCGGTTATTAAAGATAAATCTTAATCCAGCATTAACGAGGGGAAGAATTTGATTGTTAAAAAGAATAACATTTCATCGTTTAAAAATATTGGTTAGTGTAAAAATATGTTTTAATTAATTCAGCGTAAAGAGATCATACAAAATCATGTTATAAGTATAAAAGTGGCATTTTATTAAACATTATGATAAATTATCCTCCATCTTTTATAATTTTTCTTCTTTCATAAAAAAAATTTAATAAAAAGAAAAAAATATTAATATATTATTTTCTAATAACTCTATTCATCAATCTTATTATAGTCAATTATATAAAATTTTGAAATATTATAGAAGTATTTAGTTACAATCTTTTTGGCACAATTTTTTTAACTTACATATTTTGTTGATATAGTTTCTATATATGTTTTTATTTTGAGAGACAATTTATTCATCTTTACTTGACATTTTTAAAGATACAAGATGAAGTAGGTAAAAAAAAAAAGTTTAATGAAAAAAATAAAAATAGAAGTAATAATATTAAATATATAATTATGAGCTTATGAGATTAATTTCAGGTAGAAAATTTATATAAATTAGGTCGTAAGTAATTTTCTCAAGAAGATAGATGTTTCTCCACTTGCAAGTTACCTCGATCAATACACTTAAAAAACAGTATTCAGTAATAATGTTTCTTCCAATAAAAAAATATATATTGTGTCAACTTTTTTTCATTATTAGTTGTGAAACTAACAGGTGTATACAAAGAAAAATCATTCATTTGAGTTAGAAAAGTATAATGTGAAATTTTACAAATAAAAAATTTAAAAAGCTTTACAAGACATAAAATCAACAACTAGTTGTTGTTTTGTTTGGTTTTCTCCTGGATGCATTGACATTCCCATTAATTAAGAAATTCTAATTTTTTATTATTTAAAATTTAAGATGATATAATTGATTTGTATCTCATAATAATTTTAATGATATTTAATTATTTATATTAGGTGAATACCGCTAGTATAAAAAGAGAAACTAAAAAAAGTTAGGGGTTTTATACATGAAGAAATATGCAAAAAGTCAACAACTTAAGGTGTAAAATACAAAAAAAATAACTTTATGTCTAGAACTAGAAAGCCCATCTTTCTTTTTATTTTGTTGTGAGAATAGAAACAAATTTTATATTTTATTGTGGTTAAACTTTGGTTTTGTGAAAAAGAAAAAAAGAAGATAATAGTTATTAGGAGTGTTATTAATAATTTTATATGAAGTTTTTATACTTGTCTTTTGACAGATCATGCAGTTTGAAGAACTCATCCTCAGAGAAAGTGTAAAGAAGTATAAGCAACAGAAAATTTTGAAGCACAGGATGACTGCATTACCTATTTCAGGAATTGTTTAAAGATATTCTAGTTTTTCTTTTGTTAAGAGTTAAAAAATATAATGTCACACAAATTTGTATGTTTATAGTATTGTAGCTTTACACAATATCATTCTTTATAGTGAACTATGAAATTTTATGTGAATATAATCAATTTATATGTTTTCATATATGAATGTATTTGTATGTTTATGTGTGAATATCCATATGCAGTTTCCACATTTGTTGATTTGATATGTGGTTATAATTAAGGTTTTAATAACTAGAACTTTAAGGGAGACATGGAGTAACTGGTAAAGCTATTTTCATGTGAGCAGAAGGTCACAGGTTTAAACCTTGGTAACATCATCTCATAGAAATGCAAGATAAGGCTATCGGATAATAGATCCTTGTGGTCGGACCCTTCCTCAGAAGTGCACCGAGCTTGCCTTTTTTCTAATAACTAGAATATCAATTGATGAAGGAAAAATTTGATTGCTAAAAAAAGGTATAACAACTGGATTTTTGTAGTCATTAAAGCTTTTTTAATGACTAGATTTAATCTAGTCATTAACTTTTAACAATGGGATTTAATTCAGTCATTAACTTTTAACGATGGAGCTACTAACGACCGATTATGACAGGATTTTTACCAGTCGTTATTGACTAATAATGGCCATATTTATACTTTTAGCTACCAAAATTTCCCTCGTTGAAGACCTATTTTCTTGTAGGTTATGCGAGTAAGGAATGTAGAGTCCAAGGTCCTTCCTATAGGGTCGGTTCCAATTGTAAATGAGTTCCTTGATGTCTTTCTAATTGACCTTCCCTGTGTCCCTCCTGAAAGAGAAATAGATTTTGGTATAGACCTCCTTCCCAATACTCAAAGCATTTCTATTCCTCCTTATTGTATGGGCCCGGCAGAGTAAAAGGAGTTGAAGGTGCAATTGAGGGATTTGTTTGAGAAGGATTTCATTAGGCCTAACCAATCACCTTGGGATGCACCAGTGTTGTTTGTGAAGAAGAAAGATGTGCCCCTTAGAATGTGTAAGACTAACGGTAACTTAGTAGGCTTACCATAAAGAATAAGTATCCTCTTCCAAGGATTGATGATTTATTTGACCAATTGCAAGGGGCTAGTAACTTCTCTAAGATTGATTTTTGGTCCAGGTATCATCAAGTGAAGGTAAGGAGTGTGATATTCCTAAGACGGCCCTCCGGACGAGATATGGGCATTATGAATTTGTTGTGATGTCTTTTGGGTTGACCAATGCACCGACCATCTTCATAGATCTTATGAATAGGGTCTTCAAACCCTAGCTTGATTTGTTTCTTGTGGTCTTCATTGATGATATTTTGATCTATTCACATAGTGAGGAGGAGCACATGGCTCATTTGAGGGTAGTGCAACAAAGATTGAGGGAAGAGAAATTGTATGCTAAATATGAGAAGTCTGAATTTTGGTTTAAGGAGGTTGCCTTCCTATATTATGTGGTGTTAGGGGAATGTATTAAAGTGGATCCTAAAAAGACGGATGTGATTAGAAATTATCTTAGACCATTGACCCTATCGGATATTAGAAGCTTCTTGGGCTTAGCGGTTTATTGTAGGAGGTTTGTGAATGGGTTCTCTTTTATTGCTTCTCCTATGACTAAGTTGACCCAAAATAAGGCTAAGTTTGTGTGTATCGATGAGTAAGAAAAGTGTTTCCAAACCTTGAAAGATAAACTTGTGTCCGCTCCTATTTTGTCTCTACCGGAAGGGTTGGAAGGGTGTGTTATGTATTGTGATATTCTCGGATTGGTCTGGGTTGTGTTTTCATGCAAAACGGTAAGGTGCTAGCCTATACTTCTAGACAACTCAAAGTGCATGAAAACAATTATCCTACTCATGATCTTGAGCTAGTCGCCGTGGTATTTGCATTATAGATTTGGCATCATTATTTGTACGGGGTGCATGTTGATGTATTCACTGATCATAAGAATCTCTAATATGTCTTCACACAAAAAGATCATAATTTGAGGCAATGAAGTGGTTAGAACTTCTTAAGGGCAATGATATGAGTATGCATTATCATCCCGGTAAGGCAAATATGGTGGTTGATGCATTAAGTAGGGTGTCTGTGGGTAGCCTAGTCCACATTCATAATGGTGGTAAAGGGGTGGCTATGGAGGTCCATCATTTGTCTAGATTGGGAGTTAGGTTGGAAGAGGTGGGTAATGGGGTGTTGTGGTAGTTTATGGCTCTAAATCTTCATTGGTTGAGGAGGTGAAAGCTAAGCAAGAGCTTGATCCTACTTTGTTGGAATTGAAGGCATCGGTAAAGGGGGGGTAAGGTAGAGATTTTCTCCCAAGGGGGAGATGATGCCCTTAAATACCAAGGTAGGTTGTGTGTGCCTTGTGTTGATGGCTTGAGAGAAAAGATTCTTGATGAGGCTCATTGTTCTTCCTATTCTATTCGCCCTGATTCTATTAAGACGTATAAAGATTTGATAGAGGTATATTGGTGGGTTGGTATGAAGAGGGACATTGCCAAATTTGTATCTGGTTGTCATAGTTGCCAACAAGTCAAAGCTGAGCAGCAAAGTCTGGGTGACCTAGCACAAGACATAGAGATTCCTACTTGGAGGTGGGAATAGATTAATATGGATTTTGTGGTTGGTCTACCCAAGACTAGAAAGGATTTTGATTCCATTTGGGTTGTGAGCCGATTTCGTCTAACCACTTCATTGCCTGAACCGATCATAATTTGAGGCAATGATGAAATCGGCTCACTTCCTACCGGTTAAGACTACATATGGGGCTGAAGATAATGCTCGGTTGTACATTCATGACTTGGTGAGGTTGCATGGGGTTCCCTTGTCCATCATATCGGATCATGGTGCTCAATTCACTTCACTTTTTTGGAGGTCCTTTCAAAAGTGTCTTGGTACAAAAGTTAAACTTAGTATGACTTTTCACCCTCAAACGAATGGACAAGACAAAAGAACTATCCTAACACTTGAGGATATTCTTAGGGCTTGTGTATTAGAATTTAAGGGAAGTCAGGATAATTTTCTACCATTGATTGAGTTTTCCTATAACAATAGCTATCATTCTAGCATTGGTATGGCTCTTTTTTAGGCTCTCTATGGTAGACGTCGTAGGTTATTGATTTGGTGGTTTGAGGTTGGAGAGGTAGCATTGTTGGGTCTAGATCTTGTTATGGAGGCTCTTTAGAAGGTTAGGATGATTAGAGAAAGGTTGAAGACAGCCCAAAGTTGTCAAAAATCCTATGCCGATGTGAGGAGAAGGGATCTTGAATTCAAAGTTTGTGATTGGATCTATTTGAACATGTCACCCATGAAGGGTGCGGTTCATTTTTGCAAGAAGGGAAAGTTTAGTCCAAGACATGTGGGTCCTTATAGGGTAATGAGGATTGGAAAGGTAGCTTATGAGTTGGAGTTGCCTAGTGAGATGGATATGGTTTATCCGATCTTTCATATATCAATGTTGAGAAAATGTGTGGGAACCCTAGTGCTATTGTGCCTCTTGATGTAGTGGGTGTTGTAAATAAAAACTTGACTTATGAAGAGGTTCCAGTTTATAATTTGGATAGACAAGTGAAGAGGTTGAGGAAAAAGGATGTGGCTTCCATTAAGGTCTTTTGGAGGAATCAATAATGTAAAAGTGCTACTTGGGAGGCTGAAGCGAATATGCAAATGCGATATCCTTATCTCTTCCATTCTACTCAAGCCTAAGGTACTAATTTTAAGTCCTCTATATGATCTCATGTCTTAAGTTCAGCCCTCATATCATCGCAAACATTCATGTTCAAATTGACAAGTTCATGATGATTTTACACTTATGTTGAGATTTTTGAAATGATGTTTAAGTGCATTGTTGCATCCTTATGTGGGCGGAAATTCTCATGTCTATGTCTCTCATATACCTTTCTTTGACATTTGGGGATGAATGCTCCTAAAGGGGAGATATTGAAATGACCCCAAAAAGTGCCCGAAAATTTGCCTCGGAAGTGCCCAGAATCGTAATTTCCATATATCTCAAAATCTGTGCGTCATATCAAAATCTGACATAATATTCTTGATCAGGAGGCAAACTTGAGTGGGAAATGGGTCTAACCCCATTTTAGAGCAACCGTAGCGAAATATGATTTTTCCAAGTTTGCGCAAAATAGTGGCGATCCATGATGGTACCGTGACTCGCAGCTATTACGGACTAGTGTAAAATTTTCCTCTACGATATGTCTGCATCGTGGACCAAATGCGGACTTGTGTATTTTGTTGCCAGTAATTTTTATCTCTGTCCAAGGCTTTTAGGCCTTGGGCCTAAGTCTTCCCATGCATTAAAATACCTATACTTAGCCATATTTCACCTTCATATCATCCAAGATATTCCCTAATAAACTCTCAAACACTTAGACTAATATTTCTCTCAAAATTCAAGGGTCCAAATCTCTTCTAAATTTTAAGGAATTCATCCATACTTCGAGTCTCCATTTTCAATCTTCACCAAGAATTCTCCAAAGCTAAGGTATGTGGGCTTCAACCATTGGGTCTTTTCGCCCATGGTGCCCGAGCTTCCTTTTTACTTCAATTGCTTGATTCTAAGTTGATTTACTAATTGTTCTTCCTTATTATGAATTTGACAATGAACTATGTTGGGGTTTCATGAAATAGTGATGGTTTTAGCATGTTTTGAGCTATGAATCTAAGATCCATTGTGGGATTTGATGAATGGTTTGACGTATATTGCTTGAGGGTGTTACCAAGTATTGATGGATGATTTTACAATGAATTTTCTTGCATGATTTTATCCCTAAATTACTTGGTTTTATACTAGCACTACACGCCTTCCAAGTATTTGATAAAATGTCCGGTTATGATTTCTTGAGGAATTGAAGGTCCAATGCATATTTTATGAGTTGAATGAATTTATGATGATGAAAGGAATGTATGTATATGATATTCTCCTATATTATGTTGGGATTGACCATGCCTCACTCGGGGGGTTAGGAGCCCGATTAACCATGTCGAGGGGTTTGTACCTTGATAATCGGGTTGAAGGATTTTACCTTGATAATCAAGTTGAGGTGTGTGTACCTCAATCACCTGGATGGTAGGGTGAGATGATCAACCAATCAAGGGGTTTGTACCTTGATAACTGGATTGAGGGGTTTGTACCTTGATAACCGGATTGAGGGGTTTGTACCTCAATCACCATGGGTTGTATGGTGAGACGATCCACCAACCATATCGAGGGATTTGTACCTTGACAACTAATTGAGGTGTTTGTACTTCAATCACCATGAGTGGTAGGTGAGACGATCCACCAACCAATCAAGGAGTTTGTACCTTGATAATAGGATTGAGGGGTTTGTACCTTGATAACCGGATTGAGGGGTTTATACCTCAATTATCATGGGTGGTATGGTGAGACGATCCACCAACCATATTGAGGGGTTTGTACCTTGACAACCAATTGAGGTGTTTGTACTTCAATCACCATGAGTGGTAGGGTGAGACCATCCACCAACCAATTGAGGGGTTAGTACTTCAATGGACTACGAAATCAATAATGATGGTCTCTTCTTGTAAATGTATTATGTCCTATGTAAGCATGATTGACTTCAAACACCTTCTATTCATGCCATATTATGTTTTGCATTTTGATTACATTTCTTATGTCTTTCTGCATACTTAATACATTTAAATGTACTAACACATACTCTATGCTTACATGATGTCACCATTTAGGGACCGGAGCCCCACTTGAGAATCTTCCTCCACATGGCTAGTACGATTTCTCTCAAGCTAGTTGGTGAGTCCTCCATTCCGGGGACAATGTCTATGATCTCATGCTATGTATGACTATCTTTCTTTTATGTATGTATTGACTATGAGGGTGAGCCTAATTACTTGTCTTGGCCCCCACTCATATCTAAATATTAGATGTATTGTTGGACATGTTATGTCTGAGCCTTGACTCTCTTGATTGATATTTATGTTATGAAAGCTTTTGCCCCTATTTCTCATTCAATTATGTTATTTAATTGCTTCCACAACCAATAATGTGTAATGATATGTTAAGAGGCTTGTTTGGGGTCCCTTCGAGTTCCCCATTCGCCGTTTCACGTCTAGGCCCTAAGCTTTGGTCATGACAACATGCATATAGAGAACATATTACATATGAAGGAAGAGACCATCATCATAGACCAAGAAACTTAATACTTGAAATCCAAGGTATGTCACCCGCTTGAAAGGTGGATGGAGTACATACCCCTCATCTTTGGTAGTATGGGATTGCCACCACCTGATAAGGCAGATGAGGTACATCCCGCTCATCTATGGTAGTAAATTGCCACCATCTGACAAGGTGAATGAGGTATATGCCTCTCATCTATGGTAGTACAGGATTCCCACCACCCGACAATGTGGGTGAGGTACATACCCCTCATCTATGGTAGTACGGGAATGCCACCACACGACAAAGTGGATGAGGTATATACCCCTCATCCATGGTATTATGGGATTGCCACCACCTGATAGGGTGGATGAGGTACATACCCCTCATCTATGGTAGTACAGGAATGCCACTACCCGATAGGGTGGATGAGGTACATACCCCTCATCTCTGGTACTACGGGATTGCCACCACCCAATAAGGTGGATAAGGTATATATCCCTCATCTATGGTAGTATAAGATTGCCACCACCTGACAAGGTGGATGAGGTACATACCCCTCATCTTTGGTATGGTCAACTTGCAGTACTATAGACACTTTCTATGATAACAACTCGTATATACATTCCTTTCATCATCATAAAGTCACAACTCATATAACATGCATTAGGCCTTCAACAACTCAAGAAACCTTAATCGGACATTTTGTCAAACACTTGGCGAGTGTGTAATGCTAGTATAAAACCATGCAATTCAAGAGTGAAATCATGCAAACAAAAAAGTGAAATAAATCATCCCACTAACACTTGGTAATACCCTCATGCAATTTATATTGAAACATGATTGACTTCAAACACCTTCTATTCATGCCATATTATGTTTTGCATTTTGATTACATTGCTTATCTCTTGCTGCATTGCATCCTATATACTTAGCACCTTTAAATGTACTAACACATACTCTATGCTTACATGATGTCACCATTTAGGGACCGGAGCCCCACTTGAGAATCTTCCTCCACATGGCTAGTACGATTTCTCTCAAGCTAGTTGGTGAGTCCTCCATTCTGGGGACAATGCCTATGATCTCATGCTATGTATGACTATCTTTCTTTTATGAATGAATTGACTACAAGGGTGAGCCCGATTGCTTGTCTTGGCCCTCGCTCATATCTAAATATTAGATGCGTTGTTGGACATGTTATGAAATCTTTTGCCCCTATTTCTCATTCAATTATGTTATTTAATTGCTTCCACGACAAATAATGTGTAATGATATGTTAAGAAGCTTGTTTGGAGTCCCTTCGGGTTCCCCATTAGCCGTTTCACGTCTAGGCCCTAGGCTTGGGTCATGATAACATGCATATAGAGAACATATTACATATGAAGGAAGAGACCATCATCATAGACCAAGAAACTTAATACTTGAAATCCAAGGCATGTCACCCGCTTGGAAGGTGGATGGAGTACATACCCCTCATCTTTGGTAGTATGGGATTGCCACCACCTGATAAGGCAGATGAGGTACATACCCCTCATCTATGGTAGTATAGAATTGCCACCATCTGACAAGGTGAATGAGGTATATACCTCTCATCTATGGTAGTATGGGATTCCCACCACCCGATAATGTGGATGAGGTACATACCCCTCATCTATGGTAGTACGGGAGTGCCACCACACGACAAAGTGGATGAGGTATATACCCCTCATCCATGGTATTACGGGATTGCCACCACCTGATAGGGTGGATGAGGTACATACCTCTCATCTATTGTAGTACAGGAATGCCACTACCTGACAGGGTGGATGAGGTACATACCCCTCATCTATGGTACTACGAGATTGCCACCACCCAACAAGGTGGATAAGGTACATATCCCTCATCTATGGTAGTATAAGATTGCCACCACCTGACAAGGTGGATGAGGTACATACCTTCATCTTTGGTATGGTCAACTTGTAGCACTATAGACACTTTCTATGATAACAACTCGTATATACATTCCTTTCATCATCATTAAGTCACAACTCATATACCATGCATTAGGCCTTCAACAACTCAAGAAACCTTAATCGGACATTTCATCAAACACTTGGCAAGTGTGTAATGCTAGTATAAAACCATGCAATTTAAGAGTGACATCATGCAAAAAAAAAAGTGAAATAAATCAACCCACTAACACTTGGTAATACCCTCATGCAATTTATATTGAAACACTTCATCAAATCTCAAAATAGATCATAACTTCACAGCTCAAAACATACTTAAACAGTCACACTTTTATGAAACCCCAACATAGTTCATAGTCAAATTCATAATAATTATGACTCATAAGTAAATCAACTTATAAACCTACAATTTATGTAAAAAAAAAAGGAAGGTTGGGCATCATGGGTGAAAGGACCCAATGGTTGAAACTCATATACCTCAACTTAGGAGAATCCTTGATGATTTGATTGAGAACTTGAAGCTTGAATGAAATCCTTAGATCCGGAATGAGTCTAGGACATTTGAGTTTGAGTGAAATATTTGTCAGAGTATTTGAGAAGGTTTTGGGGAATGTCCGTATGATATGAAGTTGAAAAATGACTAAGTATAGGTGTTTTTACGCATAAGAAGGCTTAGGCCCAAGACCCCCCCCCCCCCATGACCTTAGGCCGAATTTAAAAAAAAATTTGCAACAAAAATACACTAGTCTGCGCCCTGGCCGCGTCGCGCCAAGGGCGCAAACCCTTATTGTTTTGGCAAAAATTTGGAAAACTAAATTTTGCTACAGTTGCTCTAAAATTGGTTTTAGACCCATTTCCCATTCAATTTTATCCCTTGAACAAGAATACGAAGTCGGACTTTCTATATCACGCACGAATTTTCAGATAGATGGAAATTATGATTGTGGGCATTTCTAAGGCACATCTTGAAGCATTTTAGGGGTCATTTCAATATCTCCCTCTTTGAACATTCATCCCTGAATGTCAAAGAAATGTGTATAAGAGAAGGAAGCAAGATAATATTAGCCCACACAAGAATGCAACAATGTACTTAAATGTCATTCAAAAATCTCAACATAAGTGTCAAAATCGCCATGAACTTATCAATTTAAACATAAAGGTATGAAAATGACATGAGGCAAGAAACATAAGACTTGAAATCATATAGGGGACTTAGATTAGTACTTTATGCTTGAGTAGAATGGAAGAGATAGGGATATCGCTTTTGCATGTCCGCTTCGGCTTCCCATGTGGCACTTTCTACTTGTTGATTCCTCTAAAGGACCTTAATGGAAGCTATATCCTTATTCCTTAACCTCTTCACTAATCTATCAGAAATTTCCAATGGAACCTCTTCATAAGTCAAGTCATCTTCAATGATAGCCACAACATCCAATGGCACAATAGCATTTGGGTCACCCACAAACTACCTCAACATAGACACATGGAAGAACGAATGAACCAAGTCCATTTCAGTAGCCAATCCAACTTATAGGCCACCTTGCCAGTCTTTCTTAACATCCTATAAGGACCAACGAATCTTGGACTCAATTTACCTTTTTTTACCAAAATGAACCACACCCTTCATGGGTGAAACCTTCAAATAGACCCAATCACCAACCTTAAATGCGAGATCCCTTCTCCTCTCATCGGTGTAGGACTTTTGACCACTTTGGGTTGTTTTCAATCTTTCTCTAATCAACTTCACTTGCTCTAAGGCCTCCATCATCAAATTTGGACCCAATAGGGCCATCTCTCCCACTTCAAACCACCCAACCGATGATCAACAATGTCTACCATAAAGGGCCTCATCTAAAATCAACCTCCTCAAGTCATAAACATTAGGCACACAAAATCTAACTTGGCACCTAAGGGCTCTATCTCCTTCTTAGGAGAAAACCTCTACCTTACCATCTCTCACCAAGGCCTTCAACTCTAAGAAGGCGTGGTCAAGATCTTGTTTTATCTTTACCTCATCAACCAATGAAGATTTAGAACCATCAACCACCACTACACCACCATTGTCAACCTCTTCCAACCTAACCACCAATCTGGCTAACTGATGGACGTCTCTAGCCACCTCCTTACCACCATCATCAACATGGGCTAGGTTACCCACAAACACCCTGCTCAAAGCATTGGCCACAACATTAGCCTTACCGGGGTGATAATGCACATTATATCATGATCCTTAAGGAGTTCTAACCATCTTCTTTGTCTCAAGTTGAGATCTTTTTAAGTGCACATATTGGAGAATCTTATGATTGGTAAACATATCAACATACACCCCATGCAAATAATGATGCCAATTTTTAAGGAAAATACCATGGCGGGTAATTCAAGATCATGGGTAGGATAATTCTTTTCATGCACCTTAAGTTGTCTAGAAGCATATGCTATCACCTTACTATTTTGCATCAACACAAAACCCAAACCAATGCTTGAGGCAACACAATACACCACAAACCCTTCTAACCCTTCTGGTAGAGACAAGATAGGAGCGGAGACAAGCTTATCCTTCAAAGTTAGGAAACTCCTTTCACACTCATCGGTCCACACAAATTTAGCCTTCTTTTGAGTCAACATAGTCATAGGACAAGTAATAGAAGAGAACCCATTCATAAGCCTCGATAATAACCCACTAAGCCCCAGAAGCTCCTAATATCCAATGGAGTCAAAGGTTTACGCTAGTTTCTGACCACTTCTATCATTTTAGGATCCACCTTAATACCATCCCCTGACATCACATGACCTAGAAAGGCAGTCTCTTGCAGCCAAAGCTCACATTTCTCATACTTAGCATACCACTTCTCTTCCCTTAATTTTTGTAGCACTACCCTCAATTGACTAATATACTCCTCCTCACTATAGGAAGAGATTGAAAGATCATCAATGAAAATCACTACAAATAAATGAAGGTAGGGTTTAAGGATCCTATTCATAAGATCCAAGAAGATAGTCGGTTCATTGGTCAAGCCAAAGGACATAACCACAAAATCATAATGCCCATACCTAGTCCGGAAGGGCATCTTGGGAATATCATACTCCCTTACTTTCACTTGATGATACCCGCACCAAAGATCAATCTTGGAGAAGTGACTAGCCCCTTAAAGTTTTTCAAATAGATCATCAATCCTTGGTAGAGGATAAATTGTCGGTAATCAATACACATTCCAAGGGAACTATCCTACTTCTATGCAATGACACTAGGAAGCTCACTAGGAAAGACATCAAGGAACTCATTAACCACCATAACTGACTCTATAAGAATGACTTTGGACTCAACGTCCCTAACCATCATGAGATGATAGAGACTCCCCCTAGAAATCAACTTATGGGATTGAATACAATAAATGAATCTACCCTTGACCACCACATCATGAATCTCCCACTCATGAACGGGTTCGTTAGGAAATTAGAATCTAACTCTACAGGTCCTACAAATAAAGGAGACATAATATGCATGCAACTAATCCACCTCAAGTATTACATCAAAATTAAACATAGTCACTAGACAAGATCTATGTAATATGACCATAGAATAATTCATATAGCCCTTCGTAGAAATAATACACTCACCATTGGGGCAACACCAAACGTTCAAATAACAACTCAGGGCACAAATGAAGCCCACTAGCAAAAAAAAGGAATGATGAAAGAAATAGTGGCACCCGGACCCATCAATATCGGGCGCCTCATTCCCTCCTTGCCTCCTTTGAAGAGTATAAAATTTATTGTGCCATAGGCCACCACCTTGAATACCTTCCCTTCTTCCTTGGCCTACATTTAGCATATGCACAATCAACTATCTTGTGGCCCATCTCACCACACCCATAGCATGCACCCGTCTTCCTCAAACATGTGCCATCATGTTTCCTCTCACACCTTGGGCATTTAGGATAAGTCACTCCTCCATTAGCCCTAGGCTTGGCATATGGATGCCTACCTCCAATTCGGGCTCTCTTGGACTTTCCCTCTCCACTATTACCATTTGAACTCTCAAGGGTGCCCACCGATCAGTTGAGATGGGTAGTCACGGCCTCGGCCAACATCCATAGAGCATTGCGAACCATTGGATTTGACATATCGCCTTCTTGATTAGCCTGAAACATATTTTGAAATGCAATGGTAAGGAATTAGTAATAAGCCCTAGAGGACCTAGCTCTATTGCATGACATAGATTATGAAGAAGTGAAACATTTCCTAAAACGCCTCATAGCCTTTTACTCATAGTCGTGGCACACTTCAAAATAATGAATAAGACTCTAATCAACGCAGTTTGTTGGATGCTAAGGACTATTAACAACCTAGTATATTGATACCAAGTTTGACATGACCCAAGCCTAAGGCCTAGACATGACACGAGGAACGGGGAACCCGAAGGGACCCCAAACAAGCCTCTTCACATATCATTACACATCCTTGGTTATGGAAGTAATTAAACAAAAATAAGAGAATAGAAATAAGGGCATAGGGAATAAGGGAGTCATTCATAGCTCACAACATATGAGAGTGATGAGAGTCAAAGCTCATAACATCATTACATAACTTGTCCAATAACACCTCCAACTTAGAATTGAGTGGGAGCCAAGACAACTTTCTGGGCTCATCCTCATAGTCAAAAGCATATAGCAATATAAAAAGAGTCTTTGCATATATAGGAACAAAAGATAACTTCCTCGGAGTTGAGGACTCACCAAACTTGCTTGAAGAGATAGTACTAGCCACATGAAGGAGGAATATGATCAAATGGAGCTTCGATTCCTACATGGTAATATCATGTAGGCATAGAGTAAGCGTTAGTACATTTGAATGTACTAAATATGTGGGATGCAATGCATCAAGAGATAAGCAACACAATCAAAATGCATAACATAGGCAATGGATAAATATAGTAACAATATGGCATGTTCGAATGATGCTTGAAGTAAAACATGCTTATATAGAATATATTACATGTGAAGGAAGAAACCATCATCTTAGAATAAGCAGCTTATACTTGGAATACAACGCATGCCACCTTCTTGGAAGGTGGATGAGTTACATACCCCTCATCTTTGGTGGTAAGGGATTGCCACCACTCGACAAGGTGGATGAGGTACATACCCCTCATCTATGGCAGTATAGAATTGTCACCACCTGACAAGGTGGATGAGCTACATACCCCTTATCTATGGTAGTACAGGATTGCCACCACTCGACAAGGTGGATGATGTACATACCATTCATCTATGGTAGTACGGGATCGCCACCACCCAACAAGGTGGATGAGGTACGTACAACTCATCTATAGTAGTACGTGTTCACCACCACCCAACAAGGTGGATCAGTTATATAGCCCTAATCTTTGTTATGGTAAACTTGCAACACTATAAATACATTTCATGATAGTAACTCATAAACGTTCCTTTCATCATCATAAAGTCACTTAACTCATATATCATGCATTAGGCTTTCAACAACTCAAGAAATCTTAATCGAACATTTTATCAAATTCTTGGAGGGTGTGTAATGCTATTATAAAACCGTGAAATTCAAGAATAAAATCATGCAATAAAACTTAAAGTAAATCAACCCACCAACACTTAGTAATACCCTCATGTAATATACATTGAAATCATTAATCAAATCTCAAAATAGATTATAAATGCATAGCTCAAAACATGCTTAAACAGTCACTCTTTTATGAAACCCCAACATAGTTCATACTCAAATTCATAATAAGTAAGACACATAAGTAACTCAACTTAGAAACCTACAATTTATGTTAAAAAGGAAGGTTGGGCACCATGGGTGAAAGGACCCAATGGTTGAAACCTCACATACCTCAACTTTGGAGAATTCCTTCATGAAGATTTGATTAAGAACTTGAGGCTTGAATGAAATCCTTAGATCCAAAATGAGTTTGGGACCCTTGGTTTAGTGAAATATTTGTCTAAGTGTTTGAGAAGATTTTGGGGAATGTGTTGTATGATATGAGGTTGAAAAATGACTAAGTATAGGTATTTTTAGTCATAGGATGGCTTAGGCCCAAGACCCAAGGCGTTAGGCCGAATTAGAAAACTGGCAACAAAAATACACTAGTCCGCCCCCTGGTTGTGTCGCGCTAGGGGTGCTGACTCTTACTATTTTGGAAAAAATTTGGAAGACTAAATTTTGCTACGGTTGTTTTAAAATTAGGGTTAGACGCATTGCCCACTCAAATATGTCCCCTTAACAAGAATACGAAGTCGGATTTTTGATATCACATATTGATTTTGAGATATATGGAAATTACGATTATAGACATTTTCGGGCATTTTTGGGGTTGTTTCATTGGATGAGTTTGACAATGGTGGTGTAGTGGTTGTTGATGGTTCTAAATCTTCCTTAATTGGGGGAGTGAAGGCAAAATAAGATCCTGACCCTGCCTTGTTACAGTTGAAGACCTTAGTGAGAGATGGTAAAGTGGAGGTTTTCTCCCAAGGGGGACATGGTGCCCTTAGGTACCAAGGTTTATTGTGTGTGTCAAATGTGGATGACTTGAGAGAATTGATCTTGAAGGAGGCCCATAATTCATCCTATTCCATTAACTCCGGTTCTACAAAGATGTATAGAAACTTGAGGGAATTGTTTTGGTGGGGTGGTATGAAGAGAGACATTGCTAAGTTCATATCCAGATGTCATAATTGCCAACAAGTGAAAGCCAAACATCAAAGGTGAAACAACCACAAAAAGTTTTCGAAAATGTGTCTCGAAAGTTCCCAGAATTTTAAATTCCATATATCTAAAAATTCATTAATTATTTTAAAAATCTGACCTCATATTCTTGTTTAGGGGGAACAATTGAGTGGGAGATGGGTCTAAGCTGAATTTTAAAGCAACCGTATCAAAATCTAAAAATCCCAAAAGTGCAATTTAGGAGGGTCAACTTTAAAGGGGTGTATCTCTTAGCACACAAAGCATAGGATGGCCCACACCTACCAAATTAAAGTTTTTTGAATTAGCTTTCCAAGGCACTTGGTTTCACCTCATTCCGAGTTCCGATGAAGAATTTATGCTCATTTTCGTAGAACTCGTATCTGTAGAGATGTAAATTCCATTGTTTAATCCATGTAGCTTCCGCAATGCGGATCACTATTATTTTAGTCCTGTGTTTTTTTTACTTCGGTCCAAGACTTTTAAGTCCTGGGCCTAAGGAATTCCTTCAAGCTTCAAATCTCCATTAAAGTCTTCTTCGAGAAATTCTTCAAGGTTAAGATATGTGGGTTTCTTTCATGAGTTCCTTTCACCCATGATGCCCAAGCCTCCTTTTACTCAAATTGCATGATTTAAAGTTTATTTACAAATGGGTCTTGCATGTTAAGAAATTCACTGCAAACTATGTTAAAGCTATGTAAAGTTGTGACTGGTTTGCTATATTTTGAGTTATAAATCATGGATCTATTGTAAGATTTGATAAGGAATTTTGATATATATTGCTTAAGGGTGTTACAAGGTGCTAATTGATGGTTTTACAATGAATTTTCTTGCATGACTTCATCTCTACATTTCATGGTTTTATACGAGCATTACACACCCTCTAAGTGTTTGATAAAATGTCCGGATGTGGTTTCTTGAGGGATTGAAGGTCTAAAGCATGTCATATGAGTTGAATGACTTTATGATCATGAAGTGATTATTTATATGAGCTATGTTTATGAGAAGTATCTATGCTATACTACGATGACTATCTTGGTGGAGGGTGTGATATCCATTAACCATTGTTGATGGGTTGATACCTTGACCACCTAATTAGAGGATGTGATGTCCATTAATCGGCAAAGGGTTGATACCTTAGCCACCTAAATGGAGGGTGGGATGTCCATTAACCGGCAAGGGGTTAATGCCTTGGCGACCTAAATGGAGGGTGGGATGTCCATTAACCGACAAAGGGCTGATGCCTTGGCCATCTAAATGGAGGGTGGGATGTCCATTAACCATTGCTGAGGGGTTGACACCTTAGCCACCTGGGTGAAAGGTGTGATGTTCATCTACCGATTAAGGGGTATATACCTTGATCATCCTCCAAGTGGGTACCAAACCTTGGATTCTAAGCACTAGTTTCTTAGTCCATGATGATGGCCTCCTTCTACTTATGTATTATGATTTATATAAGCATGATTTTACTTCAAACATCATTCGTACATGTCAAATCGTTACTGTGCTATCTAGTCTCTATGTTTATGCATTTTCATTATGTTGCTTATATCTGGTTGCATTGCATATTGCATACTTAGTACATTTAAACATACTAACGCATACTCTATGCCTACAAGATGTTATCATATAGGAACTGAAGCTTCATTTGGTCATTATCCTCCTCTACGTGGCTAGTGGTATCCATTCAAGTTAGTTGGTGAGTCCTCAATTCCGGGGGTTATTGTTTCATTCCTATGCTATGTATTAAAGACTATCTTTCCTTTTTGGTATGTTTTGACTATGAGGTTGAGCCCGAGGTGTTGTTGGACAAGATATGTATTATGCTTGAGCTTTGACTCACTGATGATGTTCAAGCTATTTCAATATGAGTCTCTCTCCTTTAGTCCCAATTTTCCTTGTTTATGATTCTTATGTTGATTTATCTTACTTTCAAGACCAAGGATGTGTGATGACATGCTACGAGGCTTGTTTGGGGTTCCTTCGGGTTCCCTATTTGTCGGTCACGTCTAGGCCTTAGGCTTGGGCCATGACAAAGATGGTATCAAAGCACTAGGTTAATAGATCCTCAGAGTCCAACATACTGTGTCGATTAGATTCTTATGCATGACTGTGTTGTGTACCACAACTATGAGTAGGAGGCTATAAAACATTTTAGGAAATGTTTTCCTTCTTCATAGTCAATTTTGTGCTTTATAAGTGAGATAGGGCTTTCCCCTCTAATGAATGCTTTTTTCTCTTCTAGTTGATCATGTCGCTTCGAAGAGGAAGGCAAAGAAAGGTAAGTTGAAGGTTTTAATATTGATGGATCTGACTTTCACTATTCCTTCCATTATTTCTTTTGGTTGGTAGTAGACATATTGTGTGTCCTAAGTTAAGATGTGAACCTTTGGTATTTACCTCTTGGTTGGGTATATTATTGCTAGAAAGTTCATAGTTGTTGATCCGGGTTTGTATTGCATTAGGTCTTGCCTTGTTTCTTGTTGGAGTTGGCGTGGTGGATTTTGATGTCATACTAGGGATGCAATGGTTGCATGCATGTTGTGTATTCATGGATGGTAGGACCCATAGAATTAGGTCATGATTACCTAATAAAACCATCTTTGAGTGGGAGGTTGCCAAGTATGAGTAAAAGAGGTAGGTCTATTTCATGTCTTAAGGTACAATTGACATCTAAGGGGTTGCATGTATCATCTTGTGAGAATTGGAGATGTTGAACCTAAGTTGTTTTCTTTATAGAATTACTGGTGGTGGTAGATGAGGCCTTAAATGTCTCTTTCCGATATTTTGAAATTAGAGTAGTGTATTTTAGTTTGACTAATACATTAGTTATGCCTATAAGTCTCATGAATAAGATCCCTACTCTAATAGGCTTATGGTGGTTTTGGTGATGATATGATGGTTCATTTACCTAATAGGGTAGTGCATGTAAGTCATTTGAGGGTAGTACTACAAAGTTTAAGGAAGAAGGTTGGATGCTAGATAGGATTAATGAGAATTTTGGTTGTAAGAGGTTACCTTCCTAGGTCATGTGGTGCCGGGTGATGGCATTAAGGTGGATCTTAGTAAGAAAAAGGTGATTAGCTATTAGACCTTGACTCCCTTGGGTGTTAGGAGCTTTATGGGCTCAACGGGCTGTTACCGGAGGTTGTGAATAGGTTATCTTCTATCATTTCTCCTATGACTTAGTTGACCCTAAGTAAGGCCAATGTTGTGATCGACGTTTTGAGTAGGGTGATTTGATAGGTCGAGGAGTTGCTATCCGTTGTGTGATTCCATTGTGCTAATAGGATTCATGTGTGTGTCTCAGATGGTTGCATGAGTCTATTATGGCTGGTAGGGTAAGGGTTTCCCTATGTTATTGTTGTATAGAGTCTTATCTTCTGATCTTGGTTGGACTTAGATTGATGGGTTGATCACTTCTCTAAGGTTGATTTGAGGTTTGAGTTTTGCTCTCAAGTGTGGAGGAGGGTAGGTGATATCCTGAAGTGTCCTTTTGAACTAGGAATGATCATTTTGAATATTGATGGAGATGTTTGGTTGGCTTATGCATTGGTAGTATTTGTGGGTTTCATGAATAGGGTCTTAAAATCCTATCGTGATATGTTTGTAGTGGTCTCTAGTGATGAGGTATTGATTTGTTTATAGGTTGTGAATCATTTGGGGGTAGTGTTACAAGTCTTGGAGGATGAGAGATTGTTTGCTAAATATGATAGGTGTGCATTGTGGATAGCAAGAAGGTGGTTAGAATTCTTTAAGGATTATGAAATAAGTATGCATTAAGTAAGGATAATGTTGCGGTCGATGCTCTAGATAGCCTAGCATGTGTTGTTGATGGTGGCAAGAGGAGACTAGTGGGGTCCATCAATTGGTTAGATTGGAAGTTAGGTTGAGGGAAGTTGAGCATAGTGGTATAGCATTCTTGGTGGTTCCAAATTTTCCTTGGTTATGAAGTCTAGATTAAGCAAGGCCTTGATTCTGCCTTATTAGAGTTGGAAGTTTTGGGTGGAAAGATGGTAAAGTGGAGGTAGTCTCCCAAGGGGAAGATGGCAGTTCATGGAGACAAGTGGAATAGGTGTGGTTAAGGTAGATAAATGAGTTATGGTTGTGAGTCCTTATAGGATGAAGAGTAAAGTTTGTAAGTTTGCATAAGTTTGGGGATTACCTATGGATAAGGGTTTAATTAGTCCGGTTCTTCATGCTTCTAGGTTGATGGGACGTGTTGGTGACTCTAGTGCTATACCTCTCTTTGAGATTGTGGGTGATATGGAGTACAAGTTGTCTTAGGGGAAGGTCCCAGTGGAGGTATTGGATGGATGAGTGGAGAGGTTGATTAATGAGGATGAAGTGTTCATTAAGGCCCTTTTGAAAGGATCATCAAGTCAAGGGTATCTCCAAGGAAGCCGAAGTGGTCTTATGGAGCGATATTTGTACCTCATTCACTCTAATCAAGCCTATGATAGCAACAATGTCCTTCATGTGATTCCAAGTCCTATGTTTCATCCCCTATGTCATTCATATACAATCATGTTTAACTTGGCAAGTTTATGATGATTTTACACTTATGTTGAGATTTTGAAAATGGCATTTTAAGTGTAATGTTGCATTCTTGTTGGGGCTGATTTATTTATGATCACTCTTGTCTAGTACATTTCTTTTACATTGGGGGACGAATGTTCCCAAGGGGGAGATATTGAACCGACCCCAAAAAGTACCCGAAAATGTGCCTAAGAAGTGCCTGAAATCATAATTTCCATATATCTAAAAATCCATTTGTTATTTCAAAAATCTGACTTTGTATTCTTGTTCAGGGGGGAAACATATGTGGGAGATGGGTCTAACCTGAATTTTAGAACAACCGTATCAAAATTCAAAAATTGCAAAAACATGATTTAGCAGGGTCAACTTTAAAGCAGTATATCTATTATCACACAAAGAACTGGGTGGCCCACTACCTACCAAATCAAAGCTCTTTGGATTATTTCCAACGCACTTGGTTTCACCTCATTCCGAGCTCAAATGAAGAATTTATACCCATTTTCGTAGAACTCGTATGTGCAGAAATGCAAATTCTGAGTTCGGGTTAGTGTTATTTTGATCCTTTTTTTTTACTTCGGTCCAAGACTTTCAAAACTTGGGCGTAAGGGTTCCCATACATGAAAGTACCTATACTTAGCTTTATTTCACCCTCATATCAACCAAAACATTCCTCAGTACTCACTCAAACACTTAGATTAATATTTCACTCAAGATTCAAGTCCCAAAGCCCTCATTCGGATCTAAGGAATTCCTTCAAGCTTCAAGTCTCCAGTAAAGTCTTCTTCAAGAAATTCTTCTAGTTCAAGGTATGTGGGTTTCTTTCATGGGTTTCTTTCATCCATGATGCCCAAGCCTCCTTTTACTCAAATTACATGATTTAAAGTTGATTTACAAATGGGTCTTGCATATTATGGAATTCACTGCACACTATGTTAAAACTTTGTAAAGTTGTGACTATTTTACTGTAATTTGAGCTATAAATCTTGGATCTATTGGAAGATTTAATGAGGGGTTTTGATGTATATTTCTTGAGGGTGTTGCAAGGTGTTAATTAATGGTTTTGCAATGGATTTTCTTGCATGACTTTATCTTTACATTTCATGATTTTATACGAGCATTACACACCCTCTAAGTGTGTGATAAAATGTCCGGATGTGGTTTCATGAGGAATTGAAGGTCCAAAGAATGTCTTATGAGTTGAATGACTTTATGATGATGAAGTGAATGTTTATATAAGCTGTGTTTATGAGAAGTATCTATGCTATTCTAATATGAATGCCTTGGTGGAGGGTGTGATATCCATTAACCATTGTTGATGGGTTGATACCTTGGCTACCTAATTGGAGGGTGTGATCTCTATTAACTGACAAAGGGTTGATACCTTAGCCACCTAAATGGAGGGTAGGATGTCTATTAACCAGAAAGGGGTTAATGCATTGGCCACCTAAATAGAGGGTGGGATGTCCATTAACTAGCAAAAAGTTGATGCCTTGGCCATCTAAATGGAGGGTGGGATGTCCATTAACTATAGTTGAGGAGTTGATACTTTAGCCACCTAAATGGAGGGTGGGATGTCCATTAACTGGCAAAAGGTTGATGCCTTGGCCATCTAAATGGAGGGTGGGATGTCCATTAACCATAGTTGAGGAGTTGATACCTTAGCCACCTAAATGGAAGATGGGATGTCCATTAACCATAGTTGAGGGGTTGATACCTTAGCGACCTTGATGAAATGTGTGATGTTCATCTACCGATTAAGGGGTCTATGCCTTGATCACCCACCAAGGGGGTGCCAAACCTTGGATTCTAAGCACTAGTTGCTTGGTCTATGATGATGATCTCCTTCTACTTATGTATTATGATTTATATAAGCATGATTTACTTAAAGCATCATTCGTATATGTCATATCATTACAATGCTATCCATTCTCTATGTTTATGCATTTCGATTATGTTAACTATCTCTTGTTGTATTGCATTCTACATATTTAGTATATTCGAATGTACTAACGCATACTCTAAGCCTATGTGATGTTACCATGTAGGAACCGAAGTTCCATTTGGTCATCCTCCTCCTCCAATGGCTAGTGGTGTCCATTCAAGTTAGTTGGTGTGTCCTCACTTCCGGGGACATTGGTTTCATCCCTATGCTATGTATTAAAGACTGTATTTCCTTTTTGGTATGCTTTAACTATGAGGGTGAGGCCGGTTTATTGTCATGGCCCCCGCTAAATTCTACTTTAGAGGTGTTGTTGGAAAAGATATGTATTACGCTTGAGCTTTGACTCACTGGTGATATTCAAGCTATTTAAATATAAGTCTCTCTCCCTTTTCTCGATTTCCCTTGTTTATGTTTCTTATGTTGATTTATCTTACTTTTGCGACCAAGGATGTGTTATGATATGCTATGAGGCTTATTTAGGTTTCCTTCGGGTTCCCCATTTGTCGGTCACATTTACTCCCTAAGCTTGAGTCATGACAAAAAGCTGGTTGGCTAGCCCAAGATATAGAGATTCCTACTTGGAAGTAGGAAGAGATTAACATGGATCTTGTGGTTGGGTTTCCTAAGACTAGGAAATATTTTGACTCTATTTGGCTTGTTGTGGATAGAGTGACAAAGTCAGCTCACTTCCTACCAGTGAAGACTACTTATTGTGTCGAAGATTATACCAAGTTGTATATACATGAGTTGGTTAGATTGCATGGTTGCCTTTGTCTATTATTTTGGATCGTGGTGCTCAATTCACTTCTCACTTTTGGAGATCCTTCCAAAGAGGTCTTGGTACCAAGGTTAAGCTTAGCACGACCTTTCACCCTCAAATGAATGGCCAAGCTGAGAGGACTATCCAAACTCTTGAGGATATGCTTAGAGCTTGTGTTTTGAGTTTAGGGGTGGTTGGGATGAACATCTTCCACTCATTGAAAGCAATGTGAGAGCATCCCAAAGCTCTCCATTAGCCAGATGCTCCTTGGGTGTACGAGCTCGTCTCTCTCTCGTGCTAGGCATGATATAGCATAGCAAAGGATAATCATTAGGAGGGAAAACCTTAGTTCAACTTCTATAACACGACATAGAGTAAGAAGAAGGGAAACCTTTCCTAACTGCCTCATAGCCTCTAGCTCATTGTTGTGGTGCACAACACAACAATCAACAAGACACTAATTGACGCAGTGTGTTGGACTCCAAGGATATAATAACCTAGTTCTTTGATACCAAGTTTTTCATGCTCTAAACCTAGGGCCTAGACGTGACACGGCGCAAGGGGAACCCGAAGGGACCCCAAGCAAGCCTCTTAGCATATCATTACGCATCCTTGGATGCGGAAGCAATAAAATATCAACAAGAGTAGAAACAGTGATAGCCAGAGCTAAGGGACATCATTCATATCATAACAACTAGAGTTAAGAGAGAGTCAAGCTTATAACATTACACATGACATGTCCAACAACACCTCTACTGCATAGATAAGAGCGGGGGCCAAGATAAGCAACTGGCCTCACCATCATAGTTAATAATTACATAAAAGAAAGGATAGTCTTAGAAAATAACATGATATCATAAGAAACATCCCCATAATGGAGGACTCATTCATGATCTTGAGTGAAAGCTTACTAGCCACGTGGATGGGGAAGCTCAACGCGGGGGCTCCGATTCCTACATGGTGACATCATGTAGGTATAGAGTATATGTTAGTATGTTTGAATGTACTAAGTATGTCGGATGCAGTGCAACAAGAGATAAGCACCATAATCAAAATGCATAACATAGGCAATAAATAAACATATAGCAATATGACATGTATGGATGATGCTTGAAGTAAAACCATGCTTATGTAGAACATAATTCCTGTGTAAGGAGAGACCACTTTAGTGCAAATCTAAGGCGTACCACCTCCTTGGAAAGGCGCATGACGTACAAACCCCTTCATCTAGTTGGTGAGGTACAAACCTCCAACGTGGTTATCAAGGTACAAACCCCTCGACATTGTTGCACAGGCCTGCCACCTCCCGAGCGAGGCGATCGAGGTACAAACCTCTCAACAAAGTTACCTGGGCCTACAACCTTCCAAGTGAGGCTTGGTCATTTTCCCCACATCATAGAGATAATATCATATACATACATTCCTTTCATCATCATACAGTTATTCAACTCATAAGACATGCATTGAACCTTCAATTCCTCAAGAAAATCATAATTAAACATTTTATCGAAAATACTTGGCAGGTGTGTAGTGCTAGTGTAAAAGCATGAAAATTCAAGAATGATGTCATGCTAGAAAATTTAGTGTAAAACTATCAATAGATACGAGGTAACACCCTCAAGCAATATACATCAAAACCCTTCATCAAATCTCGCATTAGATCTTAGATTCATAGCTTCAAAGGTGAAATAAGGCTAAGTATAGGCATTTTCATGCATGGGAACGCTTAGGCCCAAGACCAAAAAGACTTGGACCGATATAGAAACTAGCCACAAAAAATGAATTGAGGGGCGCCCTTGGCGCATCACTCTAGGGGCGCAAAAAGCTCACTGGAAATCGCATTTTGGGATTTTTGAATTTTGATGACAAAGTTGCTATTATATCAGTGTTAAACCCATTTTTCACTCAATTTGACCTCCTGAACAAGAATATGAAGTTGGATTTTCGATATCACGCAGGATTTTGAGATATATAGAAATTATGATTCCGGGCACTTTCGAGGAACTTTTTTGGGCACTTTTTGGGGTCATTTCACTTCCTTTTGGAATCACCACACCAACTCACTATTATATAATGATAGGTGGTGGGATTTCTGGATAGTATGGGTGGTACTGAATTATTGTAGAATATGAAACATGTTTATGACTTGTATACTCGTGGTGTGGAGTGGAGCCTATAGGTATGTTGTGTTCGTGCTTTCACGATGAAAATCTTATTAGTGGGGGATGTTTGTAATGACTCTCTAGGTCATTTATATGATTTTTCTGTTATTATGTTGATTCGAACATGTGTATAGTGACCTTGGGACTGTTGGTGTGAATATTAGCCATGTCATTCGAGAGTTGTGTAGATTTTTGAGTTAACCAAGAAAATATACCTGCAAAATGAGTTTTTGAGTAAAGTCCGAGTAAATGACCTCAGAATGGAATTATGTTAATTCCATTAGCTCCGAAAAGGTTGAATTAGGCTAGGAGCATGTCCGTTGCAATTATATCATGGATTGGGAATCTAGCCGCCGAAATTGATTAATAGTTGACCCAGTCAATGCTCTCAGTAACCATGCCCTGGATAAGAATTTTGATATGACTGTTAGCTCTGAAAGTTGATTTTCATCTAGGGTGAACCCTCATTTGATACTGGAGATGTCCGGATGTGATTTGACCCTCGGGAGCTTTCTGCTAAAGTTGCATATAATGAAGTGGGACCCTAACTTATCGTATGAAGATTCGTTAGAAAGTTGACCTAACCGTTGGATCTAGAACATCGAAATCTGTAAGGTTACAAATGGGGGAAAAAGAATAGAAGGACTAATGGAAGAGGGGTGACATGGCCTTTAGTTGTTCTGCCACATGCCGCGACTTGGCACTTCCATGTGGCAGTGACCTGGTAGCAGTACAGCTATGTGTATATATATACATGTTCGAGGAGATTATATATAAATTTCCTCTCAACTTCACACCGCGATTCCGAGCTTATTTTTTATCCAATTTGAGTGACTCAAAAGGAAACATGACTCAGTTTTTCAGAAGGATCATTGTGGTGAAGTGATATTCATGATTTGACATGTGTTTTGAGGTAAATCTCTGCTTTTTCTTCATTGATATATCGGGAGTGAGTGAAACTGTTGCATTGCAATATGTCGGTCTTTTCTTAACGGAATTATGTGAAATTTGTGTCTAAATTGTTTTATGTTCTGAGAGGAATGTTGTGATATGCTTGGTGTTTGCTACTTTTTTCCAATTTTTGAGAATTTTTACCGAAAAAGTTTTGAACAGAATGTTTTCTTAGTAAAGTTTTAATTGCATTTTTTGGACCATTTTTTGGTCTTCTGGGGTCTGTTTTGGGCCGAATTTCTGGCTATGGACTCGGGGAGATGTGAGGATCATTTTTTAGGGATTGGTTTGGTAGTTTTAGCATAGGCCACAATTTTTTCTATTCTAGTCTTAATTAATGTAATTTCACCCATTTCTTTGGATTTTGCAGCCAAATCAGCCGTAATGATCTTCTAAGTTATGTTTTGATAGTCGAGCAGTATCTTGAGGCAATTTGGAGGGGAATAGTTTGGTCAGATTGACTCAAAGCAAGATTTGTCAGATTCTAGGTAGGTTAGGATTTCAATAAACCTTAGACTAAGCTGAAACATTTGCATATCTGAGTTGGTAAATATAGAAATATACTATTTGCGGATTGAGTTATAGAGTATATGTTGTGTATGGCTGGATGTGGTATGTTTGTTATGTATATATATATTGTTATGGGATGGTAGTTGTTCTATTGAGGGCTGTGTTGGCGGTAGTTGCTATATTACTTGAGTTCTTACATTATATGACTATGTAAGGGCCTGAAAGGGGTTGGTAGGAGTTGTGAACATATCACAAGTATGTACACTCAGTTTGACTCTTACTTGTATGTGTGTGTGGTCTAAGGCAACAGGAATATACTAGCTATTGAGGTTGACCTCTGAATACATGCTACCATGTGCACTAAATCTAGTACCTATATTTTGTTAGTATATGTGTGCATGATGTGGTTACGGTTATCTATATCTTTTCTGAGTACTTCTAGTAGAATTTCATGCTTAAACATGTTTCTATGTTGCCTTGTAGTTTGTATGATCCTATATCCTATTGTTATCTGTTATGTACTTGTGCCACTAGTTAGTGACTAGAGATATACCATGTTAAGGGGACGATCATAATTGTACCCCTAAATAAGCCTTGTGACTTGTAATACAAGATGCATTGACATTGAGCCACTGGCAGGTTAGAAATAGTAGTGTGACCCTGTTAGCGAGGTACAGGTTATATCCTATAGGCTTTCAAGGCTATCTATGATAAGACACTACATGGGTTAGTCTTGGGGACTGTCTTCCTATTGAGAGGGGTACATTATAGTGGGCCAGCACATGGTTGTCTTAGGCGATATCCTTTGTTGCCGCTCTGGCTACGATATGATTCTAATGTATGTCATCCTTCAGATTATCTAACCTCCTGTCCCTTAGCTTAGGTTATACTAATGTTGCCTTATGAGATGCTTTACATAGAAAGAGGCCTGGAAAAGGCCGAATATGAGTTAGAGCTTGGGGCAGGCATGCGTACTGACTTGACTTGTACTTGTATAAGTGTTTATTGTCTATAGCTATAGAGATATGTAGACTGGGAGATGTGCATTGAAACTATGTCATATCGTGATTCGGTTATGAGATACGATGATTCTATTGTGCCTATCTATCAGAGGCACCTATGATACCCCTGTTATTACTGCACTTTTATTTCCATTACCTGTGATGGGCTAGATTGTAGCATAGTTGCCCACTGAGCTCGATTCTATTTTGTTATTGAGGTCTACGCTCTGTTATACTGAGGTTAGCTGTTATTTTGAGTTCTTTGCATACCTTGGGAATGGGTTGTTTATTGTAACTTAGAGAGATGATATGAATGGGGGATTCATATCTAGTTAGAGAGAGAGAGAGAGAGGGAGATCTTTCTGATGTTACGCCGTGAGACCTAGATGACACACCCTATTGTTCAAGTCTCTGGTGGTCACATCCAAGTGTCTAGACCTGCGTGACAATACCCTTGGTCCTAGTCACTGGTGGTCATGTTAGAGTATCCGAAATGGGGGTGTTGATTCTAAAAGGGTCTGAGCAATTGTCATTTTATTGTGCCTAGGGCCCCGTTGATTGATATTTTGTGGAAAAGAACCTCTTAATTGATATACTGATGTTGAGACACTATTGATTAGGATAGGGAGATTTCTTTTCCTGCAGGGGTTACGTCCCACCCTTATATTTATGGTCAGACCACTTGGCCTTAGCTGACTGCCCGACCAAAGGCCAGGTCAGAAGACCCAAGGGTTAGTGTCCATGGGTAATATTAGGGGTTCGAGTCCCCATTGACACTGAAGGATTGGGGACCTAGTTACTGTTATGACGTTGGGGGATAGGGGACCGGTTATTTACCAGTGGATCCTCTCACCTATTTATACCCTAATTGTGTGTGGGTGTACCTTCTACGCTTATAGGGGCTTAGGAGGCATTTAGTCTTAGACATTAGGGCCTTATACCCATGCTGAGATGACCTTTGTTCTGATGATGTGGAGAGTTAGGCTCTGTGATGGTTTTATGGGATTCTGTGATGGCTTTGAGGATTTCTATGATGATCTATTCTTCTATATTATGCGCCTGTGGACCTCCTAGGCCAATGAGGGCCTAGTTGGCGTAGACGCATAAATACTAGGGCCTTGTACTCACATACAACATTGTACCTCAGTTGGGGGCAATTGTGGTATTGGCCCTACGCAGTATTCATCAGTCAACATCGATGATTAGTACTTGGGTTGGTTTAGGTTATCAATGTTCTCCCCTTCCATTAGTTCAGTAGTGGTTTGAGGGTTACAAGACATGGCTATGCTTTGATCTAAGTTCATTTTGCTACACTATTGTAGTTCTCATTGTAATTAGGCTTTACATATGCTTACTATTTCACTCGGCCGACCGATCATGCCTATTAGGTGTATTTTCTTATACTCAACCCTACTTTTGCATCTTCCCATGGTGCAGGTCCAGTATGGGTCGTGATACGGAGTTGGGGAAATTTGGGAGCCCTTAGGAGGATTTTGGCGAGCACGAGCAGCTCTAGCTTTTTCGTAGTCTCCTTCCGGTTGATGATCGTCTTTTGCATCTAGACATTGGCCTTGTACATTAAGTTTGGTGCTTGTAGGTTCACTCCTGAGTTTGTATATTATTATGATTATTGATATATGTGCACTATATGTCCTTGTGTATATTGTAGCTCTGTAGAGTTAACTTCCAGGTTCTAGCTAAGGTTCAGCATATATATTATTGTTGTATCTAAATAGTTAGTTTAGAGATATCAGTGTTGTTCAGAGATTGGATCAACACTGAGCAAAGAAATCATGGACTACCAAAATTAAGTAGCCAACATGAAGTTTTTTTAGATTCAATCATTGGATGTGATAGTGACAGTGGCATGGAAGTTCAAGATTGTCAATAGAGTTTACCAAGATTGAAGGTTGATAGCACTCAATCATTATCTTAGTTATAACAAAATTTCATAGGACTATACAATTATTAGTATTACATTCGAGACTTAGTTGAAATAGAACCCTTTGAAGAAGGTGACTGCGTTAATTAGGTACTCTACAAGTAATTGTAAATTGTAATACAAATTTAAATAAATTCAATTGGTTTTCTGCCTTTATCCTTATTTTATATCTATTTACTGCATTTTTTCTTAAGGTTTATTTAAGTTTTAAAACTACAAACTTATAGTTATAAACTTCAAATATAGAAACTTAACACTTATATATTTTGAAATTCAAATTGAAGTTTAAAAACTTAAAACTTATAAACATAAACTACTTAACTTATAAACTTAAAACTTGTAAATTTTGAAATTGAAATTAAAGTTTAAAAACTCATGACAAACTTAAATTATACTTATAAAGTTATGTTCTAAGTAAGAAATTAATTATGAACTTTAAAAAATCATGTTTATAAAACTTATATTATAAACTTTAAAAAAAAATCAAGTTTACAAACTTAGCTTACAAAACTTCTATATAAAATGAAAATTTTAATAAAAATATTTTTAAAAACTTATAAGTTGAAAAACCCTAGGGAATTAAATATTATTTTTAATGGCATGCTTCACCATCCCATTTATTTTGGTTCGCCTCATTCTGGTCCATTCTGGTAGTATCCCGATATATAGTGGAATGGGACGAAACCAAGTTTCCAACCCGATTGTTCTGGTCTGCTTCATCCTAGTACCGATCAAATGTTTCGATAAAAAAAATAACATGGTCCAGTACTGACTCGGTTTGGTCCGACTGTCCCATTTTGATCCTGCGCCAAGTCTTAATCTTGATCGTGCTTAAAGCCTCCGTGAGATAACACTCTAAGGAAGTGATGGCCTCCTTTATCTCATTCTCCACAGCCTTCTGCCCTTCCAACTCCTTTTGGATGTGATGATTCTCTTCAAGGGTGAAGCATTCCAAAGTCTGAACATGCCATCAAACTTGTTCACGCGCTTGCTGAAAATCTCCATTGCTTGCCTAGCGGTATCCACCCTCATGATCCACTCCACCTTAGGCATAACCTCCATGTGTTCCTCACTTGATCTTCTTTACTCATCTCAGTGGTCAGGAGTGAGTGAGATGTTAGGGCCTTACTTGGCGTAGGTTCAAAAGACACTTCTCATTCCTTTGGGAGTTCTTCTTTCCCTTTCATGGCTTCTTTTCAGCATCCAGCCTAGCTGGTGACATTAAGGGCAATGATGTCTCCCTCACTTCCCATTTTCCCTTAGTAGCAACCTCATTCTAATACTTCTATGTCATGAACTTAGACATAAACTAAGACTTTCATATGGCACTTGATAACTTACTCATGACTCTTTCACAATCTTGTAAGCTCAAGAATCCTTTTCAACTAAGATCCCTAAGGGAACGCTAGATTTGAAGAAGTAAAAAGAAATTTAAGAGAAGACTTGTATTTCACTTGAAAGATTGCTTCCAACTTTCTTTATTAATGCCTACAAATGAATGGTCCCTCTATTTATACAACTCTCAAGGGAACAAAGTATAAATAATATTTACTATATAGGTCCCTTAATATTTACACAGAAGTCCATACTCGAGAATGCTCCACATTTCTAGATTTTTCTAAGATACTCCAAGACTTGGCTACATGTCTATATAGTCTTCTTTAAACCTCTCTTTTACTCTAGTATCTTCCCTCTTTTTGATGGCCAAGTAGCGTGTTGTGACACTAGGCTTGGGTCGGGACAACTTCATAAACTAAGTTGTTCAAGCTATGCATATCTTTGACATTACTCTTGTTTTGTTACATCTCTTAATATTGTAGGCTAGGAATCATTAATCTTTTTAAAAGATTTTATAATATGAAATTTATCTTATGTCATTTTATACACATTTTAAGTTCATATGCTCACACAAAGCTGGTTCGATGTGTATAACCCACTCATTGTTTATTTTTCTAACTACATTAATGATGATCAAGGTAAGTTTAAGTTGTAATCCTACCAAGTGAGAGAATCACTGCATTCTCTGGGATTTAGTGACCTTTTAGTGTGAATCAGAGCATTTCATCAATCACACCAAAGCCCTTTCTAGACGCAATTACAAATATGTCAGACAGCTTCTTGAACATGAATACATGTAGGTTGCTCGATAGTTTGATTGAGGAGTTCACTAGAAAGGATGATCTGTCTCTAGTTGTCTAGTGAAGGAGAAGCTGATAGCATCACTATTACACTATTGTCCATAACTTTTACTCTTTATTTTTTTGTTATTTGGGTTTCTTTTTGGGTGGATCATGTCACTTTTGGGCGTGATCTATTGCTTCTTTTAATAATAAATGGGATGATTTAATTTTTTAATTAAAGAAAAAAGATGATCAAGGTATTAATAGAATGTGAATGTGGTCATCTCTTTTGTTTAGGAGAATCTTATATTTAACTCTTTTAATACTTAGTATCCCCGATTAATTAGTTTATACTATCCTCAATAACCATGCAATTAGTGATAACACTGTATGAAGAGAATTGGTCGTAACACCTCGCATGTTAAAAAGCCTGAAAAAGGGAAAGTTAAGGAACTTTTGAAACTGACTAGTTTCACAAGCCATCTACGGCTTGTGAATGAGGCCACGAGTCATAGAAAGGCCTCACGGATGAAGGCCTAAAAAGTTGAAAATTTTTGAGTTTCTAAAATTCATTTCACGAAGAACAAGATGGATTGTGAATAGAAACATGGCTTGTGGACTGCATTGTGATAAGGTCCCTGAGGAATAGAAATTTTTCTTAGTATAGAAGTCACTCTACGAACGGTACAATGGGCCTTAAATGAATCGATGGACCGTAGATGAGGTTTTGTGGTTTCAAGATGCAAATTTTAGTACCTAAAATTTTGTGGCACATATTCCATGAAGGCAAAGCATGACCCACCCATGAATGGAGTCTCGTAAATAGGCCCGGCATTTTTTTAAATGAAAGGCTTTTTGGTCATTCCCAATTCATTTAACTCCTAAACTGCATCGTTTTGACCCTTCTAATAACTTATCTGATCTAACTCCTATAAAACGTATTCCTATTTCATTCTATCTCATTCACTCTTGAAACCTCTCCAAAATTTCTGAAAATAATTCTCTCTAAGAATTCTCTCCATTGAAGTTAGGGTTACACCTTTGGTCAAGGATTTCAAGGTTAATCACTCCAACTTCTAAAGACCTTCACTTGAGGTATGTAAAGATTCATTCATGGACTAGATTCATCCCTGAAACCTAATTTAATTCTCCCTTTTTTCTAAAAGTTTGAGCATGAATTTCTATGGATTTTTATTGACTTGATTCCAAATTATTGAATTATAATTCTCACATGATGATTATACCTATTTATGCATGAATTATGAAGGATTATATTATTTCTATGATTTCCAAGTGAATGAAAGTGATTTCAAGATAAGTGATGATTCGGGCTTGTTGAATTAATGCGGGTTCCTTTAGTAATGATCTAAAATAATTTGTAATTGCATGATTCCTCTGTGATTTTCATCTAATTACAAGTTTTAACTCAATTGCTTATGCACCCACACGTGACCCTAGTTTCCTATGACAAACCTATGATTTTCATTAACTATGATGCTAAGTATGAAAAACATGTTCTAATGATGATGATGATGATGATGATGTGATGATGAGGGTGACTTAAGACCCTAATGTTTATGCAATGATGATATTAATATGGGGAATGTACCCACACTATATGAAAGTCATGTAGATGGATTATTCCTATGATATGAGATGTTTCTATGAAGCTATGATGTCTATTTTACAAGCTATGAAAGTATGATTTTGACAAAATATGAATTATGTTTAAAGCTATATGTAACGGCCTGCCACTTGTTCTTAAAAATAAAGAAGAATCTAAAGCCAAGAAGAAGAAACTAGAATCTTAGAGTTCCTTGGAAGACTCTAGAGAAGTGTGGAATTCTCTAGAGAAGTGTGGCAGACTCTAGAGATGTGTGGAACTCTCTAGACATGCATGGAAGATTCTAGAGATGTGTGGAACTCTCTAGAGGTGTGTGGAAGATTCTATACATGTGTGGATCTTGAAGGAGGATCCTAGAAGATTCTAGAATTGTAGAGAAATATCTTGTAGTTTTTAGTTCTCTCTAAAATAGTATGGAAGATTCTAGAGAGGGAACTAAAGTGTAAATATGTGAGGGACTTGTAAGTTATTATTAATTACACTTTGTCCCCTAGGCAGTAGTATAAATAGGATAGCCACTCATTTGTATAAGCAATCCAAGAAAGTTGTAGCAATCTTCCAAGTATTCTAAAAGGTCTTCTTCCTAAAGCTCTCTTGTCTTCTTAATCTAGTGTTCCCTTTGTGATAAAGAGTTAAAGGATTACTATTATTTGCAAGATCATGAAAGAATCGTGAGCAAATCAACTAGTGCCTCACGGAAGTCTTAGCAAAACTCTAAGTCCGTGACAGAGTGGTATCAAAGCGATGTTTGCTAAGAGAAACTATGGCAAGCGACGGAGAGGTCTACACCACCAGCACTGCCAACATTATGCTAGATGCTGGCAAGAAGCGCTAGGGGAAGATGACCTCCAAAAGGCCGAGAAAGTGTCTATTAAACTATCCCTATGCGATGTTGTCTCGCCCCCAGTCGCAGAAGTAAGTGACGATGAGCATACCTAGTTGCCGACAGATGTCACACCAATCCTGGAGTGGATCACAAGAGTGGATACTACATGTCAAGCAGTAGAGTTGTTGTACCATCGCTTCAACAAGATAGATGGAAAGTTCAAGACCTTGGAGGAGTTCACCCTTGAGGAAAATGACAGCATCCACAAGGACTTGGACATGCAGAGGGTAGAAGAAGTCGAGGCAAAATAAGTACACACTTCCGTGGAGAGCAACGTTGAAACCTTGGAGGCAAGTTCATGGGCATGCTGGAATCCATGAGCACAAGGATAAAGGAGCTCGAGGAAGTTGTTAAGAAAGGGAGATATGCTGCGATGGCTGTGGAAAGGGAGGCCAAGATCGAGGCTCCAAAGCCACCTGTCTTCAAAGGTGTCCGAGGCACGTATGAGGTGGAGAAATTCTTGTGGCACTTGGAGAATTACTTCAAGTGTAATAAGGTGACGAACGATGATATGAAGATCAAAAAAGTCATGTTGTATCTGACGGAGATGGTCGCGTTATGGTGGAAACAAAAGGAGTCGGAGATAGGGAAGGGGCTTGATGATGTTCATGCTCCAATAAGAAAACGGACGCTGTCAGCAATTAACCTAACCGGAGCTTAGGGTCGAATCCATAGGGAATACAAGGCTTGACTACAAGACTTCACTACTAATAATTTCAAGCATTCATAACTACAATCTCTAAATTGGGGGAGGTTTTCTAATTCAAAAAGAAAGTAAAATAAACACTAAACTATAACACGAGAAAACACTCAATTTTAGGGACAACTTGGGAATTTTGTTCCCAATGGTTCGTTGACTCGATTTCCCTAGATAATATAACTACAATTGGAGTTTCACATGCAGGATGGTAACTTAGATTCTTCCAGCCCTCTTGTGAAGGTGAAGGTTGAATTTCACCATGACGCTTGGTCGGCTACCATGGCATGCCAACTAATCGTTACCTATTTTCCCAGTCAACTTTTCCTTGGTCAGGCTTGGTTGATTAGACAAGAACACATCAATCGAATCCTGTCATTTATTTCCCTTTTCCTATTTGTCACTACCTTGGTCGGGATCGTGATATTAGTCGTGGTTTGATGTTGGCCACCACCAAACAACAATCAGTATGAAGAGAAATAGACAATACATGTAAAACCCCAATCATAGAAATGTAATAAAACTAGGTCATACCAAGTCAACTACCCATGGTTCGCACATTGTGGGTTCTTAGCTACTCATGGCTAAGGCAAAACAAACAAAAATGCAAATACAATACATAGCTAAGAGTTTTACCAAAAGCAATGAAAAGTGTAGACACCACAAGTTGCAAACTTAAAAGCTTGATAGATTGGCAATGAGTACAAAGTAAGATTTGTAATCCCCAAAATTGATTTTCCAAGAGAAAATGATAAACTAAGCTAAAACTCTAAAATATTCTTGTGAGAATATTCAAAGGCAAGTTCTATGTTCTAAAGTTTGGAATCTCGACATAAAACCCTAACTTAATGTGTTTATAGTGTTTTCATACAAACCCTAAAAGTAACATAGAAAAGACAGTTGGCAGCTGGTATGTCTCGTAGGTACGACTCGTAGGGTGACCTGGAATCGTATTCAAGGTCTTGTATCAGGTTCTTGGCATCTTGGACTCACCGATAAGACCCACCGGTATAAGTCATTGCTTGGACTACTACTCATATGCTCATCTCGTAGTTTAGGCCTTCAGTTTTTGGTCTAATGTTTTGGCTCTGTGATTCTTGTTACGAGTCTACCTATACGAGTCATAGTACAACTTATGACTCGTAGGATGGCCTCGTAGGGTTGATCTCCACTTAGCTAATTTCTTAGTTTTTGGTCTCTGCTTCTTGCTATGATAGAACCCTACGACTCATAGCTTGGGCTACGACTCGTAGGTGAACTTGTATGTCCTATACTTCAGCAAATCTATAATTTTTGTCCAAAATCATGTCAACCTAACTTTTCTGCAAGAACAACACAAAAGCACATAAAAACCATAAAAAATCGCATTAAGAACTCACAAAAATCTCTTGTTTTAGATATCAAATGTGTTATATTTTGACAGCACATCAACACCCTCAACTTAGAATTGTTTCTTTTCCTCAAGCGATGACTCAATCTATGCATACCATGAGAAGTACATAGCAACTGTACCAATGGCATATACATCATTCAGTCTGATCTAGGGACCCAACTATCATTTTCAAAACCAGATTGCAATGTTACTAAGCACAACAAAACATGATGATGAATTTGGCAACCCAACTATGATAAGCTAAGGAGCATTAACCATCCACAATCACTAGTGCAGCCATATGCTAATCAAGTAGTGCAAATGCCCTCACAGAAAGAAGTCTCTCTTTCTCACTCAAGAAGCCTTTAGAATTCAGGGACTGACAAAACATTCTCACTCTCACAATTGACATTCATGCATATTGACTAACACCATAGACTTGCCTCTATACTCATCTTCTGAATTGGTGATAAACTGGATTTGGATCACTTTAGGACTTATGGGCTTGTAACATAGGTTCAGGGTGCTTTGGTATGGCATTTTGCGCAAGTAGTGACAAAAAGCTATCCTTGAACCATGTTTACCAACACTTTTTGCTTTTATAACCCAACCCATTTTATTAAATCCACCTTATTTTCCTGTTTCAAACTTTTCTCGAGTGTTTTCTTTCTATTTTCAACTGTGCCTTATTTCTAAACTATTTCTTGATACTTTTTTCTTAACATCAAGGCACTTTTCTTTTCTTTTTCTTCACTCGTCTCATGCTTTTTCATTTCTTCCTTTACTTCCCGTCTAGCCACATCAATATTATTACTTTACTACAATAAGGGCCACCTTCAACTTAGGCTTTTAGCTTGGGGTGAAGTACACAATATCCATTTCCCAAACCAGGGCCACAATTTGTAGCCACGCTCAACTTAGGCTTTTAGACTCAATTAAAGTTCACATGTTCAAGGATAAATCAGGGCCAGTATCAAGGTACTTCATCAAACAAGGTTAAGCTAGCAAGGTATCAAGAAAGAATGAGTACATGAGAGGCTCAAAAATTTGGAGCAAGGGATTCACTCACTCATTTGGTAGGTCATTTAGGCTAAAAGTGGGTTCACTAAAAGAACAAAGGCCTAAGATCCTATCCAAACCAACCACATCATCAAACTAATTTTAGACTAACTAGGCATGTTCTGAATCCATACAAGATGCATGAATGCAGCAAAATAAGCTCACAACACACACAACATTGCACGCACAATCAAGTATAGACATACAGGTCATGCTTCAAGCCTTAGCTTACCTTCACATTATCAGAACAAACATTGTCAGATACTCAAAGTGCATGAATGCATCAATAATCACCATCTCAAAAATTTTGAGGGTACCTAATTTTTCATCAAAACTTTAAAAAGAATCTAAAGACTATGTATATGCCAACAAATAACACTACTATGAATTTACACATTATCTACACTACCTACACATACCGGTTCAACAAAAAATTAAACATCTACAAGGAACAAGAAACACGAACGAAAATAGGGGAAGTTATGACTCAAGGTTACTCAGACTTCAATCTTAATCCATAACTTCTCACACCTCACCAAAATAGGATACTTTGTCATTAAAGTAAATACAAGGACGAAAACAAACCATGATAACATAGAGATATATATGTACATACATTAAAAACCAAAAACT
>JAOTQR010000086.1:12648116-12675931 GCA_025774065.1 Solanum ossicruentum | reverse complement strand
TTATTGTGATTGGTCTGCAATCCCAAGACCATGAAATCCATAATCTTGAACTTGATCCCTCAAGGTGATGCCTTGAACAAAGAAGACTTGATGAAACATTGGTAATGAAGTGAGAAGTAATGATAAAGAATAATGAATTGCATATATTGGATCGGGTGTCACGTTCCGACACACATACATTGGATCGGATGTCACGTTGCGACACACATACATTGGATCGAGTGTCACGTTCCGACACACATATATTGGATCGTGTGTCACGTTCCGACACAAATATATTGGATCGGGTGTCACGTTCCGACACATAACTATATATATATTGGATCGGGTGCCACGTTCTGGCATGATAATAATGAAGGAAAACATGTTAAAATAATTTAATACTCAATTTCAAAGAACCTATCTCCCAAAAGAAGTTTGATATGGAGGCCTGAGTCCTCATGTGTGTTATTGATATCGTTGATTGGTTGTGTACTTGTCTTGTTGTTGCTACCTGTTAAGTGTTATGGATTATCTCTTGCTAATTATTTTATGCAGGTTGTAGATGTGGGGGTTTAGTTGGAGTGTTGGGAGTACCGGTATTCTATATTATTTAATTTTGTATTTAGTAGTTTATTTGCTGAGTACCGTGTGTTTGGTACTCACTCCCCTTGCTACAACAGTTTTGTAGGTTGAGAGCCTGGATTGTCATGATACTCTCTATTTTTTCTTGTCTGAGGCTTCCTGTGAAAATTGTGAGCAGTAGATGCTTATCATCCCAGCTGACTTCTTACTCCTATTTATAATTTTGTTCTATTCTAGAGACAATATCATTTGAGACTTGTGTTTCCTTTCGAATATATTATAATGCATTAGAAGCTTGTGCACGTGACAACCAGGTTTTGAGGAATTTTCATTAAGTTGACTTACTATCCGTAATTGAACTTTCATTTTTATTATAATTCCGCATTTTTAGTGTTATAGTTTGGTTGCAGGCTGACTTGTCTTGTTGGGATAAGACGAGTGCTATCACACCCTGAATTTCGGGTCGTGACAATTAAGCTTTTCGACTTCTTTTCTTATGCTTAAGATTGTTAGACTTCCTTAGCTTCTATTCTGTATTCTCTTATATCTCTCTATTAGACTTCCTTAGCTTCTATTCTGCATTCTCTTATATCTCTCTATCTTTTTCTTACCTTATGTATACTTAAGTTAAGAGACTTGGTTGAAATTCCTTAAGATCCTAATCATCATGTAACGTCTAGGATCTAACTTAGACCGGGACTATTTTGGAAAACAGTTTTGTTCACTAAATTTTCATTATATAGATTATGACTATTTTGATAATTTTTTTTATGAATAACAAAATATCAAGATCGGTCGAAAGAAAAAATCTCTATTTGATAGGGCTTCTTCCTATATCTATGCATTCCATTGGACCCAGAAATGATACATTAGAAGAATCCGTTGGGTCTTGCAATATCAATAGGTTGATTGTTAATGATCCATTGATATGCGATCTTAAAATTCACCTATTTGTTGGCCCAAATCGATGATTAATTTATGTGACCAATGAGATACTTTTCTACTGATTTTTTTTATTCCAATCGATTGTTTTCCTCATCTTACCTCATTAGGATTAATTGTATTGAATACAAATTTTACAAATCTCGTTCAGAACTCCTTACGAGGATAATTAGTGAAGTTAACCCTGATTACTTGGCATCAAGTGTTAATAATTTTAATTGGCTGATATTTCTGAAATTAGTATGGAAGGGGGCGATTTTGCATAAATAATTTAGTTTGAGTGTATTTTGTGCACTTTATTCAACTTGGTAAGACAAAAATGAAAAATATAAATAAATTAATTAACGATTCAAGAACCTCAACAAGAGCAAAGTCTCTTTTCCATTCTGTTATGAAAAATAAGCAACAAGAAAATTCTAAAAAAATATAACATGTTATCCGGAAGGAAAAGCCGCTCAAAATTTTCAACCAATCAGAATTATGAGAACCTATAGAGCAATTATGCTCGTCTTTTAACCCGCTTCTTTGTTCCCTTACCAGTATCCACATCCTTATGGCCTGAAACATTGATCAAACTGTCATCTTTTAGGGGCTCATCTCTTTTACGCTTTGATTTATCTCGTCTTGGCAAACTGCAAAAGAAACAGTACAAAACATTCTTAGCTTGATGTAAAACTAAAACAACACACTGATATTTGGAGTTCGAACAAAAAGTAATCATAGATAATCATAACTTGAGCCCAGATAATGCTCAACTACTGCTATATCTGGAACATCGCAGCTTCTTGAACAAAGGGTTCAAGAGGATGACTGACAACAAGACATGGAGGTGACTCATTCAGACCATATAATTATACCCCAGCTCGTTAATAAAGTTGTCCATAACCCCACCACACCCAAAAACAAAAATAATGTTGTTCAAACAGCAAACTGCTTTATGCCTTAATGACAAAGATATGTAGAAGGTAATCCATGGAAAGGGTCCAGAGGAACCGCTTACAGTCGCCCACATATCCAGGGGGAGGGGGCAATCATTAAATATGAACCACACCCTGTAGCCATCAGCTGTTCCACAACATTATTATTAATCCTCACATTAAATAAACGATAAAAGTCACCTAGACATTAGACTACTAAAAGAAATTAAACTAAACTGCAGCAGCATCACAGTACCTAATTTTTTTATTCTTATGTGAGCCCCTTAGAGCAGACTTGTCAAGTACACTTCTGTAGTACTGTGAAAATGGTGAACTGAGACTGGACTTCTCAAACTGCAGATTGAACATATATTTAAATTAAATAAATAATATTTCTCCTATTTGAAAAATAGCTGTTAAAAGTTGATAAGAATGTGCCACCTGAAGGAATGTTTCAACAGAATGATGATCATTTGGTGAAAAGGCAACCTCATCTCTTTTCTTTTGCACAAAATCGACATTTTTCTCCACCTGCAGAGGCATAAAAAAGCATTCAGGACGTCAGAACAAAACAAGAAAAGCAATGGATGGTAAGTAGAGAAATTACTATTGAGAAATTAGATAGCTTGGATCTTGGTGTTGTCTTATTTTCCGGTGTCAACTATTTTAGCCAGTATACCTCCCCCATTCTAGCAAAGGAAACTAAAAGAAGCCTCAAGACAGTAGTGTGGAATGTGAGGAAGAGAGAGATGTTAGGATAGAAACTGCTACCAAACACATGAATGTAAATAGTAACAGGAACAAAAGGATCCACAAACTAAACTAAACTGGCAAATCTTTCTAAGCTATCTTTTCCTTCCTAGCCACAAGGTACGAGCACAACCTTGTCCAATCCCAGATTATGAATAGAAACATTTAACTATGTAATTCCCAAACTAACCTATCGGACAAAGGACTCCATGATTTCCAAATTATCATCTCCCATGTACTTTCAAGTCTTTCAATGACCGTGCACATTAACTATTTTATCTAACTATTTTCATACTTATGTAAAGGACAACACAATGCTATCCTTCCTCCTCTATACTTACGCCGATAGTTCAACAACCATTATTTTTATCTACCTTTGAACCAAAGGGATCTTGTCAAGCAAATGCTGAATATGTGCAATCTCAAGCAAGTGTTCAAGTCAAATTAGAGTAAGACGGTCACATGAGATGCCTTTGAGCTTTAAGTTAGTTCTGACACATATTGACCTTCAGTTGGGTACTTGATACAAATCCTGTTTTTAAAGTTTCATCTCCGGCACATTCTTAATTTAACAATAATGGCATCCACCATGCATGTTTCTGCATGGAAATGGACTAGGTAACTAACCATCAAAATCATCAAAGGTAAGTTATGAGTACCTGCTCAATCAAATGTTTTACCGCACAGTATAGACTTTCCTTTGTCTTCAACAAACAAAACTTTTTCAGACGGATAAGTGGAACAATTGCTAGCTCAGGGAAAGAAATGTGGTAGCTCCATTGTAAAAAGTGTGATGATAGTTGTTCAATTGCAGATATAATGCATTCATCTTGGAATGTCCGAGACTTCAAGCAACTTTTTGGCAACTGCAGTATGTTCATTTGCAATTTAAAATGGTGACAAATACATAGAGAAAACTGAGTAGCAATATCGTCAAGTTAATCCTAACAGCAACCAACCTTTAGAATAGACTGAAAGAAGAGAGCAGGTCCAGGTTTTCCACGCTCTCCGACTACTTTATATTCCAAAACATCCAATACAAATGAAGCAATAGGGATGAAAATTCCAGTAGAATTAGACAGATCATTAAGCCATTGAATGCAATTGAGTCTTAAAGGGAAATATCTCGGTCCAGGAAACAGGCGCACCACTCCATTTATAAGTTGAACCATAGAGAAGAAAAGGGTCTGAAGATCATAATACCCTACATTTCGCGATATAAAACCAACCCAGAGATTAATACAATTGACATATTCCCAACAGCAGATCCTTTGAAGAGCTTCCTGCAACACAACATGATTAAAACTAGTCAAGAAGCTACTTCTAGCAACATTTTTCCTATTTAGTCATCAAAACCACAGGGCAATTTAATTACCTTTTTCTTTGTGCGCAGACCCCACTGTAATATTTTTGCAAGCTGACGGACAGACAAAGTGGCTTTAGACAGTGATTTCTGAACATCTAGGGAGCACAAGTCAACTAAGGAATTTCTTAGGAAATGCAGATGTTTGTTATTGACAGTATCTGTAGCTCTCGACCGAGCAAGATAAGCCACAAAAGCTTTTGCTAAGCAATTGTCAAAACAATCAGTTGTAAATAGAGAGGCCACATACAGTATGATCAAAAAAGATGCTGATGATAGCATCCCTCCACCTGTAGCCCACAAATGTATTGTCGTCTGTTTCAACATAAAGGTCAAGAATTAGGGAATCACCATATATACAGCTATGTGCAAGTAGTATTAGCATCACAGACCAGTGGAGATTCTCAATGTTAACATAACTTCAAATTGCAAATCATAGGACTGTTGAATGTAGGAATTAGTTCTACGAGTTGGTAGTAAAATAATTACATGTGCAACTCTCTTGAAAAAACATAATGATATTGAATTGGGGTTCATGAAATAGTAAGCTCTGAAAGTTCTCCCATATTCCCTGTGGATTCAACCTCAACATAGTTGGGTTGCTGTTATTGCATAAGACCATTTTACATCATCTAACTGTGTACTTGAGCGCATCAATTGTCAATATAGGAGCTAATCTCAATAAATGCAATGCAAGCATGCAATATGATCCCAGAATCAGACACGCATTTCAAGACAACACAACTTATATCAGCTCAATGTCCAGCTAGGACAACAATTATCATACGACATATTATAGGATTTCACTAACAAGTAACAGCATATGCATGGAAATTAAAGCTCAACATACGTTTATCTGATTCACAAAAGCATACATCATTATATGGAATAAACAGAAGAAAAAGAAGTTAATAATAATATAATACAGCAATACTAGCAGTTCCATTAGTAGTACGTTAGTAGCTCACCAGCAAGTGTACGGACTCAAATAATGCATACACATATGAGACCAACTTTTAATTAAAAAAAGTGCTTCAACAATTTTAATAGTCAATCTGGGACAGCGTATGCATAAGATGTCATCAAATTGCATGAATAAGACTCTTCATACAAATCAAATGCTAAAGAAAATGTACCTTAATCAGCCTCTGCAAAAGATATGGGAACGCAGCAAAGAATGGTAAAGAATCCCTGAGCCGAGTCAAAGCGAAAGCCAGAATTTCTGAATCGGTAATCTGATCCAACAGACACAATGTGCTCCTTAAGTAAGATTTGATGAGAGGTTTCGCATTAACCCATTGTGGGGTATCCTTCAGTTCTAGTACCGCTGCTTCCTCGTATCTGGAGGATGATAGCCCCAAAAGCCCCCGGAGTATATTATCTGCTTCGGAAAGAACAGACATTACTAAGCTGCAGAATGTCTCTGCATTCTGAAACCTTGGGCCAATGGATTCAGCACCGTAGTGGCATGCTGCTCGATAAGCATTTAATAAATAAACAAATCCCGCATCCTTGTGCTCTTCTTTGATCAGTCGACACCAAGAACTAATAGCAGATACTGTCAGAACTCTTCCATTATTTTTACCTTGGTTTCCTTCACTCCCTGGGTCTCTTCCACGATTACTCGTCTCATCCTCATCTGAGAACTGTCACAAAGCTAATCAGAAGCAAAATACTTTAATATCTCAGAGTAATTAAGATATAATTATATAACTAGCTCTAAAGGAAACCACGAAGCTTCCATTTTGCAATCCTATAGAAGAAAGAGATATAAGTTCAAGCTATCCAACATATGCGCCTGTGATCCAGCGCATGCCCAACTGATATTTTGGCGGAATACATCGACAGCCCTTAAACTTGACAGTGAATTACATATAGACACTAGGGGCGGATCCATGTGTACTGAAGGGGTGTCACGTGACACAGCTTCGTCGAAAATTTTTAATATATATATAATAAAGAATAGAGGATAAATAAGTTAAAAAGGATCTTTTACGAATCAAATTGCTGGTTGCTCGTGTGGTTAGAGTCCTTAGTAGCATCTTGGATGACTCGAGATCGAACCCGACTGAGGTTTTATAATTTTTTTTCCTTTCAATTCTGATTTTAAATTCAAAAACTATGGGCTAGGCCTCCTTGAGACTTCATTAAAAACCTACGGGCCCAGCTTAAATTATTCAAAACCAATCAACTCCCTTTTATTTTAGAAAAATAGAATTGAAACAAAATTTAAAATCTTTGAGTCCTTTATCAATTAGAATTCTAGATAAATAAAATTTATGAACTTGTGAGTTTCTTTAAAAGAAAAATTGGTTCTTGTTCATCAATCATTGTCATTTGGCCTCTAGAAGCTCCATATCAGTTAGTATTTTTTATTTTATTTTATTTTTTATTATGTACTTGAAGTTTTTATTTTTATTTATTCATAATAACAATTTTATTCTTTCCTATTTTCTTATTACAATGAAATAATTTAGGATTCACTAAATTGATGTTTAAATTTATACATATTTTTTTAATTTTTGAATTTACATATCACCAATTGACTATAGATTATTTGTTATATTATCCGCAGTCCTCTATTTTTTTATTCTAAACTACTAATTGTGCATGAAATGTAATATATAATTAACTCTAGGATAAGGGGTGGACCAACAAGGCCATGTGGAAACATGTGGGAAACCTAGGGAACACAAGATGAGAGAGGACTTTTAGGCCAATTCTTTTAATGGGATTTCCAACAACCCAGGCCCAAAAGGACTAATGAAAGGAAAAGGCCCAAACATACTACAGATCTTTTATATAAGTCACAAAGATCACAAGATGGGCATATAGGTACTTCTAGAGAACAAGAGAATACATACGATCCACGGGGAAATCACTGTATAGGTCTGATGGAGTTGAAGCCTCTTGCTTCTAAATTTTTGGAGGCGTTCAACAACTAGGGAACAGAAGTGGGGAAAGATGCGAACAACCAAGAGAGGGGGAGTTTGATAACACAGAAACTCCAACATTAAATTAGAGGACAACACACAAATCATAGAAAATGTCGCAGAAAACCCTAGTCAGTCGCGGAAGAAAGATCAATGCTAAGGGAAAAAAAGGCAAGAAGTTTCAGATAACAACAGGCAAATTCAGCAGGTTCTTGATGCAGAACCAGTCTCCACAAATCTTATAGGGGAAATAAGGGAACCCGAGACGGAAGCTTCTAACTGGGTTAACTCTCACATCCTAGATCTAAGCAACACGTATGGGCTGGCGTTTGAGGGATTCAAAAAGGAAACCTTAGCCCTTTCCATGAAGATAGACAAAAGAAAGGTTGAACTCGACATGAAGGAACACTGGAAAGTCACCACTACTCCCAAAAGCAGGGGAATAGGAAAGAATGAGTTAAAGAATCCAAGTCCAGTTTAAATGAGAAAGTTGGAGGAGCCAAGAACAGGGGGAGGCCTTTCTGCCTGACTTATAAATGAAAGTTAATATCATAACTTGGAATGTAAGGGGTCTTAATAACACTGAAAACAAAAACCTTATTAGGACTGCCTTGCAAAAATGGAAAGCAGATGTCTATTGCTTTAAGGAGACTAAGATTAACAAGAATGTGAAGGAGGTAGCCAAATCATTGTAGACTAGTAGGTGGATGAATTGTGGTTATCTTGAAGCTGTTGGTAGTAGAGGGGGATCCTAATCATGTGGGATAGTAGGATCTGGAGTGGGGCACCGGTAGAGATAGGTAACTTCTCTATCAAGTATAGATTTGATGTTGTCCAGAGTTCCTTCACTTGGTTCCTCACTGGGGTATATGCCCCCTAGTCCAGAAGCGAGAAACTAGAGCGCTGGGAGGAAATAGCAGTTGTTAAGGAGTTGTGTGGGGGTTTGTGGTTAGCTTGTCGAGACTTCAACACAGTGAGATTCATGGAGGAGAGAAGAGGTTGCAGCAGGATCACAAATATCATGACAGAGTTTTCCAGATGGATTGAAGATATGGAACTCCATAATCCTCCATTAAATGGAGGGAAATTCACTTGGTTTCGGGGAGTCAATCATAGAAGCACAGCAAGGTTGGACAGGTTCTTGATATCACTGGAGCGGGAGGAATCTTTTAGAAATATCAGGCAGAGGATACTTCCAAGAGTAATTTCTGACCAGAATCCTCTACTCCTAGAATGTGAGAGCGAGGTAAAGAGAAGATCAAACTTTAAATTTGAAAATTGGTGGCTTAAGGTGGAAGGATTCTCAAATTTAATCAGACGGTGGTGGAATGATATGGTGGTAGTTGGCCATCCTGATTATAAACTTAGCGTCAAACTGAGAAACTTGAAACAAAAATTCAAAGTTTGGAGCAAAGCTACTTTTGGGGAACAGGTGAGCAAGAAGAACAGTCTACTGAATGAGTTGGCTGAACTAGACTGATTCAAGATAATAGAAGTCTGACTGACGATGAAATGATAATCAGAGCTACAGTAGTGGTGGAACTAGAGGAACTGGCTAAAAATGAAGCAGCAAGATGGAGGCAAAAATCCAGAGTCCTTTGGCTGAAATAAGGGGACAACAATACCAATTTTTTCCCAGGGAATGGCATCAACTCATAAAAGATACAACACGATTGACAGATTGGTGGTCCAAGGGGAGGAAATTCAAGATCCGGACAGTATAAAAGTGGCTATCATAGTTGTATAATAGAATCTACTCAGAGTCAGAAACATGGAGACCATCTTTTGAGATGCAGGATGCCCTAGAATTACACAGGAGGAACAGGATTGGCTACATAGACCTTTTTCTGAAACTGAAGTGCTTAATATCATCAAGCAATGTGATGGTGACAAAGCACCTGGCCCAGATGGCTTGACAATGCAATTCTACAAGGAGTGCTGGAGCATTTTAAAAGATGACATAATGCATAAAATTCAGAATTTCCATCTGAATGAAAGTTTTCAGAAATCTTCTAATGCGACTTTTATAGCACTTATACCAAAGAAGTCAGGAGCAAAAGAGCTTAAGGATTTCAGGCATATCAGTCTGATAGGTGGAGTGTATAAAATCATTTCTAAATTGATCACTGAGAGGATGAAAACAGTTATGGGGAAGCTTGTGGATGAGCATCAGATGGCCTTCTTGAAGGGCAGGCAGATAATGGATGCAGCCCTCTTGGCTAATATGTTGGTAGATTTTAGGGAGAGATAGAAAATCCCTGGAGTCCTTTGCAAGTTGGACATCGAAAAGGCATATGACCATGTCAATTGGTCTTTTTTATTAGAAGTCCTAGAAGATATGGGATTTTGCACCAATTGGGTTAGTTGGATCAGATTCTGCATCTCTAGTGCGAAATTCTCCCTCATCATTAATGGTGGCACTGAAGGTTTTCTCCAGTCACAAAGGGGGCTTAGACAAGTGGACCCCATGTCACCATTCTTATTTATTCTAGCTATGGAAGGTTTAAATCACATGCTTAGAATAGCCAAAGGAAATAGGTGGATCAGAGGTTTCTGCCCTTGGGCAAATAGGGGCAGTGCTATGGAAATTCAATCATCTTTTTTATGCAGATGACGCACTTATATTCTGTGACACGGAGCTGGACCAAATCAGACATGTAAGAGCCATCTTAACAATTTTTGAAGGCATTCCAGGGTTACATGTCAACTGGCACAAGAGTCTTATCTTCCATGTTAACCAAGTGACTAATTTAGAACTCTTGGCTGAGACTCTGGGATGTCAGGTAGCAGCAGTTCCTACCAAATCCCTTGGGATGCCATTGGATGCTAAGAATAAAGAGCTTGAAATATAAGGTGAAGTACTGGGAAAGTGTGATAAGAAACTAGCAAGATAGAAGAGCCAGCACCTATCACTGGGGTAGGTTGACACTTATCAAGTCTCTGATGGATGCTCTCCCTACATGCATGATAAGCCTGTTTCCCATACCCAAAAGCATTGAGAAGAAGATTAACAGATTAAGGAGGTCCTTCCTATGGCAAGGAAATAAGGAGAAAAAAGGTTATAATCAGGTCAAGTGGGATTCACTGACACTAAACAGAAACCAAGGGGGCTTGGGCATTAAAAAGCTCAGTACACAAAATGAATGCTTACTTCAAAAGTGGCTTTGAAGGTTTTGCACAGAAGATATGGCATTGTGGAGAAGGTTTATTCAATATAAGTATGGTTGGTTTGCATAGCCAGTGGACTACAGAGGAGCTCATGGGCACCTTTGGATGTAGTGTCTGGAAGACCATCAGGAGGTTGTGGCTTCAGTTTTACAACAACATTTTCTTCCAAGTGGGTAATGGGGTTAACGTTGATTTTTGGAGTGAGCACTGGGTGGGAGAAGATAACTTGAGAACACTTTTCCCCCATCTTTACACACTCAGTTCACAAAGGAATGCCTCAGTCTCACATATGTGGAGCCCCCAGGGTTGGAGTTTGGTCTTTAGAATAGCACTAAATGACTGGTAAGTGACAAAGATGGCCAAAACTTCCCCAGGTTTTGAACAATTTGCAAGGTATTGCCACTAATGCAGACAAGCCAATCTGGTCACTGCACAACAAAAGGGTCTTCACAGTGAAGTCTTGTTACTGGTGGAAGAACAATAACTAAGTCAACATAGAAATATGGCCCTGGAAGCTAATTTGGAAGGTTAAAAGCCCATTAAAAGTAGCTTGTTTTAGTTGGTTAGTGCTAAGACAAGCTTGCCTAACACATGAGGTGTTACAAGGAAGAGGTTTCCAGATTTGCTCAAGGTATTTTATGTGCAATCAACAAGCAGAGGTAAACAAACATCTATTTATTCATTGCAAAGCAGCTACAAATCTGTGGAACATGTTCCTCTGTATCCTTGGAGTCAGTTGGGTAATGCCTAAGTCTAGTATTGACTTACTCAACTGCTGGAAAAGTATTGGCAGCAGGGAAGTCACTGTAGATTGGTGGAAATCCATTCCAGCTTGTGTCCCGTGGACATTGTGGAGGGCGAGAAATTCAAGCTGTTCTGAAGGCAAAAGGGACCAACAGCCAGAAGATTAGAATCAAATGTCTTAGTTTACTTTATTGTTGGTGTAAACATAATATGGTAGGGAGTACAGTAGACATAGTTAACTTCATAGGTAACTGGTAAAGTCTTGTTTTGTTGCATAGTCATCACTGAGGAAGGGCAGACACACCATGTGTGGATTGTAAAATGTTCTGCATCATCTGTTGTAGATGAGCCTTATGTAAATACAAAGTTACCTTTCCTCAAAAAACACTAAGACGTGAGTAATTTATTCAAAATTTTTAAAAATTATCTAATATAAAGAGTAGATCAGTATTTTATTTTTTTCAATTTATTATTTTAATTAAATTTTATATAATTAACTAAAAGTTCTTTCATAAAGTTCACTACTAATGGAGGCCCCAAATTTTCGGAGGCCTAAAGCAAAAGTTTCATTAATTTCCTTTGAGCTATTCTTGTCCTTTAAATGGTGACACCGCAGACATCCTACGTACGCCACTGATACACATGCAAAATAAGGCATGCTCAATTGAAATTATGAAAAAGTAATTGTGCATGTTCTCAAGTGCCTACCGCGTATATAGCTTAACCACATAAAATATGTCACCACCTTTAATTATACATACTAGCCTCAATCATAACAAGCGCGAGGTTTTATGGCTTCTAAGGCTTACGTGTATATTAAAAGAGCTAACATATTTAAGTGGTTAGTTGATCTATTTAATGGGCATTTGAGGCGTTTGGGAAGACGTGCATAAATTTCCCTAATTTGAGCCAAAAATGTCTACTAGAAACATTTTATCATGTTCAAGTGAGAAACAGAAACAAGTCGTAATTCAAGTACTTAAAGCAAGCTCTTGCCTATCTCACCCCCTTCCTTCAGCTGGGTGAGCCTGAAATTTACTTGCTAGTTTAAGGGGTTGTCAATGTTTTCCACCTAAAATATTTCACCACCAAATATGGGTGACTGACATACATGCCTGAAATATTGACTGTTCAAAATCATCCAATTAATTTCTTTAGGCAAAGAGGGTCCTTAAAGTTCGGAGGGGGAAAGAAGATTTTTTTGTAATACTCTCTTTATTCTGATTGGTCTAAACTTATCCAAGCACACCAAGTTAAAGTTGGAACTGCATAACATTTTAAAGCAAGTGGACCCAAACCAACAAATATGGGTGACTGTGACATACATGCCCAAACATTGAGTGTTCAAAATCATCCAATTAATTTCTTCTGGCAAAGAGAGTCCATTAGTTCGGGGAAAAAAAGAAGATATCTTGTAATACTCTCTTTATTCTGATTGGTCTAAGCTTATCCAAGCACACGTTAAGTTTAAAGTTGGAACTGCATAACATTTTAAAGCAAGCGGATCCAAAGGTAGATTCTCTAGCCACTTAGTATGAATTTTGAGATGGTATATGATGAAAGCAATAACACCAATAGGTACAATTCAACCCTAGGTTAGTTGGCGTGAGTTATATGAATCATTTAAAATCACATCAATCAAAGTAGGACTAATAAACTTGAACTTATCATCCCACTCATTTGAAAGTAATAATCAGTCTAGTCAGGATGTTCTTCTTGGGTCATTCCCTTAGACACCAGTAAATTTACCCCAATGTAAAGGAGAGTCAATTAATTCCAGATCTTCGAAAGACTTTAGAAGCCCCTGATAACCCGTGTCCATCATGTACATTTCTTTCTTCTTCATATCTTCTTACATTAAGATCACTTCCTAATCCTCAAGGCTAATCCCCAAAGCATTTCAATACTGAAAGCTTTAGCTGCAAGTTCCCTCCAACTCCTCTACTTGGGCCATATAGAGCCCATATACTTCCATGAATGTTTAAGTGCGACGCACAGGGTTGTTGGATAGCAGTAACACTATCCAGCAGTGAAACTGAATGTACGCTCAAATGGTTCCCTTAAAAGGCCTAGTCCCTTTTGTATCAAAACATTACAAAAGCCAAGTCAATCAACCAATTTCGCCAAATACTACGCTCCAAATGAAGACCCAAATAATCTGTTTAGGTCAAACAATAGGTGCTGGTTCTCCATCTACGTGTCAGTAACTTTATAGTCCTATCACCTATGTCTTTTGCATACCACTCAACCCCCAAGTATTTCGACTGATGGTCTTTTGCATAGTATAAATAAGAAGCCTAAATTTCTTCTTATCATCTCTATTACCATAATCTACATTAGATTCTGATTTCTATCATTTTCTAAAGCCCTCATATCTTGAGCTGCTACGACATTCAGAAGCAGCAAATATTCTCTCTTCTTTCAAACAATGTTTTTGCATTGCCGTCAAAACCATTAAAACTTGCTTCCAGTCAAATAGTAATTTTCAAGATATTCTTCATAATGCAATCAGAAGTTCCCATCGGCCCTCGCTTTTGGAAAAGCATAACACTTGCATGCTATTCCAACGTTTGAAAAACCAAACTTTTAAAGTTTTATTTTATTCATTAATTTTTGAAAATGAAACTGTTTTAATACATTCGCCCACCATTAATATTAAACGACAACATACCCAATAAAATCCCACAAAAACCATTAATATTAATACAGACAAATTAACATCTTAAACTGCAAGTCGAGTCATGGGCCAAAGCAGGATTTTGTACAAGCTAGTCAACATTTAAAAAATCAGTATCAAGTAAAGTTACAAAATCATGCTAACAAACCCATTTACCGAGGTGGATCCTTGCTTTAAATATGATGAGTTCAACCTTTTTAACATTTAATTACTGAAATTATGTTCAAATTCCATTCCAAAGCAACACGGTAAAAACAAATCTAAGCAAAATCTAAAACCAATACTTAATAGCATCAGTCTCCAAGAATGTCTGTAAAATTTATTTTTCTTCACTTAAAAAAATATTTATTAACCTTTATTAACTTGTTGGAATTAGGAAAGTAGAGTGTAGAGAACAGCATAGAAATTTTTGAAATATCATTAAAAAATTCTGTTTTCCCCTAAATTTCACGTTTTTTTTAGGTTTCTCCCTGAGGACTAAATTAACAGATTTGATCCGAAATATGAGCTAGACCATGAATATTCACTGTTGGAAGACAACATTCACTACCAACCAATAAAACTTGCACACAACAGTTAACAGGTAAACATCTTGAAATTACTGACCACTACTCCATTTTGCTTTGCTTCAACGTCCTTGTGCTTTTCCAAGAACTTGTAGAAATTTGGATCCTGAAAGAATTCAAAGAACAATGATCAACTTATATTTGTAAGAGCTTTTCACCCTTTATACAACAAATAAGTGTTGTACAACTTCTATGGCTCCATCCTTCAACAAATATAAGAAATTACAACCAACAATAAAGTAGAAGGAACTCATACTACATGTATATTGCCCTCCAAAGCACATTTCTGGAAAGAAAAAAAAAAGAAGCTACTTGTATTTTTTTCCAGGGAAAAGATAAGTATTCTTGATATATCATAAAGTTTGTGCTGGGTATATTATCAAAAGAAAAAAAAAACAAAGTAGAAAAGCCTTGTACAGTCTATTGTAAGCTATCTATACCCATAACAAGGTTTCCACGTCATTTACACAATCCATCTTGATCCAACTACAACAACATACCCAATATAATCCTACAACTAGGGTCTAGGGACGGTGATGTAAGGACCCGGACTTCATAAGGCCTTAACGACGCTTAAAAAGGAGATTCCAAGTGTTTTTGGCCAGGGGTACCTTTCAAGGAACCCTTCACGAGCCGTGGAAGGGACCACTGGCCATGAAAGGGCCCGTGAAGGACTGCCTTGGCCATTTTCCTGGCTGCCTTGGCTTTTTGGAGGCTGCCATGTGAAGTGTGCCACCACGGGCACACACCACGACTCATGGACCTCACCACGGACCATGATGTGGTCCATGAAGGGGACACCTTCACTTGGCAGAACCATCTCGACATGAGGGCAACTTTCACAATGAAGCAAACAATGATCTTGCGTTGGCCGAAGAGTAAATCAATAAGGATGCGATATCTATCATTCAGACGGACAACAAGGAGAGCTTGGCTGCACGTGCAGAGGAGAACCTTCAGATAGAAGAGGAGGAGGGGGGTGACACAGTAGAGGATATTTTACCTCTCAACTCAGCAGTGGAAGAAAGTGCAACAGGCTTGGAGAAGACGATCCCCATGTGGGTTCAACAGAACATAATTAAGCTAAGTAAGGAATTTGGAGTCCATTTTCAAGGTTGTGAGGAGATGGCTTTGAATTTGTTCATGAAAACTGATGGCAAAAGACAAGTAACAGAAGAAGTATCAAATGAAATAGTGCTGATGACTCTAAAAGAAAAGATCCTAAAGGAGATTAAAAGCCTGGAACCACGCAGCAACTTCATTAGTTTTGGAACAAGAAGCAGAGGGGGGTGCTTCGTGAACAATCTCAATGAAGATTAAACTGGTGTCGTGGAATATGAGACGCCTCAATGATACTGTTAAGAGGCTGTTGATTAAGAACATGTTACACAAATGGAGGGCAGATGTATATTGTTTTCAGGAATCTAACTTAAGAGGTGATATAAGGGAGATAATTAAAGAACTTTGGGCCAATAGAAGGGTAAAGTTCCCCAGTTGGAAGCCACAGGTACCAAGGGGGGGTTATCATTTTATGGGACAGCAGCATATGGAGGGAGAAGTCTTTAAGGTTGGGGCTTACTGTATTACTATAAGATTTAGAGGCAAAACACAGGATTTTGGCTGGCACCTCTCAGGTGTGTATGCTCCAAATAACAGAGAGGAAAAAGAAGAGGTATGGTGGGAGCTAAGAGTAGTCAGGAGCCTATTCAATGGTCCCTGGTGATTGTCGGGGACTTCAATGTTGTGAGTTTCCCTTCTGAGAATAAGAACTACAACCGGATCACCAAAGCTATGGAAGACTTTTCAGATATCATTGAGGATATGGAGTTGGAAGATCCACCACTCACAGGTGAAAGTTATACTAGGAGAAAAGGAGATATGCATGCCGCTTCAGCTAGATTGGACAGGTTCATATTTTAAGAAGAATGGGAGACAACTTTCAAGAAAATCAAACAAACTACTAGTATGCCTAGAGTTATGTCAGACCAGAACCCCTTACTAGAATGTGGAAACTGGGAGAGGTCACAGTCTTATTTTGAATTCGAAAATTGGTGGCTGCAAACTGAAAATTTCATAGAGACAGTTAAGGGGTGGTGGAACTCTGGAATTTTTGTAGGTAGACCAAACTACATTCTAGTTTGAAAGTTGAAGGCTCTCAAAGTGAAGATGAAAGAATGGAGCAAAACTGAACAAGACAATCTTGGTCTACAGGAACAAACATCTTGAATCAGCTTTATGATTAGATGTGATCCAGGAACAAAGGTGCCTGTCTGAAGATGAGTCATATCTGAGGATTGTTCTGACAGTAGATTTTGACGAAGTGGCAAAGAAAGAGGTAATAGCATGGAGGCAAAGATCCAAGGCTGTGTGGCTGAAATAGGGTGACAAAAACACAGTTTTTCCACAGAACAGCAATCAGCCACAAGAGATGCAACAACATTGACAGTCTTCTGACCAATGGAACTTATGTCACTGAATCAAAGACAATCAAGGAGGAGATCATAGGTTTTTATCAAAACCTCTACTGAGAGAACGAACATTACAGACCTCAATTTAGTCCCAGAGGACAACCTAGACTCAATACAGAAGAAAACCACCTCCTTCAAAGTCAATTTCAAGAACAGGAAATCAAAGAATGTATTTTTATTTGTGCAGGAGACAAGGCTCCTGGTCCAGATGGTTTTACCATGGCTTTTCTCGAACAACACTGGGAGGTGGTGACGGCAGAAGTAATAGCAACCATCCAGAAATTCAAGACTACTTGGAAAAAAGTTTCAATGCTACATTTATAGCTTTGACCCCAAAACAGATGGGTGCATTAGAGTTGAAGGATTTCAGGCCCATTAGTCTGATTAGCAGTGTCTACAAGATCATATCCAAGATCCTAGCCGAAAGACTCAAGAAAGTGATCTCAAAGCTGGTGGATACACATCAATTGGCCTTCATCAAGGGTAGGCAGATCATGGATGTCAAACTTATAGCCAATTAGTCTGTGGATGTAAGGAGAATAACCAAAGTTCCTGGGATTCTATGTAAGTTGGACATAGAAAAAGGCTTTTATCATCACAATTGGAGCTTTTTGTGGAACACATCAGATAGAATGGTTTTGGGAATAGGTGGATAACTTGGTTAAAGTACTGTGTGGAAACGGTCAAATACTCAGTCTTAATAAATGGTACTCCTGGTTTTTTTCTTCTGAAAGGGGATCCTCTCTTCCCCTTCCTTTTTATCCAGCTATGGGAGGATTGAGTGACATGTTGAAAACTGCATAATCAAATAACATGATCAAGGGGTTCTGATGATACCCTAGTGTTCCGTGGTGCAGAGGAAGAGCAAACTAAAGCATTTGAAGATTATTTTTTTGTTTGAAGTTCTTTCTAGATTAAACATAAATTGGAGCAAAAGTTTTGTCTATCTGGTTAATGAAGCCTAAGAATCAACAGACTGACATTCTAGAAGGTAAAGTAGGAGAAATACATACCACCTACCTAGGGAAGCCTCTAGAAGCAAAAAGCAAATTAAAGAACATATGGAATACAGTGGTGGGAAGTGTGGAAAAAAAACTAGTAAATTGGAGAAGTCAATACCTATCCTCAGGTGAAAGATTAACAATAATTCATAGTGTGCTGGATGATATGCAAACCTACATGATGTCTTTATTCACTATACCAATAGGTGTCTCAAACAAGTTGGACTCCACCAGGATAAATTTTCTATGGCAAGGAAATGGAGAGATTAAAAGAAATATCACTTTGTGAAGTGGGATGTGGTGTTAAACAACAAAAAAGAAGGGGGAATGGGCATAAAGAATCTCAAAGTTCAAAACCAGAGTCTCTGCTTAAAGTGGCTGATGAGGTTTGTTTCTGTAGCCAAATATGCAATGGAACGCTTATGGATTACTAAGGAGGCCAAAAAATCTTATGGGGTAGGACTATGGAGAACAATTAGGAACCTATGGACACAAATATGGGGAAACTCAAAAACTATTATAGGTAATGGTAGAAAGACATCCTTCTGGAATGATGTGTGGGTTGGGCAACACTCCCTAAAACAGTTGCATCCTATGATATATAATTTGAACCAACAAAAGGAGAAAACAGTAGCAAAAGTTAGAGACAATCAAGGATATAGATGAGTAGATTTTTACATGTCTCTGGACCAGGTAAACAAACTCAATACAAATGACGACAGTTTACAATGGTTTGGGCCAACAATTGGAAGTTCATAGTAAAATCAGCCTATAGATATCTTGACAGGCCAGCTGAAATGCTTCTACCATGGCCTTGGAAGATGATATGGAAATCAAAGTACCTCACAAGGTGTCTTGTTTCACTTGGTTGGTAACCAAGGAAGCAATACTAACTCAGGACAATCTTATGAAAAGGGGAAGGCAATTATGCTCCATGTGTTTTTTTTGTGAAACAGAAACAAAGACAACAAACCATCTCTTTCTCCACTGCATAGTGAACTGTGGCGGGTCCTTTTAAATTTGAGGGGTATCAGCTGGTCCATGCCAAGACACGCTTCAGATTTTCTAACATGCTGGAACAGAGAAGGGAATATGTCAGGTCACAAGGAGAGAAGGAAGATTGTCCCTACATGCATTCGGTGGACAATTTGGAAGGAAAGGAATCAGAGATGCTTTAAAAATAAGAGCATTCCTTTCCAGAGTTTGAAGTTGAACCGCCTTATTACCTTTTATTTTTGGTGTAATCATGTCCTCCCCAAAGGTGGAGGACATTACTCACTTCTTAGAAAGTTTAGGAGGGTTATAGAGGTTAGATTTTTTTTTTCCTAGTTTTTCTCTCCGTATACTCCTGATGTAATTACTACTGAAATACACCACTGGTGTATTGTTTGTCTATAAAATGTCAACTTTATCCAAAAAGGAAAAAAAGAAAAAAAAAGTCTGAAGAGCATTTGGTAGTCTAGCTTTATCACCAAATCTTCGTATCTTTCTCACAATATCCTCCCAATCAGTACGACATACCCAGTGAAATCCCACGAAGTGGGGTCTAGAGAGGATAAAGTGTATGCAGACCTTACCACTACCTCATAGAGATACAGAGGCTATTTTCGAAAGACCCTCGACTCAAATGTATCTGCCCCAAGTAAAAGAAAAAAAGAATAAATATAGAATAACTGCTAAAATGAAAAGCAATGTCAATTTTACAAGAAAAAATAATAGAAGCATCAAAATAATCAAAGAGCAATAACAACACAACTATAATAGCATGACTAATTCTGACAAACCTAAAACGTCACAAAGCAAGACATCATCTTATCCCTACTAACATTCCACCTTAATACGCGACCTCCAGTCATTTCTATTTAAGGTCATATTCTCGGTGATATGAAGTTGCTTCATATCCTATCTAATCACCTCACCCCAATCTCCATATCCTATCTAATCACCTCACCCCAATACTTTTTCAGTAGCCCCCTACCCCTCCGCATAAACCCTAAATTCAACCTCTTGCAACTCCTAACTGAGGCATCGACACACCCCCTCTATACATCCAAACTATCTCAATCACGCTTCTCTCATCTTGTCTACCACAAAGGACACTCTACCTTCTCCTAAATAATCTCATTCCTAATCTTGTCAATCCTAGTATGTCCATACATCCATCTTAACATTATTATCTTCGCAACATGCATTTTCTGAACATATGAGTTTTTGACTGGTTAGCGCTCCACCCTATATAACCAAAACGATCTAACCATCATTCTATAGAAATTACCCGTTTTAGTTTAGGTGGTACCTTCTTATCACACTATACTCTAGAGGAAAGCCTGTATGCTAACCCAATGCGATGTGTGACATCATTATCGATGTCCCCATTACTCTGGTTGACAGACCCAAGATATTTAAAGTTTTCTTTCTTGAGAAAAGGTTGAGTGGCAAGCCTCACTTCCATGTCTGCATCATCCATCACAACACTGAATTTCCACTCCAAGTATTTTGTTTTGGTCTTGCTCAATTTGAACCCTTTTGGACTCTAGAGTTTGTATCCAAACCTCCCAATATCATTAACTCTATCTTGTGTCTCATCAATTTGTACTATGTTATCCGCAAAAAACATACACCATCGAAACACCTCCTAAATAAACCGTGTCAGCTCATCCATCACCAAGGCAAAAAAAGCGCTCAACGCAGATCCTTGATGAAGTCCCTGAGTCTCTTCCCACTATTCTAAGCTAAGTCTTGGTTCCATCCTACATATCCTGTATCACCCTAATATACACCATCGGGACACCTAATACCCTCTCAATTAGGGTCAAACAAAAATATGGGAAGATTATAGTGTTCTTACTTTCACCTTGTTTAGAGCAGATGACAGCAAATCTTATGTGGATGTTGAAATTTTGTATCACCGAGTATACATACAGTTGTTGGATTGGTTCCACTTTCTGTAATTTTTGCCTTTGCTATCTAAAGCTGCTAACATCATGTGACAAGCCACAACAACATATAGTTGATGGTCATTCTTCTGATGTCATTTCTTATTATACAAAATATTGGCAAAAGGCTGCATGTACCCACACTAAATACTTACACACGTTTGTATAACAAAAATCTTGTGGCCCTAGGGAACTATTGAACCCCACAGGACTGAATTTTTCAATCAATTGAAGCTCAGTGTACCATTTACAATCCTAACATAAAATTACATAAAAATATTTTTGAGAAAGCATTCCAACATAAAAATGTTAAAAAAAATACAAGTGAACATAATTGATATCTTGGGGTTGACATCAGGGAATGCAGATTCAAAAGAATAAACCACTCTGAACAGAAGATGCTACATCAACTGTGTATTAACACATAATCCCAATTGCGTATTAACACATAATCCCAAAGAAGTCTAAACATGCTATACTTGAGGCATATTTACTTTAGATATGTCAACTAGATGAGCTTCCTATCAATGGAAAGATGACAAGAGAAGATGTCAGATTGGCAAAAGCACTTGTAATTTTGTGCTTTAGTGCCATCACAACAAAACCCCAAACATGTCCATCAAAGAAAAGATGTGTTAAAGACATCAGATTGGCAAAAGGGTAGTTTCCTACTGTGGACTGAGAATAATTTCTATTACAGTCAAATTACAAGCATGAGGAGAGAAGTCTTTATTCCTCCATCAAGAAAGAAGTTGATCTACTATTTTCATCATCCAAAACAATTTGATGTTAAATGGATAACTTTCTTTCTTCAACAGCTCAAACTAACATAGCTTAACATCAATCATTTTAGTATTCATGTAACATATTCAAACTAAATACATTACTCTTTCACATCCCAGAAAATTCTTTTGAGCACTTTAGTGCAATATCATAAGACTCTTTCGGTAAATCCACATGGTTCATCTTTTGAACTCTTGAATGATAATACATTTAATTAGCAAAAGCAATGTACCTTCCTCTTCAGCCTTTCCAGCTTTCTCTTTTGTACAGCAAGATTTTTCTGAATCTCCATATTCTGCATCATCAATTCACTAGTACATTTGTCACCTGCACATCCATTAATGAATCAGAGGATTTGTGCTGTTGAAAGGAGAAAAGTAGGAAATAAGTAAATAACGGAAGGAAGACAAAGATAGTCCCATTTAAGTCAGATTATGAACCTTCTAAAAGTTTCCCAGGTTCACTTTCTGTTCCATTTTCATAGCTTATATCCTGAAACATGGTCACAAAAAGTTTAGATAAAGCAAAAGTTGACACTGAAGTATAGATAATTGCTAAATTGAAGATTGAGACCTCCGAAAGGTATCCATCACTGTCTGAAGAATCAACAACAGCATCATAGTCATTTTCCATGAATGGTTCCTCAAGAGGTAAGTCTTCAAAAGCTTCAACTTCAGTGTTTCTGAGAAAACTTATAACTAATCAATTACTAATGTGATTTAACTGACAAGATAGAGACACCATGAACAAAAATTCCAGCATAGAAGGGATGAACAGACCTTTTTTAATAAGGGATGAAACAGTGTTGTTAAAAGCTCATTTAAAATGTGCTGAAGCTCAGAAAAGCTCAGGGAAAGTGCTTTGCCTCATTTAAGTTGTTCTTCAGCATAGGCAAGGCGTGTGTGCCTCATAACCCAAGAATTCTATCTTGCATCGAGTAGTACTAAACAACAAATTTAATCGGCAAAGAGATGTATTTGTTTTTGATTTGCACCGGGTGTCCAAATCTCATGGAGACCTGACTAATCCCGGGGGTGCACAGGTCCTCGGCAAGGAATTTCCCGCTTTGTTAATTCAGATCTTACCCAGTCCGATGGCCCTCAGAAACCTCAAAAATTGTTTGCACCCAGTGCACTTCGAGCTTGAGACCTTGAAAGGGAGCAAACCCCAAAGCTCAAGTCAATTGCCACAAGGCCAACACCTGAGGGTATTTGTTTGATAACTTCAGGAAAGAGTTACATTAATTGCTTAGTAAGACATTATGAAGAATCTATTAGTCTCTTGCACGATATATAGATTTTTATTTCTTTTTCTTCACAGTTCCTTCTTTTACTAAAACCAACACTTCCATTTGTAGTTGTGCTTAACTCCCAATAGACGTCGAGCACTTCTAAAGCTTTTTTCTCTGACAACACTGGGTTGAACAGACCTTTTTTGATGATATCAAGGGGTCAAATGCTGAAAAATGAAGTACTGAAGAAAAGCAAAGCCACAAGTTGAAACACATAACTTAGGTTTTACAATTCCATATCATGAAAGATAATCGTTTGATGTATGAAACATTGTGTGTGTACTCCAAAACATCATCCTTTCTTTTACCTAGACATCCCTAGCAAGCCTTGGATGGCCGTTTCTACTAAAGAGAGAGGAACCAGAAAAAAGACAGAGAGCACTAATAACAAAGAACTGCCAGAACATTATTTGAATCAATGCTGATAAGGAAAGTAAGGAAGATAAAATGAAGAGTTCTTCCGAAAAGAAACATGAGCATGGCTTCAGGCTGCGTGGTCCTTATGCTGCAGAAGACACTTAGCTAATTGAGGATAGGCTAGGCACTGGAATTGAGTAAACTAATTCTGAGAAGACAGCAACCTAAGCATAGTTGGAAAAACAAGTAATTTTGACTAGACACGTCGTCCAAGAGAAATTACAATCTTTTAGGTTGACAATATTGTTACTATCTCACATAGCTTCTGGTACAATTGATCGATCTATAAAAATATGAAGTGTTCAATTGCAATGAGAGGTCCAATGAAATCAACTGCTGTAAAGAGTTTTCAGTTTGAAAACATCAGACTATATCACCAAAAGATCTTAGTCTTTATAATAAATGTGACCCATCTAGCTGAAAAAACAGATTTACAGCATTTGGTTCTACTTTATTTGTGGCCTAGATATTCCCCGAACTTTAGATTCTTCTCACATCTCAGCTCCTTGCCCTCCCTGTTTCGCCTAGATTGGACAATCGAGTCCAATATTTACTACAAATATTAACTGTTAGCATCAGTTTTCAGTTTTAGAGTAAATGAAGCCACATATAGAAGATGAAACAGCATAAGAGGACAAAAATATCCAGCCTTAGAATAAAACAGATTGCATCCAACATTAAAGTATGAACTAAATTCACCTTTCATTAGAGTGGTGCATCAAATTGTCTTGGTCTTCAACATTACTCTGCACATTTTCTACAATAATTAAAGAACTCAAGGTCATAAAGATATTCATATATGAATGTCCAATCTCAATAAATGCACTTGCACAACAAAAAATAGTGGCAAGATGTCCAGGGAAGTCAAAACAGATAAGCAAATTTGATCCATCTGATCAAGCTTTTGACATAAGAACATAAAAAACAAATATGTCACAGCCAATGACAAAACAGACGACTCTCACCATTTGTGCAATCTTTCCTGTTACTTCTTGTTAGGTTTTGAAAGGTGTAAATGGAAAATGAAAAGTTGTGACTTTTCTATAAAAAGTTATGACCTTTTAAAAAGTTGTGACTTTTCCAAAGGATTGTGATTTTCCAGAAAGGTTGTGACCTTTTCAATAAGGCACAATAAGCACGTGTTCACACTACCCTTTGATGTCTATAAATAGAAGAGTTTTTCTCTCATTTCTAACAACAAATTTTCAAACTTCTTTTTCTCCTATACAAACAAATTCTAGTGTACTTTACTGTCGTTGGGTAGTTCGCAGACATGGTGGTTTTAGGTACTGAAACACTGGTGAGTAAGATTGTTCTATCCTAGAAGGGCATATTCTATTTACCTGGGGTACTTGAGAGGAATAATTTCCATAAGGAAATACTGTGTAATCAATGGGCTCGATTTCCTTCTTGTTAATATTGTTTCTATTTTTTTCTTTACAAATTTATTTGTCATTACTAGTTTTAATTTATTGATTTTGAAATCTTGCTAGAATCTTTACAACAACATTACCCCATTGCCTCAAAGGCTCCTGCAAATGTGCGGGTAAGGGGGGTCGGATGTACGCAGCCTGACCCCTATCTTTAAAACATAGAGCGACTATTTTCGGATGACTCATGATGAGCGTCGAAAGTTGCATTACAGTTTAAAGAGCCATTTTGCTTTATTCCATCATATCCCAAAGCCAAAAAATAGTGAATCTTTGGCTCCATCTGGCTATGGAAATCACTTGCTAGAATCTTTATTGTTTATTATTTCTAACCGAAGCTTTGTTCTATAAAAGTTGTTGTTCTTCAAAAAAAAATTCTAACAAAAGTTTTGTTATACAAAAATTTTTGTTCTAAATGATTTTCTAACACACCCATGAGCTCCCTAGAAGAAGTAGAGCTTTCAAGTTGGGATGCACCTCTACACTCGCCACTCAATTTAAAGGAATATAAGTTTCTGGATAGTTACTTTTCAACTAAATAAGAGCAATAAGTTGTATTGCAGCAGACTGAACAACCGTTTCACTATTCTTCTTTTTCCCAATTACTCTCATCTATCTATTAATACAGAAGTTGTGCGCAATATAAGCCTAAAAAGCAATGGCTTACACATATTTTGGTCCTTTGCAAAATAAAAACCTATAAATCTAATAAAAATTATAGCAAAGATAAATTAATGAACAAGGCATTGAAGAAGAGAGAGTTATTTACTGGATGAATATCTCTTTTTGAATAAAGCTTTCTTCTTCCGGCGATCTCGAAGCACTGACGGAAGATTCTTCTTGGCAAACTTCCTCGCTTTCTTACCTAGCTTGCCCATCTGATTAATCCTCTAATAAACAAAAATGAAAATCAACAAATCATTTCATAACTGTTCACATCATGCTAACAAACAAACACGTAGAGACAACCTTAGTTGAGGATTGGTCACCTTGTTAGTTCAGCTTGTTGCCGAGCTTTTTGGTCATGTAGTATCAAAGTTCCAAGGGTTTAAGGGGACACAAACATTTAGGGCGTCAGTGGGGGAAATAACTGAATGTATTAATGATATGTCTAAGTAGGAATGTGTAAGTGTTGTTTGTTTTACTTATCCTTTCGTTTTAAATAAAATTATCATTTGTTATTTTTTAAATTGTTTACTAAAAAAATTAAAATTTCACATGATAATTTAAAAAGTAAAAAGAACAACCAGTACAATTTAAATTACAATTGAAAACCAAATTTAAAATGCTAAAATTTATTTGAAAAATAAGTAGTTATGTATTTGGATAAAAGTGTTATAGTTGAAAAAAAAATTATTGATGTATTTGGCACATAAGTGTTGTTAAATACTTTTTTAATTAAAAATATCTAAAATACCTTTCAAGTTGTTAACATCATAAAAACTGATTACTTTAAGATTTTTTTATCTAAAAAATAATATAAAGTAAAATAAATTTATTTTTTGATTCGATATCAATATAAACTTATTATTTAAGCAAATTTTATATACATAATTTATTTTTAAATTTTAAAATATATAATTTGGATAAATCACATGAAATTTTTAAAATGTCTTTTTTATGATCGAAATCGAAACATGATTGAGATATTCAATTGTCAAATGTACCAATTATTTTAATTTTCTCCTGCTCTCTCAAGAAACTTCCAACATTTAACCAACCAATAATGTTTATTCTTTCTAATGGCATGCACATTGCTTCTTATTTCACATAAAGAATATAAGATATTTTTTAATTGCATTCATGAATAACAATATTCATTTATCATTCACGTATTTCTCTTACTATTATAAATTATTTATTAAAAAATAGTGAAAGAAGGACAAAATATATAAATAAATATATATATTCATATTCCAATATTAGAAGATTTGATACAAATAGAAGTGTTTAAATAAATTAGAAGAACAGTGGCGAGAAGAGCACTGCTAGGTGGTGGTTTCGAAGAGCATAAGATCGTTGGGCTGAGATTTGAATAGAAATAATGAGAGATGAGAGAGTAGTTAGAATTACTTTAGTTAAGGATATATTTGAGTTTTGTCAAACTATAACAAAAAGTTGAGGAGTGCTTCTTTTAACTTTTAACTTATTTTAAGCAAATTTTAACTTTATTAAATTTGTTTTGAAAATTATCAAACACTCTTATAAATTAAAAAGAACTTAAAAGTAGGTTTGATCACCTTTTAAGTTAAGCCAAACAGGCTCTAAGGGGTGTTTGGATAGACTTAAAAGCTAATCAAACATGTTTTTAAGCTTTTTTTAGCTTTTGCAAGTATTTGACAAATTCTAAAATAACTTAAAATAAGTAAAAAATAGCTTTAAAAAAAGTTAAAAGTTGGTCTCCCCTTACTTTTTTTTTTACCTCAAAAGCATTTATGTTTGACCAATAAATTTACCTTTTTATCCTTAATATTTGCTTATAATTTTGTATTATTTTGCTCTTACTTTGTTTTCTATTTTTTTCTTTCTTTTTTTTTTAATTTTGTCCTTACTTTGTTTTTCTATTTTTTCTTTCTTTCTTTTTTGATTTTACTGTTTCGTTTTTTCCTTCTTACTCTTTCTTTCTTCAATTTTTTTCCTTCTTCCTACTTTCTCTTTTCTTCCGTTTTACTTCTTTTTCTTTCTTTTTTTTTCTATATTATTTTCTCCTTATTTTATTTTTTATAAAATATTCACGGTAAATAATAAATATAGTCATTACTTATTAGAAATATAATTAAAATAATACTCAAATATTTTATTATTTTATCAAAATTATATATTTTAAAATTTTAAAATAACTTAAACATATAAATTAACTTATAT
>JAOTQR010000086.1:12636570-12648016 GCA_025774065.1 Solanum ossicruentum | reverse complement strand
ACCCCCCACCACCACCACCACCACCACCACCACTTTCCATTGTACTAATGTAGGAATTATCTTTCTACAATACCTATTCCACATACTATCAGTCCAAAGGAATTTGAAAGTTCTGAAAACTCACCATAGTTCAGCAAATAAGGCTTTAGATCAAATAGAAATCTGAAGCCTGAACCTCCTTGCCTAGCAAAATACACCCTTCTCATGACACCCAATGTTTACTCTTACCCTCATCTTTGTTGCTTCATAGGAATCTATGGAACAACTTGTGAAACTTAGGTGAGACCACAACAGAAAGCAAATACAGAGGAATGCTCTGTAACAAATTTAACACCAAGATGCAGGCGTAAAAAGAAAATAAATCTCCATCACTAATGGTTGCAGTTCATAATTTAAATCTACTATCCGAAACGATTACAATAGAACACCAATTGGTTGCTGATATAAGCTTCAACATCAAAGCAAGTTTGCTATGCAATTAGAGTCTGACAAATGCACCAAGTTCTTATAGGTCCAAACAAAAATAAACCAGAAACTATCCACAATAAACATGTGTCGGCCAGCTTGACCAGAATCATCATTCCCAGAACCGCCTTAGTTGCCACTATTTTGCTGCTTCTTCAAAGACGTGACACAGGCAGCATTTCCAGACACTTGTGGCTACTCACAAACTGAAGATTCAGGTATGGCAGAATCAATTAGCTCAGGATTATGCATAACGTCAGATTTGTCAATGGATTTTTTGGGTGATATATTGTCACTACTATTGGATCTCTTCCTCTTGTGGCTCTGCTTGGTTTCAGTCTCATTGACAGGCTGTGCACCTTCTTTATCATCCTCCACACTTTTATCTGTTTCAGCAGCTTCATCAGCTAGAATCTCATCATTTCCATCCAAGCCACCATCATCAACGTGAGCACTTAATGCTGCACTTTCTTCTTCCTCAATTTGGCGCTTCAGTGATTCTATCACATTCATCAACTCTCTATTAATCTGCCAATGAAACATCCTAATGAGTAAGAGCAAAATCTATAGTCAGAATAGCAAGCCTAGTTCTTAAATAAAACCATAATGATTAAGTTTTACATATAGACACACATAAAACTGAGATTGTCATGATCAAATTTGGAGTCCCATGAAGTCATCAGGTGTGCTGTGAATTAGGTACCTGGGGATTCCGGAGGAAATCAGATATATCAGTTGGGCACGATGGGCATTTCATTATATTTTTCTGTGCTCTCAACGTACGTCTGCCTTCACATGTCCTCTGTCTTGTAAAAGATTGCCCTGCAAAGGCACCATCCAAACATGCCTTGCAGAAGTTATGAGCACATGGAGTGGTAAGCGGGTCATTCATCACTTCTCGACAAAGAAGACAGTTAAACTCTGCACCATCAAGAACCTCATTTCATTATATTGAGAAATATAATCAAACAATGCAATCACTAATAATCACACAAATACATAGTCAAATCAGATTAGAAAGGAAAATATCCAATGAAAAGCATTGAATGATAGGTGTACCTTTCAAGAGCCTCTGCTTTACAGACATTGTAAGTCTCTTTGGTCTAACTTTTCTGGCTTCTGTTCCATCTTCATTTTCACATTGAACTGGTTTCCTACTAGGAGGAGGAGCCTTTTTCCACATCCAGCAACTCTTTTCCTCCTGTAAAACAGAAACAAATATTACAAACAATACCAGCAGTCATATAACTGTATGCTTTGCATATCAATAAGTCAACAAAAAACATTTCACTGCATTTATAGAAAAAAGGTAAAGTAACCAATAAGATAAGCAAAAAAATATCAGATAGTCAATATCCTTTTAATGTGCTACGAATGCATGGGAGATTCCAAATATCATCAGACAAATATCTAGCTTCTCACATCATAATCCCAGGCTGGAGCTCCTTTTCTCTCAGTCACATCTGTGGCACCTTTTAGTTCTTTGATGAGAGGCAAGGCCCTAGGACGGTCCCCATGTTCATCACTGCCAATATATATCAAGGTGGAAAGAACATGATTAAAGCCCAAATAGAAGGGGTTGGAATTATTACAAAGAAAAAATGACACAAAAAGAGACCTGGTCCATGGTGCAGGTTCATTATCACAGCGCACAAAAAGGTATCGGCAAACTTTGAATCCCTGCACAAAAGCCAATGTAATTTAAACAAGTGAAAAAAATAATTGGAGATACAGATGCATGAAGCTTTTGAGCAAGAGTTCAACTTGTTTTCCAGCTTTCCGCCAACACTTCTCAATCCTGTAGACCCCATCATATCGAACTCCTTTGTCTGGTGCGTACGAAGAGCGTTTCTCCTTGTGAGACCTACACATAGTGGAAAGGACAAAGACAAGACTTGTGAATTAGCAATAAACTCTCAATGGAAATGAAAAAGGTACTTGATGTGGATTGTATTAACCAAACCCATGGATGCTGACAAAATTAGTTTGTTGTCATAGGACAAGATAAGTTCAATAGCAGAAAGTCATCATCCCAAAGCGAAAAAATGTTGATAGCAATATAGAACATGTATCATGATACTTCCTACTACCAAACATTGGAACTAACAACCATCGTGGAAGGAATGGCAAGACTGATAACAAGTATATCAGCTAATTATGCAAACTTGGCTAAGCAAACAACATATACTTTTTGGACCAGCCCATGAGAGCATAAGGCAACAATATATCAGCCAACTTCCAGTTCAAAGAAGGAATAGCAAGAACTTGTTTCAGCTCTACATCCAATTATTCAGAGAGTTAAATGCACCAACTGACCTCACAACTCGGACAGGATAACCCTTGAGACAGCTGACACGTAAAGCTTCATTAAGCTTATCAAATTTCTGGTCAAATGATTGTTGCTTGCTTGTTCGCTTGTTACCACTCAAGTCTCTTCCACCACTATCCAACACAAATCAACATAAAAATAGTTATGAGTACCTCAGCAGAAACCCAACAGCAGATATTACACTACGACTTATCAGTGTGACATACCAAGATGTAGCCCCACAAGTGGTGTCTGAGAGGGTGGTGTGTATGCAACCTTACCCCTACCTTCTGAAGGTAGAGAGGCCATTTCCAAAGACTTATCAGTACAAATAAGTAAACAAATGCAAAACCAAACATTAATCTGGACTGAGCAAACAAAAGACACAAAAAATAACCATGAAAAGTTGTGAAAAACTAAAAGGATAAAACAGCTTAAGAAGATCACTCACGGACCAAATTCAGCATCAGGTCACATGACTAATTAACTCAAATAGTAACTAAGATGATATTACAATGTGGATATTTTACAAGTAAAAGCATGGTTCACAAACACGAGAGAAATGGAGAACAAAAATTCAACATAGAAATATGCATCACAAGTGGGATTCATACTTACATAAACTTGAGTGAACAAGTTGCACACAGGCCGAGTTTAAAAAGAAGTCAGAATGCACATGTATCCAATAAAAAGAAAAAAAGGCCACAGACACTTTACCTTCCAGTATACAAAAACCATTCACCATGGTCCTCATCATCTTCATACCCTCCAGAAAGTGCAACAGACTGGGCCCCATAATCTGACTGTCCTGCAATACCAGCCACATGAGGGAAATGAGCCCCCCACTGCCGACACTCAAAACGATCCTCCCAAGTCTCACCAACCAAAACACCCAAGTTGCGCTCTGGATCATTGTCTGCAGAAATTGGTCCAAAATGGTCGCCAGGGATTGTAACAAAAATCTTCCCACTGCAAGCATTAGCCTTCCCAGTCTTTTTTGCACGCTCAGTGGTGAAAGCTTTGTCAGGTCTGTTTTGGTTGTGAATGAAATGTGAAACTTTTGAGGTCCCACCAGAGGTACCAGACCGTAGCATTCTTGCCATTCTTATGGCAATGACCAGAGCAGAGTTAATTCGAGGCTGGCTTGCCATTTTAGCTGGAATAGGAGTGCGACAGTTAGCGCAGGTACTCTTCCGCTGCCCAACCCACTTTTGGAAGCACTTCAGGCAAAAATTATGACCACAAGGTGTCTGACATGAACAAGATAACAGTTTTAAGATGGAGTTGTATAAAGCATGCCAGTTAAATTACTATTCCTTGAAAAGAAAATGAGTATTTATTCAACAAAGGATTGAGATAACTTGTAAGTGATCGCCAATAGGTAAAATATTCCGAATGCCAAATCTATTGGCTTGAGCCATTCAAAGCCATGTATATAACCAATAGTTTAGTGCTCAAAAATGAAAAAGAAAAAGGATAAAAAGAACATAAAAACATAAGCATGAAACACCACATATACCATTTAAAGAGACAATGGTTACTGCAAAACAAATACCATATGAGGTATCAAGGAGGCGCTCAGCATTTGAAATTAAGAATAGCTTAAGACACATCCTATACTTGTGATCAAGCATAAACTTAGTGAGAACAAAATGTTAGGCTCCTTATGTTCCAATTGACAAATGTGACCTAGAAAGAAGTCATCTTCAGCCAGCTACTATTACATCTAAGGGTCAACGACACTTGCATCTCTTAAAAGGTGAAATATTTCAGACTAAGTATATGTTTAATGCTAAAAGGGCATGAAACTTAAAACATACAAAAGGAAAAGGAACAAAACTTAAAACAAAATGGGAAGGCGAGGCAGATATACCGTGACAGGTCTCTCTGGCAATTGCATGCACATAGAGCAGTTCAAACTGCCATCAAGGATATTTAGCACATCATTGTCTGGTGTAATCGGCTCAAGAGTAGTGTCTTTGGAGCTTCCGCTCAAGAGCTCTTGTCGTCGTTTGGCCTTTTCCTGTTCGGTGAGCGAGGAATCAGATTCAATGGCCCGAACAGAGGCGATTAAGTCGCAGGATGAGGAGGAAGCAGCGGCATTCTGTTTAACAGGGGCATCGGGGGGCAAGGAGCAGTCAGGACACTCCCAGTTGACGGCGTCGGCCATGGAATCGGGAGGAGCAGAGAGGCAGTTGACGTGCCAGGGAGTGGCACAAGTCTTGCAGATGAGGGATTCGTTCTCTGAAGGCTTCGTTTTGCAGGCCATACAGACACCATCGCCGTCGCAAGGAAGATCGCTATCGTGCGCCATCGGAGAAGTATAAGGTAAAGTAGGGAAAAAAAACCCAATGGAGTAGAGTGAGAGAGAGAGAGAGAGGGCGTTATGAAAGAGAAGAGACGATTGGTGATTTTTTTAAATATATATATAAAGAGAGAGAAGGGTGTAGAGTGCAGACTAATGCCCAATCGACGCGGGGATGTTTTGGCTATTAAAAAAAATTGGTGTCAAATTTTAGGTCAAATTTTCAAATTTTAGTCTTCCCTCTATTTTCCTGTGGGTCTATAAATGGGAAACTACTTACACCCCACTTGTAATTTCCATTATAAATTCCTCAAGTCAAAAATATTCTTAAAAATTAAATGTAAAACTTTCATTCGCCAATAATTTAAGCCTTTCATTAATAATTTAGTTCAAAACATTCTTTTGGATCAAAATTACCTCTTTTCTTAATAATAAATACATATTTTTCTTTTTCAATGCATTTTTTGAATAAAATGTAGTTTTTGAAAGCACTTTTTTTGTCCTTTAAAATTCTTTCAAGTAATTTAAAAGTAATTCAAATATAAGATCATAACGATCTAATCATTAATTTTTATTTAGATATTCAAAAAAAATTTTTTTTTTCAAATTGAACTTGAATTATCATTTGCTAACATATTTCTTGATTTTAAAGTTAATATGAAAAAAGGTCAAAAATAACTTTATCAGTGATATTTTAAAGATACTCCCTCCATCTCAAATTAATTGAATTTTTGAGACCTTTTTTAACGTTCAAAATATTTAAATTGTTTAAAGTTTAAGGTAAATATTTGAAACTTTTTCCATATTTGTCTTCTCATTTATTGATCTTTTGTATTTTTTACGAGATAAATTAGACTACATATTTATGATTTTACAAAGAGCAATAGTGGAAAGTATTATATAAATTTTGTCTTTGAATGATTTTCTTAAATATATGTGTATTATCTCACAAATTCAATTAAAATGAGACAGAGGAGTACTTTGTACCTTGAGGCAATGTATTAAATTTTTATTTTTATGGCGTTATAATTACTGTATCTTAACTTTAAAATCAATGATTATATTAACAAATATTTATCCATCTTTAATTCAAAAAATATTGAGAAGTAAATATATTTTATATTTTATTACTTATTAGGAAAACAATATTTTTGAGTCAATAGTAGTAATAAGTTGTAAGGACCCCATCTTTGCAAGATTGAATCAAGGCATAAAATTATATTTTCAAGAGTTTTTTGCCAGGGATACCTTTTAAGGAACCCTCCACCGGTCGTGGTTGGTACCACCAGCCGTGGATGGTTTCATGGTAGCTTGCCTTGGAGGAAAGTGGGTTGCCCATCTTGTGGTGCACACCACGAGACCCTTCATGGGTCATGGTGCACACCACGCCTCGTGAAGGGGTTCCCTGGTGAGTCTTCTCCTTTGATCGAGCCTACCTTGCACTCCACTGTGCACACCACAAGCTGTGGTGCACTTCATGATTCATGAAGTGCGTAGTAGTAGTGCACTGTGCAATTTTTTAGGTTTGTTTAGGTCAGGTTAGTTCGGTATTTTTCGAGATCATAAGCCCCTATGTGATGTGTATAGACTTCTATGCCCTCATAAATCAGTTCCTAACCTATTCTAATACTCTCATGCATTCCATAACACTTAGGACCTGTTTGATAGGCTGTATTACATAAAAATAATCTTTGGATTAAGAAAAGTCCCTGGATAATTCAACTAATCCATTGTTTGGTTACTTTATTTGATTTAACCCATTGATTAGATACCTCATTCAAGGTATTATTTTATCCCTAGAAAATTGAGGGATAGCTAATCCAAGGTTTAACTATCCTTGGATATACCACCTAAATGGCCAAACTATCCCTCAATCCCCTCAAATTCTTTTAATCATTTTTTTTTAATTTTCTTGGTGTTATGTTTTACATTTGTAGTTTTGTACTAATAAATTTATTTAAATAAATTAACTTACAATTTTTTTCATTTTTGTGCTCATATTTACATAATATAAAATAATTTTTTGTCATATCAAATTTTTAAATGTTATTTATTTATGGTTCATGTTTACATAATATAAAAAAAATTGGCATGTCAATAATTTGTTTCGATAATTAATTTAGTTGAGTGATTTTGTTGATACAGATGTCTTATTATACAAAAACAAAGCTCAATAGATAAATTTTCAAAGTTGAATGATTTAACATATTAACTCCATTTAAAACTAAAACTTACAATTTTTATGTGTAAATGTAGATGATTTATTCAATCTTATTATTATTTATGATCTTTTCGATTTTAAAAGTACATGTTCTATCTTTATTAAATTAAAAATTGATGTTTTGTGGATAATCAACTTTATTAAGAGGACAATTATTTATCTTCAAATAACTCAAGTGAGAAAGTAGAAAATACGAGAACAAATTTGTTCTTCTCCAAACTAATTAGAAGACTACAAAAAAAAAAAAAAAAATTCTCCAACAATCATCTACTTGACCCAATTACATGAAATATAATATCTCATAATAAATTTAAAGATATAATTGAAAAAGAAGCTTTTTGTAAAATTTTAAACCAACCACAAGATTAGATGAGAAGTACTGAACCAAATACTTGATAAAAAATAATCCCTGCATTATTGATCCCTACGTTACTAATCCCTGTGTTATTGATATTTGCACCAAACAATAAGACCTTAGACTCTAAGACAAATTATAATGATTCTCTAGGTCATTTGTGTTTTCGCATGTATCTCCTCGGACGGAGTACTTCTATAGCGATCCCAGGACATTTGGAACTTGTTGGCACTAATAGTGTGGTTGTCGAGTCGTTCGTTTGAAAAATATGTTGCTTTCCATGTTAGAAGGTCAATTATAACTAAAAAATGAACTTTTAGATAAAGTCTTAGTAAACGGCTTCGGAACAGAATTCTGACAGTTCCATCAGCTCTGAAATAGCCAAATTAGGCTAGACTGTGATTGGCTGAAGACACGAGGCTTGCGGTGCGATTTAAACCACCTTTCGTAAATTAATTTGGAATAGGCTAAAAGTTGACAGTAGTCAATAACTGTTACACCCCTAAACGTAGCTCAGAAAGACTCTACGACGTATTATTTTAATATTTTAAAACTCATACATTATTTCACAAATCTGACTTCATATTTTTGTTCAGGAAGAAAAATTGTGTAGGAAAATGATTACCTACAATGTATAAATTGCCTATGTCAAAAAATAAAATTTTCAATGAAATTGTGCAAACTAGTAGGGTTTGCGACAATTTCATGTCGCAGACTTGCCGCGCCATAGGTCAAAATTTTTTGATAATTTTCTGTTCCACTTGAGGACAATTAGGTAATAATCCAATACTTATATAGACAGGAAACCTTCATTTCTCAGCCATTCAGAGCCCTAAATCTCTCACAAACACTCCCAAAATCCTCCCAGTTCATCATCAAATCCTCTAATCATCTTCAAGAATCTCAAAAACTCACCTTGGATTTCAAGAATACAAGTGAAGCCCCAAGTCTTTCTCAAGTTTCCTTCAAGAGATCTCAAGTCTAAGGTATGTGGGTTTTTCATCCATGAGTTCTTCCATCCATGGAGTCCAAAACTATTTTCATCAAATTTTTTTATTTTAATGACTAATTCATTATGAGTAATTTCTATTATCAAATAATTGCATGAAATATATCAGGAATTCATTAATTATTGATCTATTGATGCATGGGCTCCTATTAAGGAATAAGATTATGTTATGATTATGATACTAAAGCTTTGCATGCCATGAAATCTTTAAAGACTTGAAAAGAATATGAATTTTGAATGATTTTCATGATACCCCTATTAGGGTTTTACTACAATGTTGGTGGGTTGTTTTCAATGATTTTTAAATGACTTTATTTTGCCCCTCTCATGTTTTATACTCTTGAATTGCATAATTTTAAGCTTATGTTTATATCACCTGCCATGTTTTGGCTAACGTAATTGACGAACTTCTATGTTTATGAAAGTTCTATTGTAAGAAATTTAAATTATGAATGTTAAGAATGTTGAAGGGGTATTATGCATACTATGAGCTCATTAGAACATTATGAATGTTTTGAATAATATGAAGTACCTTTCTTTGATTTTATGAAGTATTAATTTTGATGAGCTACTCTTTGATATATTCAGTTATTATGATATTATTCATGTTATGGTATACAGATTGTGCATGTCATGATTATTCTCATATTTGTATGTCTAATAGAACTAGTCTTATGAAGTTTAAAATGAATGAATGACTGAGGTATAGTCCTCCATCTAGTGAAGATTATGAGATAATGATAGGTCGATAGTATAGGCATAAACTAGATTTAGGAGTTATCCTTATGATAATGATTTATGTTTAGAAGTCTTCTAGAATGGGTTAGTGGAATACCTCTCTATTGTTTCGATAGACTTATGGGATGAGCTAGTAGAATTCCTCTCCATTGTGTCTAAATGTTTATGGGACGAGTAAGTAGAATTTCTCTCCATTGTGTCTAAATGTTTATGGTATGAGTTAATAGAATACCTCTCCATACTAGATGATTCTATGATTTATGTTTATGGTTATTCTGTGAGAGACAAACTTAGCACCGAGTGGACGTTGGGACAGATGAGGATACTCCCCATAGATAGGGTAAGAGATCGTTAGTAGAATCCTGTTGTCCCATAACTATGTACCACTATAGAAAATAGGAGTCACCGATAGTAGAGGATGACTTCTAGACTAACTGTTATTAGAGATTGCATAATAGTTAGCTTTTATGGATCCACTTAGGCATCTTAGGAGGTCGCCTTGGCAAGTAACTTTCCCGTCCATTTAGTGCATGGGAAACATCGAGCTCACATGGCTTAGCTCACATGGTTTATATCGATTAAAGGTTGCTCTCCCACATGTTCAAGTTCTTGTTATGGTCCAATGTTGTCCTTCTTATGATGGTTCCTTTATGTCATGTCCAATGGTGTCTTAAAGTTGTATAACTCATGCCTCTAAATTTCAAATAGTTTTCTTCACATATGCTATATTCCTTGTTATTAGAAATAGTATTTATCATAAAGTTATATGACCTTTCCAAGTATGTTTGGTGTCCTTCATTATTACTACAAGAGTTTCATTTACAATAGATGGTTCTTTTTTTTATGTAAAAAAAACCATATTTTCCCAAAGGATATGGCTATTTTACTTATGCATGATAACCTATGTCCCTTATTATTCTGTGTTTTACGATTCAAGTGATATTTTTAAATGATCATGTTGTTCACTAGTTTTATGACTCATGTTTTGTGCATTGCATGTCCATATACTAGTACATTCAAAGTATAAATATATATTTTTTGCCTATATAATTTAACAATGTAGGGACCGAAGCTCCTCGATATCCTTCACATGGCTAGCATTTGGATCATAGAAGATTTTTCTTGTGATGAGTCCTCTAGTTTAGAGACAATATTCGATTTCTACCTTACTTAGTTGAGACTGACTTTATTTCACTTTATTTTCTATTTTGAGGGTGAGTCCGGGATATGTCTTAGCCCCTATCCTATTCATACTTAGATGTATTGTTGGATACTTATGTTATGTTCCTGTGCTAAGATGTTGAGCTTTTATGGAGGGTTACCCCTTAGACCCTATCCCTTATGTGGGGCTATTTGATGCTATTGATATTGATGGAAAGTGATGAAAGTCTTAAGTTCGTATTGTCCCATAGCTTAAGTCATACTTACCCTCTCCTTAATACTTACTTGTTATGTGATTAATGCAAATTCCTTTCCCCCATCTATCCCCATAGCGTGAGTTATAAGCCCATATTCCCTTAGAATTATTTATTAAATGTTTGATCAAGAATGTGTAAGCGATATGCTAAAAGGCTTGTTTAGGTTTCCTTTGAGTTTTCCATGTGCCGTGTTACATCTAGGCCTTAGGCTTGGATCATGATAAGTTAGTATTAAAGCTGGTTCATTAATCTCATTTGTATAGAGTTGTTGTCTAGTAGAGTCATACGGATGGGTGCGAAAACATCTGTGACTTATGTTTAGGAGGCTACAAGATGTTTAGGGAACTCTTTGTTGTTGATTCTATTCGTGCAGTACTGTCTGTTGGTTCCCTGGAATATGATTGTTTCATTCGTTCGCAAATATGTCATGTGAAAGTTGGTCTCAGGGCAGAGTCGGGGGGGGGGGGGAGCACAGCCAGTTCCAGATAGGGAGTATCCCCACCCCCCCCCCCAAGAGGAACGGGAGGGAGTTTTTGCCCCCCCCCCGCCCCAGTGGGCCCCCCGTTTTAAATCTAAAGGGGGAAAAATAAAAAAAAAATTATTCTCAAAATTTTTTTTTTTAGTATT
>JAOTQR010000086.1:12580870-12623080 GCA_025774065.1 Solanum ossicruentum | reverse complement strand
CTGAACCTACGTTACAAGCCTAGAAAGTCCTAAAGTGATCCTAGTCCAGTTATTTGAAGGTCTTAATCATGAGTATAGGGGCAAGCCTATGGTATTAGACATTGTGCATGAATATCTTTTGTGAGAGCTAGTGATCTTACACAGTTCAAAGGTTTAACATAAGAACATCATTCAGATATGGGACTTGTTTCTATGAGGGCACTTGCATTGCATTGTTAATACTAGACTCATTCAGTAATTGTTGATAATACCTTACTTGTCATAGTTGTATTGTCACATACATCAATTTGTATTGGTTTGTGAGATAGCTATCTGATCCTATTTTTAAAAGTTGGTGTGGGTGTCTGAGTCTGAGCTTTATGTGATGTACGCAATTGGTTGAGGCCTCAGTGTTACTGTATCATCTATTTAGATTGAGTCCATCGCTTGAGGACAAGCAAAAATTTTAAGTTGAGGGTGTTGATGTGCTGCCAAAATGCAACACCTTTTTGATGCTTAAAACTTGGAATTTGTGTGTTCTCAATACAACGTTAGTTGGTTTTTATGTGTTCTTATGTTTATATTTGCAGGATGATAGGTTGGCCTTGATCTTGGGTAAAATTGCACAAGTGACTGACTTTTGCTATTATACAAGACTCTTTACGGATTGTAGGGTGTTTTAATAAACAATTTCAGTGAGGGGTTGTTTTCTTAAATTTATTTACGAACACCCAAATTATCTACAGAAGTTTTTATGAGTGCCCTGAGGATTAGAGACTTGGACTTTCAGAAATTTCACCAAACAAAACCCTTTTATGGGTCGTAAAGTACTTTACTATTCATAGAGGGGTGTGGTAATTTGAAGTCCAAATTTCGAGAAACTAAGTATGAGACCCTAATTACGGGCCGTGGAATGCAATACAACCCACAAATAGCTTTCGTATGCCGTGCAGACCAGTTCTCCTAGTTTGTTTAGGACTTGAATTTTAATTATTATAAATAGGGTTTTTAGGTTATTTTTCATAATTTTTCGCATAGTACTTAGAGAACTCAATATTATAGAGAGAGAAAATTGTAAGATCATCTTGGAAAGTCTTTGAGAATACTTGTGTTTTAATTTCATTTTTAAGCTTGTGATTCTTCTTGAAGCTGGATTTGCTTGTTCTTAATTCTATTGTATAAGTATTCAATTATGTCTTCTCAATTCATAATTCTTGCATCTACACATAACATGAGTAGTTAAATCCGCAACAAGGGTTGTATAAATCATGAAGAACTAACAAAGTAAAATAGGATAATTAATAATCCTTGGAAGGTGTATATGCATGTATTAATTAATTCTCTTCATTTTGCATGTTTTCTAGTGGTGGCTAACATTAGAACCCATCTAGTGTTACTGACGTGATCAAAATAGTAATGAATAGGAAAAGAAAAATCGGTTGATGTGTTCTCATCTAATCAACCAAACTGGCCCAAGGGGAGGTTGTACTGGGTCTAATAGGTAACAGTTAGTAATGCACACTATAGAGATGGGACAAGTCACATAGTGAAATTCACCTCTTTCCTTTGACCAAAGGGCTTGGTGAATATAACTTACCATCTTGCATGCTATACACTAGAAAAGAATTAGGTTATTTGATGTGCAACCAAAATACAGCACATTTGATTCCTAAAATAATGGATTTTGTGAGCTGTTGATGCGACTTTTTATAATTTCCATGTGTTTTGTGTTGTTCTTGCATTAAAGTTAGGTTGGCATAACTTTGAAAAAAAGTTGCAGATTTTCCTAAAGCTTAGGACATACAAACACACCTATGAGTCGTAGGGTGTGTCGTAGTAAGAAATAGAGACAAAAATTTAGAAATTTTCTAAGAACAGGTCACCCCTATGAGGCCATCCTATCAGTCATAAGTCTTACCACGATTTGTATAGGTGGACTCATAGTAGGAACCAGAGACCCAAAATATTGGATCAAAAAAATGAAGACCAAGATTACGAGATGAACATACAAGTTGTAGCTCAACCAATGACTCGTACCGATGGGTCATACTAGTTTAGTCCAAGATGCAAAGAGCATGATACGAAACCCTGACTATGACTCTTACGTCACCCTATGAGTCGTACCTGCAAGGCATACTAGCCACCAACTGTCTTTTCTGTGTTATTTTTAGGGTTTATTTATAAATACTATAAATACAATGAGTTAGGTTTTTATTAGGGTATTCCAGGTTTTAGAAGATAGAAATTGCCTTTAAATATTCTCTCAAGAATATTTTAGGGTTTTAGATTAGTTTATTGTTCTCTCTTGAAAAACCCATTTACGAGATTGAAAATCTTGCTTTGTACTCATTGTTGATCAACGAAGCTTTTGGGTTTGCAACTTGTGGTGTATACAATCTTCATTATTTTTGGTAAAACTATCAACTATGTCATATATTTGCATTTTGCTTGTTTTGCCTTAGCCATGAGTAGATAAGCACCCACAACTTGGGGTTGTGGGAATCATGGGTAGTTAATTTGAGATAACATAGGTTTATTGCATTTCTGCTATTGGGGTTTGGATGTATTGCCTTCTTCCCTTCATTATGATTGTCATTTGTTGGTGGCCAACACCAAACCCCACCTACTATCACTAGCCCGACCAAGGTAGTGACAAATAGGAAAAGGGAAGTAGATGACTGAATTCGATTGATATGTTCTTGTCTAATCAACCAAACTTGACCAAGGAGAGGTTGACTGAGACAATTAGTAATGATTAGTTGGCATGCCATGTGGTCAACCAAGCGCCATGGTGAAATTTGACCTTCACCTTCACAAGAGGGCTAGAAGAACCTAAGTTACCATCCTGCATGAGAATTTCCAATTGTAGTTCTGTTACCTAGGGTAATCAAGTCAATGAACCATGGTGAACACATTTCCCAAGTTGTCCCAAAAATTGAGTGTTTCGTCATAGTTTAGTGTTTATTACTTTGTTCTTGAATCACAACCCTCTTACTCCCATTTAGAGATTTTAGTTATTTATGCTTGAAATGATTAGTAGTTGATTCTTGTTGTCAAGTCTTACATCCCTTGTAGATTCGACCCTAACCTTCAGTTAGGTTAATTGCTGACAGCGACCACTTTCTTATTAGAGCGTGAACGTCATAAAAAATTATAGCGCCATTGCCGGGGAATACATCTAGGATTTGAATTGAATTCACTATTAGTGAGTTCTAGTACTAATTCCTAGGTCTCTCGTATTTTACTTTTGATTTTTTTTGTTGTTTGATTTTATATGCACGGTGTACTAGGTTGTATGCCCAACACAAGGAGCCAAGGCAATCCCTTAGCTCCACTTTGTTTGGAGATCCATCGGCTACCAAGAAGAATGGCTCAAGTGAATGAGGATATCAAGGTTGAGAAGGATACAAATATGAATAAGGATATGGGAAGAGAGGAGAATCCACCACAAAGGGATAACAGACCACAACTTAAGGACTTTAATGAAAATACTTATGGATGGAATCAATATTGATTAAACCCTATGGCTATGGATGTTACCAGTTCCATAGTACTACCTCTTTTACCTATAGATAATAAGTTCACAATAGCAAGTGGATTTCTCCAAATGCTCCAAAACCGTGGACTATTCACAAGGCTACCTTCGGAGGATCTCCACCGTCATCTCCAAAATGTGGTGCTTGTTTGCAAGAGTATCATGAAGACACAAAATCTTTCTCTTGATGCTATTGTTTTAAGAGTGTTTCCACTGTCATTGATGAGCAATACAGTTGTATGGTTGTCTGAGCTTCCTTCGGGTACTATTACAAGTTGGGGTGAGCTTCAGAGAGTATTCCTTGAAATATATTTTCCAAGATCTAAGAAGTTGAAGATCAAGGACCAAATCAACAACTTTGAGCAATTATTGGGTGACTCTGTTAGCACAACATGGAAGAGGTTTACTAAATGCTTGAGGATGATCCATGATCACAATATTGTTGATGATTCTATCGGGCACTTGACGAGAATAGCAAAGTTTGTGCCAACAAAATCATGGGAGGCATGTTCCTTGACCAACCTTTTGCATTGATAGTCATAAGGATGGAGCAAGTGGTCAAAACAAATAAAGCATGGGGCCAACAAGAGCGAGGTGTGACGAAACCTTCTTGTGTAGCCAACACCGACAATAAGCAAGCAAAGCTAAATGAAGAGATCATGGAGCAACTTCCTCAACTTCGCACAAGCATGGACTTGGTTTCAAAAGAAAAATCAAGCAAGTGTCAAGGCAATCACCCACTAACATCTGAAGGCTCCCGTCTATGATAATCCATTCTTTGATGAAGATGCATGTTTTGTAAGCAACCAAGTAGCATGTTTCCAGAACAACCCCTAAGGGTCCAATTCGAACTATTGGAGGCAAGGGTCCGGGAATCAAGGTCGGAATTTCAACCCTGATGGGGTGTATAGACATAATTGGGGTGGATACTATGAGAGGAAAAGAGTGCTAGATGCCGATTGGGGAAGAACAGAGGGTTACATGAATAGTCCTTATGTGCCACCTCATAACCGTGATGCCGGGTCAAGTAACTCCAAGATCAAAAGATGTTTGAAAAGTTGGTGAAGAGGGATGACCACCAAGATGATTCTTTAAAGGGAACGAAAATATATATTTCAAGTATTAACAAAAAAATAGGGTCTTACGTGGTAGCGATTAAGCAACTTGAACAACAATTTGGAAAAGTTTCTTTATAGTTGAACTAACGCCAAAAGGGCACATTATCAAGCAATATGGTTCAAAATCCTAAAAACGAAGGGCACTGCATGGCAGTCATGACCCGGAGTGGCAAGAGCACGTAGATCCCCCTATGCCGGTAAATGTGGATGATGTCAATATGAAGGGTCTTGGTGGTGAAGTCGTGTTTGAGGGAGAAGATCCAAAGGTTCTTGCAATGCAACAAGAAGAGGCAAGGGAGCATGAGAAATTGAAATCAATTCCTAAACCCCCTCTTCCTTTCCCTCAAAGGCTTAAGAAAAAAAGAAGAGGAGGGTAAATTCAAACACATCCTCTCGATGTTGAAGCAACTCTACATCAACATTCACCTTCTAGAAGCTTTGGAGAAAATGCCTTGGTATGCCAAGTATATGAAGGATTTGGTGACCAAGAAATGTACTTTAAGCCAAGAGTTATCACAAGAACTCCAACAATGTAGTGCAATTAAGACCAAATGCCTTGTGAAAAAATGATGCATTCACCATCCCTTACACCATTGGTGATGTTGAGTTCGCAAGAGCATTGTCTGACTTAGGAGTGAGTGTCAATCTAATTCCTCTTGCTGTATTCAAAAAGCTTGGTCGTGGAACTTCCACCCCTGAAAAGAATGAGGTTTCTTATGGCGGATCAAACTATTAAAAAGCTGGAGGGAATCTTTTTGGATATGCTCGTTAAAGTTGATAAATTCTTCTTTCCCACGGACTTTGTGATCCTTTATTGGAAAGTTGATTTTGAGGTGCCCATCATCTTGGGGAGACCATTTCTGGCCACTAGGAGAGCCCTAGTTGATATGGATTCGCATCAACTGTGGTTTAGGGTCAATGATGCAGAGTTTATGTTTGATATTCGCCAATCTATGAAACACCTGGATGAGTTTAAGGGTGAAGTGTGGACCCTTGATAATAGTTGATGAAGGACATGACAAAGTCAGACCACGATGTAAAACAAGGCACTTTTTAGGAAGCAATCCAAGCATTGTTGATAATTGTCTGTTTGTTTTAGTGTTTTTGGTTATTAAGATTCTTAGGTAGGAGGTATAAGTACATTTTTATGTTGAAAGACATTGATGCAGTTGTAATATTTTGGAAATTGTTGTGTTTTAAGACTTGGTTTGCAAGTGAAAATCAAAGAGTTGAAAAGTGAGAGAATGACACTAAGATCAACCTCTATGAGTAGGCCTATGAGTCATAGTCATCACTATGACTCGTAGTCATGCCTCGCAGAGGGAATCAGTGAGTATCAGAAGTTGGCACATACACTACGAGCCAATCTTACTACTCGTAGGACCCCTAAGAGTCGTAGGTGGAGTTCGTGGTGCCTAGGTAAGATTCCTAAATTTTTGCATATGTTGAGTCTATTATGAGATCAGAACCTACGAGTTGTAGGATAGCCTACAACTCGTAGTCAGGGTCTCATAACCCTAACCTGCAGCTTTTTAATGTCCAACCCGATTTTTATATAAAAGGGGTCAAAATAACATTTGACCGCTAATTTCATTTTCGTAACCCTTGTTCCAAAAATTTTCCATAAACCCATCCCCATACTTATCTTTTTTTACCAAAATTCCGGCTACCCATGTCATTTTCCAGCAAGGATTCCGGCGAGGCCACTATTTCCTAGGGTTTCAGCGTAATTTTTAATTCTTTTTGCTTGGATTAAATTCTCTGATCAATTGTAAGCCTCATGGTTATATTTAGCAATCTTTTATGGTGAACCTATTACTTAGATGAGTGTAGGCTTAGTTTAACCATGTATAATCATGCCATGTGGTGATTTTTAATCTAGACATGAAACCTAGGGTTTGTATGCTTTGAAAAGTTTTTGTAATCAATTTTTCTTTTTGGAAATCTTGAGGTGGAAACTGTACATGAAAAAATTGTTGGTTCATGGAATGTAATGCTAAATTGTTTTCCAACTAGTGTGTGAATTATTATCGAAATTGGAATTTAGAAGGCTTGGGTGTGTTCCATATGTCTTAACTTGGTGGACTAGATTGAAATGGTCTAAATGGTATTTTGCATCTATATTGAATGTCTTCTTGATATCAAGTGTGAGCATGGAAAGTATTTTGATTTCGGTGTGCTTGATATACTGTTAAATGATTTCGATTCTTAGGGATGACTATTTTTTTAACTTTTGGTTATCATTATGGGATTGCTTATGGGCCAAATAATTTGTATTGTTCTTATGTGCCAAAGTATTCTGAATAGTCTGCTTTCTTGTGCATTTTGTGGGGAAATTAGAGGCACTACTAGTGCCTTCTATTTTCAGCTACGAGCCAATCCTACGACTCATAGGCTCCACTACGAGTCGTAATGGTCCCTCACAGCAAGCATCAGTAACCTGTGGTTTCTTCATATTTCCCATACGAGACTCATATATGACTCATAATACTTGTTACGAGTCGTACGAAAGGTCTCGTAATCCTGAATTCTTGAAAATGTCTCTGAAATTCGATACGAGGCTAGGCTACGACTCGTAGGCTCCTTGATGAGTCATAACTGCCTCTCATATCTTAGGTCAGGTTGCATTTTTATATGTCATACTATTACTACGAGGCCAGTGTCTAACTCGTTGGGCATCCTACGAGTCGTAACTGTACTCATACTTGCTGACCTGCAAGTAGTTCAGTGATCTTTCATCTATTTTATTTTGTTTCAATGATTCAAATTTTGCATTTCTTATTCTGTGTTATGTGATTTATTGGATCAAACATCTTAAACTTATATGTTGCTATGTTGTTGTTTTGCAGGTTAAATGCCCCCAAAGGACAAATATGCAATTGAAACTCTCCAACGGAGGTTGATGGATGAATCCCTCGAGCCTGAGCAATCAAAGGGCTCTGTGGAAGTCCACAGAGTCAAGGTAGACCCTAAAGTCAATAGACCCCAGATCCGGGCACTTGCAGCACAAACACCCATGGAAATTAGTAGTTCCTCCCAGTCTGAAGAGGAGGAATAGTAGGGTAATTGGGACGGGTTGGATAGCAGCCTACCACAAATGACCCCCTCACACTCAGGGTCAGAATTGTAGTCGGAGAGCACCTCCCAGACCCAGCAGGAGGAAGTCCAGTCCCAACCCCCAGCCGACTATAGATGGTGTGTCTCAGGGATGAAGGAGATATATGATCAGGGATTAGAGCCCAAGGGCAAACCGATACGACAATTCATGAAGAATCGAGACTGAATGACTTGGGGTAGGATAAAGTGCCAGGGTTGGATGCAAAATTAGACAACATGGGCTACGATGGACAACTCAGCAGCTGGGTAAGTACGCACCCTTTGTAGTCCATGAGTTTTATGTAGCATATCTTGCTACACTCTGCCGGGGGATATCAAATAATAAAAAGCCAATGGAGCAGCCGAGGTTACGGGTGGTGCCAGTCCGAGGTAGGAGAGTTCCTATTTCAGAGGAGACCATTCGTCGGGTCTAGTTTGGGACCACTTATAGAGCGCCTCAATCTACCACCAAATATGATGGATGCATTGACAAGATAAGGAGAGCGGTGATTGGGGAAGAACATCGGGGCTAGGACAGAGCTTCTACGATGGATTGTGAGCCCGATTTGTGAGGAGGGATTTGAGCTGATGTGGGTTACAAACCACGCACATTTTATTATGAAGGCCCATGTCTCTTTTCGGGCCAAGTTTTGGTGGTCCATTATCCGTTGTGTATCCATCCCACTTTCACGGATAATATGATCACTTTGGAGTAGGTTGTATTATTAGCCAGCATCTTAGCTGGTTATGAGATTGACTAGGATCGGATTATCTCAGAAAAGATCCATGAGGCTGCCATCTGGATGAACACCTCACTATCATTTCCTGTTTTGATTCACCATTTATTCGGTGCAACGGGTGTTCTTATTGACCTCCACCGATACTAGCACATAGAGGCTAGACGCACCACGGTTCCCATCCTCATAAAGGCTGACGAATACCCGGTGGCCTTACCACGAGCAGCTCTTCATATTGCAGAGCCATTCCCAGTAGAGCCTCTGACTTAGAGTGCACCTCTAACTGCTACTGACACTACTTCAATTGCTATGGAGCCCATGCCAGCTGTGGAGATCGAGTCCACACCATCCTCCAGTACTCCAGCACTAGCAGCAACTTCATTACAGGTTGATTCTCTTACTTCTACTATTGCTTTTTAGGCATTATTATGCAGGGTGGCCATGGCAGAGTCCCAACTATAGGATCTATCTTCACGGGTCAAACCTTGGGTTAACCAAACCATACGGAACTCAGAGGAGATGAGGAAAGCATTCTTCCACGATTTGGTAGATGAGAGAGTTAGAGCGGTGGATGCCTGAGTCGATGCTTTCAAGGAGAGAGTCCAACGGGGACTTGAGGGAGCTTGACCTGCTAACACGAGCGCTGTGACTAGGGAGCTGGCAAAGTTTAAAGTCAAATTATTACAGATGTTGGCAGCTTTGTTACAATCCCAGAGGTGGCACTGACGGGCAATGAGGCATTTGAGTAGCTAGTTGATCGTCCAGACGTCCGTGGGAAAAGGCCCCTTGATCATGATGATGATCTGGAGCCATCTTAGAAGAGGCCGAGACTAGACGAGGAGCCCATACCCATACCTGAGGAGGTGGTGCAAGAGTCACTATTGTCGGTGGCTATTCAAAGAGATTAGGCACAACACACCCCACATGGAGAGAGTAGCTCAGGTACTACTATGGAGGAGATACAACCCCAGGATCCCACAGACCAACCAAAGACCGGTGCTTGAAGCACCATGATGTTTGACTTCTTTTGACCCCAGTTCTTAAATTTGTCATTATGGATATTTTGTCCTTTTGTTAGACAATTTTTATCATTATGTTTGTTTTTGATGTTTTTGTTGGATAATGTTTTGTTACTTTGGTTTTGGGTATTAGTTTTCAAATGTTGGTTTTTAATGCGTATATATATCTGTGTTATGTCTGCATATTTTCGTATTCTATGTGTTTTTACTTTGAGCACAAAGTATCCTATTTTGATGGGTTGTGGGAAGTTGTGGATTAAGGTGAAGTCTGAGTAACCTCGAGCTCATAACTTCCCCTATTTTCGGTCCCAAGACTTTCTTATCGTACTTTTTTTCTTGTGGATGTTTAATTTTATGTTGAACTGACATGTTTAGGTAGTGTAGATAATGTGTAAATTCATAGTAGTGTTATCTATTGGCATATACATAGTCTTTAATTGCGTTTTAAAGTTTTGATTAAAAAAATGGGTACCCTCAAAATTTTTGAGATTGTAGTAGTTGAGGTATTCATACATTTTTGAGTATCTGGCAATGTTTTTTCTGATATTGTGAAGGTAAGCTGAGGCTGAAAGCATGACATGTGAGTCTATACTTGATTGTGGATGCAATACCATGTATATTGTGAGCCTACTTTCCTGCATTCATGCATCATGTATGGGCTCAGTACTTGCCTTAGTACTCTAAGATTGATTTGGTGATGTGGTGGATATGGAAAGGATCTTAGGCCTTTGTTCTGTGAGTGAATCCACTTTTGACGGAAATGACCCACCAAATGAGTAAGTGAATCCCTTGTTCCAAATTTTTTAGCTTCTCTTGTACTCATTCTTTCTTGACACTTTGCTAACTTAACCTTGTTTGATGAAATACCTTAATATTGACCTTGGTCTATCCTTGAACATATGAACCTTAGATTGAGGGTGGCTGTAGTTGGTGGCCCTATTTTGAGGCATAGACATTGTGTACTTCACCTGAGGCAAAAAGCCTAAGTTGAGGGTTGCCCTTATTGTGGTAAAGTAATAATAATAAGATGGTTAGTTGGGAAATTAAGAAAGAAATTAAAAAACATGAACCGCATGAAGAAAAAGGAAAGAAAAATGCCTTGAGTTGAGAAAAAGTAGCAAAAACAAGTTTGAAATTGAGGTACAACTGAAGAAGAGAAAGAAAGCACTTGAGAAAGGTACAAAACAGGAGAATAAGGGTGGATTTATTGAAAAGGGTTGGATTATGACAGCAAAAAGTGTTGGTAAACATGGTTCAAGGATAGTTTTAGTCACTACTTGCCTAAATTGCCATAACAAAGCCCGTTGGACCTGTGTTACAAACCCATAAGTCCTAAAGTGATCCAAATCCACTTTATCACCAAGGCAGAAGATGAGTATAGAGGCAAGCCTATGGTGTTAGTCAGTATGTATGAATTTTAATTATGAGAGTGATAATGCTTCCTAAGTCCCTGAATTCTAATTGCTTTTTGAGTGAGAATAAGGGACTTCTTTCCAGTGAGGGCATTTGCACTACTTGAGTAGCATATGACTATACCAGTAATTGTGGACGGTTAATGGTCCTTAGCTTGTCATAGTTGGATTGCCAGGTATCTCATTATATTCTTGTTTTGCTTAATAACCTTACAATCCTGTTTTGAAAATGGTAGGTTAGTACCTGAATCAAAGGAGTTGTTGTATATGCCATTAGTGTAGCTATTATGTATTTCTCATTGTCTGCTTGGATTAAGTCGTCGCTTGAGAATAAGCAACAATTCTAAGTTGAGGGTGTTTATGTACTGCCAATATAAAGCACATTTTCTGCCCAAAACAAGGAATTTAGTGAGTTCTTAGTGCGACTTTTTATAGTTTTCATATGTTTTTGTGTTGTTCTTGTAGAAAAGTTAGGTTGGCATGATTTTGAAAAAAATTGCAGATTTTGCTGAAGCTTAGGACATAGGAGCGCACCTACGAGTCGTAGGTTGTTTCATAGCAAGAAATAGAGATCAAAATTCAGAAATCTGCCAAGTGGAGGTCACCCCTACGAGGCCATCCTACGAGTCATATGTCTAACCACAACTCGTATAGGTGGACTCGTAGTAAGAATCAGAGAGCAAAAATGTTGGACCAAAAAAATTGAAGGCCAAGACTACGAGAAGAACATACGAGTCGTAGCTCAAGTAATGACTTATACTTATGCGTCGTAACAGTTTATTCCAAGATGCCAAGAGCCTAATACAACACCCCGATTACGACTCGTAGATCACCCTACGAATTATATTTGCAAGGAGTACCAACTGCCAACTGCCTTTTCTGTGTTACTTTTAGGGTTTATTTTTAAAAACTAGAAATACAATAAGTTAGGTTTTTAATAGAGGGATTCCAGATTTTAGAAGATAGAACTTGCCATTGAATATTCTCTCAAGAATATTTTAGGATTTTAGATTAGTTTATTGTTCTCTCTTGGAAAACCCATTTTGGGAATTGTAAATCTTGCTTTGTACTCATTGTTGATCAATTAAGCTTTTGGATTTGCAACTTGTGGTGTCTACAATCTTCATTGTTTTTGGTAAAATTATCAACTATGTCATTTATTTGCATTTCTTTTGTCTTGCCTTAGCCATGAGTAGCTAAGCACCCACAACTTGAGGTTGTGAGAATTATGGTTAGTTGATTTGAGATAACATAGACTCATTGCATTTCTACAATTAGGGTTTTCATGTATTGTCTATTTTCCTTCATTATGATTGTCGTTTACTGGTGGCCAACACCAAACTGCGTCTACTATCACTAGCCCGACCAAGGTAGTGACGAATAGGAAAAGGGAAGTAGATGAAAAAATTCGATTGATGTGTTCTCATCTAATCAACCAAAATTGACCAAGGGGAGGTTGACTGGGACAATTGGGAATGGTTAGTTGGCACGCGGTGGTGGCTGACCAATCGCCTTGGTGAAATTCGACCTTCACCTTCACAAGAGGGCTGGAAGAATCTAAGTTACCATCCTGCATGCAAATTTCCAATTGTAGTTATGTTACCTAGGGGTAATCGAGTCAACAAACACAATTCCCATAGTTTAGTGTTTATTTTACTTTGTTCTTGAATTACAACCCCCCCTCCCCTCCATTTAGAGATTTTAGTTATTTATGATTGAAATTATTAGTAGTTTATTCTTGTAGTCTAGCCCTTTATTCCCTCTGGATTAGACCCTAACCTTCGGTTAGGTTATTTGCTGACAGCGATCGCTTTCTTATTGGAGCGTAAACATCATCATTATCCGGTGATACTGAGTTGGGGAGTCATGAGGAACAACCTAGTTTCTCTCTATATTGACTTCTCTCTTGTGATAGCTTAGTTATATTTCTCGTTGACTATTGCAACCCCCTGGGGAAGTAAGTTGGTTAACCATACGAATTGCAATCAGCTATTTATCTTGAGTATACATATTCCCTATGGGTTCGATTTGAACCTTTGTTAGGTTCTATTTCTTGACAACGATCGCTTTATCCTCTAAAAAGAGGTGTAACTTGGGCGACATCAATCCATAATTCTTGAAAAGTGTGCATGCATGTATTAATTATTCTCTTCATTTTGATTGCTTTCTAATGGTGGCCAACATTAGAACCTGCCTAATTCATATTGACTGGATCAAGGTACTAATGAATAGGAAAATATATTAATTAATAGGATTCGATATGATCCCTCTCGTCTAATCAACCAAACTAGATCAAAGGGAGGTTGTATTAGAACAATAGGTAAGTTTCACTAATATCACACTACGGGGATGGACCAAATCATGTAGTGAAACTTACCTCTCGCCTAGATCAAAGGGATTGGTAAACATAACTTACCATTCTACATGCTACACACTAGAAAAGATTATTATTATCTAGTGATACTGAGTTAGGAATTCATTGGGGAACACAATATCCTAGTATCTTCTCTCACTAGTTTCACAACACTTGCTTCTATTTTAGGTTTACTTTCTTGCAATTACAACCCGTCCTTTGGGGTGATGAGCAGGTTAATTCATTTGACTTGCTTGCAATTACTCCATGTCTAACCATATTCCTTTTGGGTTAGACCCTAACCTTGGTTAGGTTCTATATCTTGGCAACGACCGCTTAAACCTTCAAAAAGGAGGTGTAGCTTGGGAGACATCAAGAATTTGGCGCCATTGTCAGGAAATAAGATTTTAGGCTTGTTTGATTTGAGTAATTTGGGGATTAATCCTTATTTCCCTTATTTTACATTTCTTGTCATTTTTGTTTTGTTCCACCGTGCAGGTGTAGTGTATGCAAAACACTCCTAGTCAAGGTAGACCCTTGACTCTATTTGACCCTGAGATTTAGAAGACACTAAGATGAATGGACCAGAACAAGGCAAACAATGTTGTAAACGAGGCAGTGAATGCAACACTGAACCAAAATAGTAATAATAGTAGCCCAACACCACTTAAGGATGCTAATCCACCACCATAGAATGTTTAAGTTGTGGCTAACATATGGAATCAATGTAGGATTGATGCTAGGCAGTGGATGCCACTGGAGATATTGTGTTACCTCCAGCATCAAATGACACAAAGTTCATCATTTTGAGTGGGTTACCTCAAATGCTGTAAAGTGAGGGTTGTTTGCAAGCTTACCATCAGAGGATCTGCATAACTATCAACACAACTTTGTCTTCATCTACAAAAGCATGATGGGGAGCAAGAATCTGTCCATCGATGTCATTAGGTTCCATGTCTTCGTATTATATCTAACGGGCTAAGCAATACTATGGTTATCCAAGCTCTAACAGAGTTTAATCACTAGCTGGCCTAAAATTCTCTAGGCCATTTTGGAGAGGTTCTTTCCTAGGTCAAAGAAGCTGCAGTTGAAGGATCAGAACGACAATTTTGTGCAATTGCTTGGTGATTCAATCAAAATTATGTAAGAGAGGTTCACAAAGTGCCTAAGGAGTGTCCCTGTCCATAAGATCATTGATGATGCCTTGGTGGAAATCTTCTATAGAGCCTTAGATGAAAATAGCCAAGTTGTTGCTAACACTAGCATTAGAGGCTCATTTTTCGATTGTCTCCAGAAATTGCTGAAAGGATGGAGAGAGTGGTCAAGACTAATCGTGAATGAGGGACTAGAGATAAGTCAACAACTAAAAGCACGTTATCAATAAGTACTAATTCGTCACAGGCTAAGATTAATGAGGAGATAATGCAAGAGCTTTCTTGGATTAGTAAAATGTGGGGTTGTTGATGAAGTAGAGCTAGGAACGTGTGAATGTAGTAGCTCATCAGCCTTAGTGAGCACCCACGTATGAAGTGCCTTAATATGAGTTGGACACTTGCTTTGTCACTGATCAAATGGTGTATTTCTAGACTAATGCCCAAGGTCCGATTATTACTACTGGTATCAAGGTCAAGGAAACAAAGGTTGAAACTTTAATAGGGATTGCGCTTGTAGAGACAACAATTGAGGAGGCTACTGTGACAATAATAAGGGCCAAGATAGAGATATTGATTGGGGATGCAAAGATGGTTACAGAAATGGTCCATATGTGCCACCACATAATCAAGACTCTGGTGCTGATAGCTATCAAATTGGGGAGATATTCGACCGACTGTTGAAGAAGGTTGACACTTAGGATGAGACCTTGAAGAGGCTAAAAGATGACATCTCCAACATTAATCAGAAAATTGAGTCCCATTCTTTTTCTATCAAGAAACTGGAGAAATAGTTTGGTTAAATGTTGACTAAATTGAACAAGCATCAGAAAGGTATATTACCCAGCAATACAATTCAGAATCCCAATAATAAAGGGCAGTGTATGCAATGACGACATATGGCGGCAAACAGACCATTGAACCACCAATACTGCTTAATGATAAGGAGGTTCATGAGGAGATGGCTGAGAATAAGGATGCAGAGACTGGAGATTCTAGTGCCAAAGATAGAGTGAGTGATGCTGCAGTTACACCACAGAAGTTAAAACTATTCTTAGCCTCCGCCCCCATTCCTTTAGTGACTCAAAAAGAAGAAAAAGAAAGGTAAATTCTAGCACTTAATCTCCATACTGAAGCAACTCTCTATTAACATCCCCCTCATTGAGACATTGGAGAAGATGTCTGGGTATGCAAAGTTCATGAAGGGCTTAGTGACGAAGAAGTGGACTGTAAGTCAAGAGCTCTCTTAGGAGATTCAGGATTGCAGTGTGATAGCGTCAAGGTCCTTAGTGCAAAAGAGAGAAGACCTCGAAGCATTCACAGACCCTGCACCATTGGAGATGTTGAATTTTCGAAGGGATTATGTGATTTAGGTGCCAACATCACTCCAATGCCTCTTACAATGTTCAAGAAGTTAGGCTTGAGAGCCCTACTCTAACATATATGTTGTTGTTAATGGCTGACAGGATGGTGAAGAAGTCTGTGGGGATATTCTATGATGTCCTTGTCAAAGTAGGAAAATTGTCATTCCCTACAAACTTTGTGATCCTAGATTGGGAAGTTGATTTCGAAGACCTAATAATCTTAGGAAAGCCTTTTCCAGCCACTTGGAAAGCATTAGTGGATATGGAATTAGGCTAACTCAAGTTTTGATTAAATGATGAAACGTCATCTTCAACATCTGTCAGTTTGTGAAGAGGCCCGATGATTTGAAGATGGAAGTTTGGGCACTTGGTGAAGTCTGAATAACCAAGTTGTAAAATTCATGCCACGACAATAAATCAGGCGGTACTTGGGAGGAAACCCAATATATATAATATAATAGTAGTGTTTTTTTCCTTGTTTTAGCTTTTTTGACTTATAGGTAGTTTAATTTTATCATTTTGTTTGTAATTTTTGAACTAGAGGACTGGTGGCATATGGAGTAAAAGTTTGTTCTATGAAGGATATGTAGGAAGAAGGCTAAGTCACCAAACCAGGGGTGAAGAGAAACAAAAAGTGGTTCTACGACCAGTTTTACAAATCATGGTTCCCACCACGACTCATACACTGACTCATAGAGCACATTTAGTGAGAAAATTATTGTGCAATCCAGTGTACGAGCCAACTTTATGGTCCATAGATAAAAATATGGGTAGTGAATGGGGCTCACGGGCCCCAAGTAAGATTTCTACAACTGCCTAAGTATTGAGGGCTTCTACGACATAATCTATGAGTCGTATGTCCATGTACAACTCGTAGATGGGTCCACGAAGCTAATCTCTGAAATTAAGGTTCAGGAGCATTATGATACTGTGTCCCACAGACCATAGAATCTTCTACAGATCGTAGTTGGGATTGTATAAGGCCTAAACCCAATTATTACAAGACCCAGTCAATGTTATAAAAGAGGGGTAAAGTAATTTGCCTCTCACTCTTGCCTGAATTCCCAAAAATACCCAAAACCTTATTCTCCTCCGCGTCTTCGACCACCATCTGCCCAAACACCATACTTCTCGTGAATGTTTAGCAAGCTCTGGCTACCTAGGCTTCCACCACTCTTGACTTCCTCCATCAATTTCTGAATTTCCTGATCAAAATCTAGTATGTTTTTTACTTTGATTTTTAAATTTCACCAGAAATTGTATCATTGGGTTAGAGTATTGATGGGAATGGTATTCGAAAGTTACAATACTAGTAATTTGTATTGCCCATTTATGACAAATAATATTTTGTTGAAATTGATTGCATGGTCGCCTATGAATTGAACCATGTAATGCCGAAAATTGTGTTTAATGAAATTTGCCATGTCATGCATGTATGCCATTGCTTGAAGTCACGTAGTCATATGGCATTGGAATGAAATTTACAAATTTGTTTGGAAAATGGCAAGTGATTGCATGTGTGTGAATGAAAGCACAAATTTTAATTGTCCAATGGTAGTCGGAATGTGTTGTGAATGTGTAATATATGTTTAGTGGGGTATTTTCATATTTTACACATGTGAGGTGTTTGGTAACTTATTGGAATTATTTGAGTACAAAAATTGATGCTTCGGTGTATTATTGTTTTTCCTTATTGTTGAGTTTGCTTTGGGACCTCTTTGATGGACTTAGAAAATTCAGGTTGTTCTATCTTTTACAGAATGAGGGTCTTCTACAACCTAAGGATTAATCCACAAGCTGTAGTTACCGCTTGTGAGTAAAAATAGTAGCCTGGAGTTCTAAAGTTCCATCAGACAAAACCTTATACGGGTCTTAGTTTAGATTACGGCTCATAAATAGGTTTCGTAGGGTTCATTCCTGTTAATGTCAATTCTGGAATTACATCTACGACTCTATCTACAGGCCATAGTTTGTTCTACGAGCCATACCTGGTCACGCAGGTGCAGTTCCACTAACTTGTTTTACTGTACCCTACCATCTGTGAAGGCCTTCTATGACTCGTTGTTTTCCCTACGACTCTTAGGTGAGCCATCTTAGGTTCTTCTATCAGCTTTCTTGTAACATTTTGCTTTTTCTTTGCTATACTGGAGGGATGATATATGTGATTAATTGTGTGGATTTCAGGTATGATGGCACCCAAACATAGGAAGAGTGAGATCCATGGAATATAGTAGAGATTAAGAGATGAGTCCTCGGATGCCTTGCCTACTTCTGAGTCCAGTGGGTCCCTTGAGGACCTCGATGGCCTACTAGATGTGAGCATCTAGTGATCAAAAACATAGGCGGCCACCAGACAGATAGGGCAGCCTCAAACTCAGGCAATAGTGACCCGCCCTCCCAAGTCTAACGAGGAAGGTGGCAGGGACGACAACTCCATATAGATGAATTCTTCCAAAGAAGGATCCAAGTTTGGATCATGAGATAAGTTCGATTCTAAGTCTTCTTCAGTACACCCAGCACCACACTTACCACCAGGTGCATTGTCCAACCGGTGGTGTATGTAGGGAATGCAACAGTTATACTAGGACGACCTCCAGCAAGACAAGTGAGGCCTACAGGGCCAAACTTTATTTGAGGAGCCCAAAATTATCACTTCAGGGTTAGACAGTGTCCCCGAACTCAGGACACCATAGCTCGTTATAGCTTATAGTGACTGGCAGCTCCGTCAAAGAAGTACTCCCCGTCGATAGTCAGAGAGTTTTATGCTTCATATGCCACCACCTTCCTAGAGTCGACCCCTAAGGTAAAGAGACCCCTTGCTAAGTGCCAATTGACACACATGAGAGTGAGGGAAGGCCAGGTCAATTATCAAAGGCCACCATCTGGCGTGTTCTTTTACAATCACTTTAATTTATAGTATAGCTAAACATTTTGTAGGAGAGCATCAACTTTTCAAAGATAAAAATTTAGGAATATTATCTAATCTATCTTGTCCGAAGTTAAAGGACTTTAGATTCTATAAAGATGTTTTCCTTAATAAGGTCATGATTAGAAAAGATTTTAATCATGATTATTGGAAAGAAAAATTTATTAGTGGTTTCCCAAACTTATTTACAGATAAAGTTAGAATAAAATTAAAAGATAAATTTGATGGAAAAATTCCTTATCATCAATTAACTTATGGTGATCTTATCTGTTTTATAAACGTAATATTATTAGATTTATGTACATATATGAAACTTAAAAAATAGATTAAAAAATGATAGAAAATATCACAAAAAGAATTAGGAAATTTCTGTCAAGATTTTGGATATACCAAAATATCTGCTCCTTCAAAAGAATCCTCCAAAATTACTAAAAATATAAAATAAATATTACAAAAATAAAAGAAAAATTAATAAATCATTCTTATAGTTTTACTCAGATACTTGATCCTTTCAAAGTCATGGATATCAAAGGACCAACTAATAATGTAAGATACTTTTTTTGCAAAAAAGAATTTAAATAATTTTATATTTTCAGGAAGTGTAGAAATATTCTGTTCTATGTGAAACTTCTCAAACTACATCAGAAATTATGGTGACAATACCTGTTTATTACCTCCAAATTGGCTCCACCAATCATATATCATCGGGGAATAACTGCATTTTTTATTTCCTTAGAATATTTTATAAACCACATATGAGTATTTGGCCTAATATATATTGAGCCATGGATGAAAATAGCGAAGCTGTTGCTGACAATATCATGGGAGGCTCATTTTTTAGATTGTCCATTTTTGACAATTGCTGAAAAGTTGGAAAGAGTGGTCAAAATGAACCGTGGATGGGGGACTAGAGACAAGTCAATAGAAAAAAGCACGTTCTCAGTCAGTACTAATTCACCGCAGGCTAAGATAAATGACGAGATGATACAAGAGCTTGCTTGGATTAGTACCAATATGGGGTTGTTGATGAAGCAGAGTTAGGAATGTGTGAATGTAGTGATGTGCTATTGAAATAAAGAATATTTAATGCCCGAAACAAGGGATTTTGCATGTTCTTAATGCGTCTTTTTATGGTTTTTATGTATTTTTGTATCATTCTTATAGAAAATATAGGTTGACATGATTTTGGGAGAAAATTGTAGATTTTGCTAAAGTACAGGACATACGAATGACCCTACGAGTCGTAGCCCAAGCTATGAGTCTTAGGGTGCCCTCATAGCAAGAAACAGTGAGCAATTTTAGGAACTTGCGAAGTGAAGGTCAGTCATACAAGGCTAACCTATGAGTTGTAAGTCGCACTACGACTCGTAAGAGGGGGCCTCGTAGCAAGAAACAATGTGTCAAATGTTTTGACCAAGAACTACAGCTTAGGACTATGACAAGACACTACGAGTCGTAGAGTAGACCATCACTCGTAGCAATGGTTCATAGCAGTCAAGTCTAGAATGCCAAATGCTGAGTGCAAAAGCCTAATTATGACTCGTAGTTCACCCTACTAGTCGTATCTGCGAGATGTTACTGCTGCCAGCTATATTTTTTATTTTATTTTTAGGGACTTTTTCTAATAATATAAATAATTAATCTTAGGGGTTTTGAAGAAGAGATTCAACAATTCATGAGAGAACTTTGAATATTCTTAGAGAGGTTTCTAAGGTTTAGGGTAGGTTTTCATTATTTTAATTTGAAGACTCATTTTGGGGGATTGAAAATCACATTGTACTAATTTTCCATAATCCAAGCTTGTGGTTTCAATATCAAAGTGATGTTGTTCTTCATTGTTTTTTGTGTAATCTCTCAACCATTTCTTTTATATTCATTTTTGTTGATTTTGCCTTAGCCATGAATAGTTAAGCACCCATAACTTATGGTTGTGGGAACCACTGACTTGAAATAACCTAGACTTTATGCATTTCTTCTGTTGGGTATTTGTGTATTATTTATTTCCCTTCACTTTGAATGTTGTTTGGTGGTGGCCAACACCAAACTCCACCTACTATCACATCCCGACCAAGGTAGTGACGAATAGGAAAAGGGAAGTAGATGACAGGATTCGGTTAATACATTTTCATTTAATCAAACCAAACTTGACCAAGAGGAGGTTGACTGGGACAATAGGTAACGGTTAGTTGGCACACCATGGTTACCGACCAAGCTCTATGGTGAAATTCGAGCTTCACCTTCACAAGAGGGCTGGAAGAACCTAAGTTACCATCCTGCATGCAATTTCTTGATTGGAGTTATGTTGTCTAGGGTAGTTGAGTCAACGAATCATACGAACACAATTCCCAAGTTGTCCTTCAATTTGATTGTCTTCTCGCATTAGTAGTGTAATGTTTATTTTTGTTCTTCATTTTGAATCACAAACCCCTCCCCCCTTTTTAGTGAATATAACATTCGATGCATGAAATGATTTTCAGTGGATCAACACAATCAAGCCTGGTATTCCTTGTGGATTCAACCCTAACCCTTGGTTAGGTTATACTTGATAGTGACTGCTTTACTATTGGAGCGCGAACGTGAAAATTTATGGCGCCGTCGCCGAGGAATACTACTAGGTTCTTGACTTGATTTCACTATTAGTTAATTCAAGTGTTAATTTCTAGATTCTCTTGTATTTACTTTTGTTTTTTTTTGTTGTTGTTTAGTTTTGGTTGCAGGGTGTACTAGGTTGCTATATCTATTACAGAACGAGGGTCTTCTACGACAGATAGATTAATCCACAAGTTGTAGTTACCCCTCGTGAGTAAAAATAGTAGCCTAGAAATTTCTAAAATTCCATCAGATGAAACCGTATACGGGTAGTAGATTATACTATGGCTCATAAATTGGTTTTGTAGGGTTCATGCCTGTAAAAATGTCAATTCTGGAACTAGATATATGTCTCTACCTACGGGCCGTAGTTTATTCTACGAGTTGTACCTGGTCGCGTAGGTGCAGTTCCACTTACTTGTTTTACTGTACCGTACCACCTATGAAAGCCTTCTATGGCTCATAGTTTTCCCTATGACTCTTAGATGAGCCTTCTTAGGTTCTTCTATCAACTTTTCTTGTACCATTTTGCTTTTCTTTCCTATACTGGTGGGATAATATTTGTGATTAATCATGTGGGTTTGAGGTATGACAGCACTCAAACCTAGGAAGAGTGATATCCATGGAATGTAGTGGAGATTAAGAGATGAGTCCTCGGATGCCCTACCTACTTCTGAGTCCAATAGCTCCCTCGAGGACCTTGATGGCTTGCTATATGTGGGCATCTAGTGATCACAAACATAGGCATCTACTAGACAGAAAGTGCATTGTCAAACTCAGGAAATAGTGACCCACCCTCCCAAGTCTAATGAGGAAGGTCGCAGGGACAACAACTCCATATAGATGACTTCTTCCAAAGAAGGATCCGAGTTTGGATAATAAGCAAAGTTCGATTCTAAATCTTCTTTAGCACCTCCACCAACACCCTTACCTCCAGATGCATTGTCCAATAGGTGGTATATGTAAGGCATGCAACAGATATACTGGGATGACCTACAACAAGACAAGTGAGGCCTACAGGGTCATACTATATTTGAGGAGCCCCGAATTATCACTTCAGGGTTGGACAGTGTCCCTGAAGTCAGGACACCATAGCTCGTTATAACTTACAGTGGATGGAAGCTCCATCGAAGAAGTACTCCCATTGATGGTTTGAGAGTTTTATGCTTCATACACCACCACCATCCTGAGTAGACCACTAAGGGGAAGAGACCCTTTGCTTAGCGCCAGTTCACACACATAAGGGTGAGGGGAGTTCATGTCAATTATCAGAGGCCACCATCTGTTATGTTCTTTTACTACCACTTTAATTTATAGTATAGCTAAAACATTTATAGGTAAGCATCAACTTTTCAAAGATAAAACTTTAGAAGTATTATCTAATCTATCTTGTCCAAAGTTAGAGGACTTTAGATTGTATAAAGACGTTTTCCTTAATAAGGTTATGATTAGAACAGATTGTAATCATGATTATTGGAAAGAAAAATTTATTAATTGTTTACCAAACTAATTTGCAGATAAAGTTAGAATAAAATTAAAAGATAAATTTGATGAAAAAATTCCTTATCATCAATTAACCTATGGTGATCTTATATGTTTTATAAATGTAACATGATTAGATTTATGTACAGATATGAAAATTAAAAAATAGTTAAAAATGATAGAAAATACCACAAAAAGAATTAACAAATTTCTGTCGAGATTTTGGATATACCAAAATATCTGCTCCTTCAAAAAAATCCTCCAAAATTACTAAAAGATAAAATAAATATTACAAAAATAAAAGAAAAATTTAAAAATCATTCTTAAAGTTTTACTCAGATACTTGATCCTTTCAAAGTCATGGATATCAAAGGACCAACTAATAATGTAAGATATTCTTTTGCAAAAAAAATTTACATAATTTTATATTTTCAGACAGTGCAAAAATATTCAGTTCTGCATGAAACTTCTCAAACTACATAAGAAATTATGGTGACAATAGTTGTTTATTACCTCCAAATTGACTCCACTATTCATAAATCATTAGGAAATTACTACATTTTTTATTTCCTCAGAACATTTGATAAAGCATGTATGAGTATTTGGCCTAATATTTATCGAGCCCCGGATGAAAATAGCGAAGCTGTTGCTGACAATATCATGGGAGGCTCATTTTTAAGATTTTCTATTTTCGGCAATTGCTGAAAAGTTGGAGAGAGCGGTTAAGATGAACCGTGCATAAGGGACTAAAAACAAGTCAATAGAAAAAAACACATTCTCATTCGGTACTAATTCATCGCAGGCTAAGATAAATGAGGAGATGATACAAGAGCTTACTTGGATTAGTACTAAATGTGGGGTTGTTGATGAAGCAGAGCTAGGAACGTGTGAATGTAGTGATGTACTATAGAAAAACAACACATTTGATGCCTTAAACAAGGAATTTTGCAAGTTCTTAATGAGACTTTTTGTGGTTTTTATGTGTTTTTGTGTTATTCTTTCAGAAAATACAGGTGTATATAATTTAGGAAGAAAACTGTAGATTTTTCTAAAGTACAGGACATACGAGCCACCCTACGAGTCGTAGCCCAAACTACGAGTCATAGGATGTTCTCGTAATGAGAAACAATGAGCAACATTAGGAATTTGCAAAGTGAAGGGAAGTCATATGAGGCTAACCTACGAGTCGTAAGTCACACTACGACACGTAGGAGGGGGCCTCGTAGCAAGAAATAGTGTTTCAAAAGTTTGGACCAAGAACTGCAACTCAGGACTACGAGAAGACACTACGAATCATAGAGCAGACCATGACTCGTAGCAATGGATAGTAGCAGTCAAGTATAAAATGCAAGTTGTTGTGTATGAAAGCCCGATTATGACTCTTAGGTCACATTACCTATCGTATCTGCGAGACGTTACTGCTGCTAGCTGTATTTTCTATTTTATTTTTATAGTCTTTTTATAAATAGTATAAATATTTAATGTTAGGGTTTTTGAAGGAGAGATTCGACACTCCACAGGTTCTAGAGAGAAATTTGAATGTTCTTAGAGACTTTTCTAGGGTTTAGTGTAGGTTTTCATTATTTTAATTTGAAGATCCATTTTGGGAACCACTGACTTGAAATAACCTAGACTTTGTGCATTTCTTTTGTTGGGTATTTGCATGTATTGTATATTTCCCTTCCCTTTGAATGTTGTTTTGTGGTGGCCAACACCAAACCCCACCTACTATCACCATTCCGACCAAGGTAGTGACAAATAGGAAAAGGGAAGTAGATGGCAGGATTCGATTGATGTGTTCTCATCTAATTAACCAAACCTGACTAAGGGGAGGTTAACTGGGACAATAGGTAATTGTTAGTTACCACACCATGGTTGCTACTAAGCGCCATGGTGAAATTCAAGCTTTACCTTCACAAGAGGGATGGAAGAACCTAGGTTACCGTCTTGTATGCAATTACTTGATTGGAGTTATGTTGTCTAGGGTGTATGAGTCAATGAATTATAGGGAACACAATTCCCAAGTTGTCCTTCAATTTTATTGTCTTCTCGCATTAGTAGTGTAGTATTTATTTTTGTTCTTCATTTTGACTCACAAAGCCCCCCACCATTTTTTGAGAATATAATAATCGATGTTTGAAATGATAGTTAGTGGATCAATATAGTCAAGCCCTGTATTCCCTGTGGATTCAACCCTAACCATTGGTTAGGTTTGTACTTGATAGTGATCGCTTTACTGTTGGAGTGGGAACATCAAAATTTATGGCACCATTGCCGAGGAATACCACTAGGTTCTTGACTTGATTTCACTATTTGATAATTTAAGTGTCAATTTCTAGATTCTCTTGTACTTTACTTTTGTTTTTGTTTTTATTGTTTAGTTTTGTTTGCAGGTGTACTAGGTTGTATGCCCAACACAAGGAGCCAAGTCAATCCCTTAGTTCCAATCAATTTGGAGATCCACTAAATCACAAGAAGAATGCCTCAAGAGAATGAGGATATCACGATTGATGAATCCATTAGTCAACTTGAGAAAGATGTGGGTAAAGATGAAAACCCACCACAAAGGGAGAATAGGCCATACCATAGGGCGTTCAATGAAAATGCATACGAATGGAACCAATATAGATTGAACCCTATGGCTATGGAAGTTACTGGAGCTATAGTGTTGCCACCACTACCGGCAGACAGTAAGTTCACTGTGTCTACTGGTCTCCTACAAATGCTTCAGAATCATGGTTTGTTCATAGGGATACCTTCGAAGGATCCACACAGTCATCTCCACAATGTTGCATTTGTTTGCAAGAACTTGATGGGGACCCAAAATCTTTCTATGGATGCAGTTTTTTTTAGAGTATTCCTTCTATCTCCAATGGAAATACGGCTATTTGGTTTTCCGAGCTTCAACAAAGTTCTATCGCATGTCGGACCGAGATACAAAGAGCCTTTTTTTTAAAGGTATTTTCCAAGGTTCAAGAAGCTTAAGCTCAAAAATCAAATAAACAATTTTGAGCAATTGTCGGGTGATTCAATTAGTACTACGTGGGAAAGGTTCACCAAATACTTGAGGATGGTTCCATATCATAAAATTATTGATGATGCCTTGGTTGAGAACTTTTATAGGGAACTTGATGAGATTAGTCAAGCTTGTGCCAACACAATCATGGGAGGCATGTTTCTTGATCAACCTTTTTCATTAATTGCTGAAAGAATGGAGCAAGCGGTTAAAATTAATTAGAGCATGGGTTCAAAGAAAGATAGTTGCTATGAAGACTTCTAGTGTGGTAAACACCAACAATGAGCAATCTAAGGTCAATGAGGACATCATGCAACAACTTGTTCAACTTCGTACAAACATGGACTTGGTCTTAAAGCAAAACCAAGCAAGTGTTCAAGCGGAAACCGACCAACCTCCTAAGGCACCCATGTATGAAGAACCATTCTTTGATGAAGATGCTAGCTTCATGAGTAACCAATCGGTGGGTTTTCGGAACAACCCCTAAGGCTCCAATTCAGACTATTAGAGGCAAGGTTCCTGAAATCAAGGTCGGAACTACAACCGTGAGGATGCATATAAAGACAACCGAGGTGATTATCATGAAAGAGAAAGGGTGTCGGATGTCGAATAGGGTAGAAGAGATGGTTATAAAAATGGTCCTTATGTGCCACCCCACAACAGTGATGTCGGGTCAAGTACTTCTAGGATTGAGGAGATGTTCGACAAGTTGTTGAAGAGAGCCGACTATCACGATAATACCTTGAAAGAAATGAAATCAGATATTTCAAGCATAAACTAAAAGATTAAGTCTTGTTCGGTGGCGATTAAACAATTAGAGCAATAATTTGGCCAAGTTTCTTCTCAATTGAACCAACGCCAAAAGAGCACTTTACCAGGCAATATGGTTCAAAATCTAAAGAATGATGGGCATTGCATGACGATCATGACTAGAAATGGTAAAAGCACCATAGATCCCCCTATGTCATTGGTTGAGGATGAAGCTTGTGAGAAGGATATTGATAGTAAAGTTGTGGTTGAGAAAGAAGGGTTGGAGAATGTGGAGGTGCAAAGTGAAGAGATGAGAGAGCAAGAAAAGGCAAAGATGATCCCAAAACTACCTCCCCCTTCCCTCAAAGGCTTAAGTAAAAGGAAGAGGATGCAAATTCAAACACTTCCTTTCGATGTTAAAATAATTGTCCATCAACATATCCCTTTTAGAAGCATTGGGGAAGATGCCCGAGTATGCCAACTACATGAAGTATTTGGTGACAAAGAAGCTCACTTTCAGCCAAGAGTTTTCGTAAGAGCTCCATCATTGTAGTGGCATCATGACCAAATGCCTAGTTCAAAAGAGGGAGGACCCGGTGCATTCACTCTTCCTTGCACCATTGGTGATGTAGAATTTGCAAGAGCATTATGTGACTTAGGATCAAGTATCAATTTGATGCCCCTTTCCGTTTTCAAAAAGTTTGGTCTTGGTGATCCTACTCCCACAAGAATGTGGTTGCTCATGGTGGATAGAACCATAAAGAAGCCTGAAGGGATACTTTTTGATGTGCTTGTAAAAGTTGATATATTCATCTTTCCCGTGGATTTCGTGATCCTTGATTGTGAGGTTGATTTTGAGGTGCCCATTATATTGGAAAGACTATTTCTGGCCACCAGGAGAGCCTTGGTGGATATGGATTCGGCCAACTTCGGTTCAAGGTCAATGACACAGAGGTTGTGTATGACATCTGCTAATCAATGAAACATCTAGATGACTTTAAGAGTGAAGTTTGGGCCAATGAAGATTTTTGATGATGGATGATGACTTAGTTGAGCCATGATGTTAAACAAGGCGCTTCTTGGGAGGCAACCTAAGTATCTTTTATTTTTTTGGCTTGTTTAGAAGTTTATTTTGGTTGCTTGAATTTTTAAGTAGTGGATTGATGTTTGTTTTGATTTTTAAAACATTGAATCAGTTGTGTTATTTAGGAAATTGATTTACTTTGATGTTTGATTTGTAGGTATAAATCAATGTCACAACCTAAATCTAGGGCCTAGACGTGACCGATGAATGGGGAACCTGTAGGAACCCCAAAAAAGGCTCATAGCATATCATCACACATCCTTGGTCGCGGAAGCAATTAAAATGACAATAAATGATAATCATAAATAAGGGGAAATAGGGACTAAGGGAACCTCTTTCATATCATAAACAATAAGAATCAATAGAGTCAAGGCTCATAACATAGATACACCATATGTCCAACAACACCTCTACTACATAAAGATAAGAGCGGGGGCCAAGACAAAGCAACTGGGCTCACCCTCATAGTCAAACATAATCCAAAAGATAGAAAGTCTTTGTACATAGCAAGAGATCATAAGTAATGTCCCTAGAATGGAGGACTCACCAACAAGCTTAAGAGAAATCGCACTAGCCACGTGGAAGAGGATGCTCAAGTGGGGCTCCGATTCCTACATGGTGACATCATGTAGGAATTGAGTATGCCTTAGTACTTTTGAATGTAATAAGTATATGGGATGCAGTGCTAGCAAGGGATAGGCAACATAATCGAAATGCACAATTATATGCAAAGAATTGGTATGACATCAATATGGCATGCATGCTCAATGCTTAAGGTAAAACATGCTAGTAAATCATGATCAAGGAATATAAGCGCAATATGAGAAACATACTTAAACCCATTTGTACCAACCTTCATGAAAATGGGCCAAATGTCCCCCACTCACCTTATGGTATAACCATTTTGGAGAGTGTTATAAATACCCCTACCGTATGACATGGTCTTTTTTATAAGTAGTATAAGACATCCCCTACTTTATGATATCATCTTTTGGGTAGGACCCATGATTATCTTACATCATGGCCTTTTTAATAGAATGTCTACACCTTATGATATGATCTTTTCGGTGGGAGCCTTTAGTCTTTCTACCTTACGGCATGGCCTTTTAGGTGGGTTGTCCATACCTTATGATATAATCTTTTTGGTAGGCACAATTAGCTATTCGACCTTATGGCATGGCCTTTTTGGTAGGGTGTCTATACCTTACGACATGACCTTTTCGGTAGGAATCATTGACCACTCTACCTTAAGGCATGACCTTTTCGATAGGAATTATAGAACTAGCTCATCAAACCATTACATTCAAATCAGCAAGAAAGGACTTCTCATTTTTCCAAGAACACAATAAACATGAGAACCCAACAATCTACATGTAACACCATAGGTACTTTTTCATCAAAACAACTCATATAGACATCCCTATCATCATCATAAAGTTATCATATACCTATACTTTCTCTATTCATTATACATCATATGCATACAATTATCTCATCATCATTCCATCACTATTTCATCATCATAATACATTCAACTCATAAGACATGCATTGGGCCTTTAATTCCTCAAGAAACCCTAGCCGAGCATTTTATTAAACACTTGGCGGGTATGTAATGGGGGTAAAAGACCATGAGATTCAGAGATGAAATCATGCAAGAAAATACATTTTAAAACCATCAATCACCACCTTGCAGTACCCTCAACACTACACATCAAAATCCCTCATAAAATCCAATATTAGATCAATATTTAAAGCTCAAAACATCCAAAAACAACCATACTTTCATGAACTCAAATCACTGTGCAGTAAATTTCTTAGTATACAAAAATCACATGTAAAATTAACTTTAAATCATGCAATATTAGTAAAAAAGAGGCTTAGGCTCCATTGGTGGAAGGACCTAATGGTTCAACACCACATATCTTAGCTTTGGAGAAGCTATTAATGAAGATTGAAAATGGAAGCTTGAAGCTTGAAGGAGGATCTTAAGATCCGACTAAGGGTTTTGGGACTTGAATCTTGAGAGAAATATTAGTCTAAGTGTTTGAGTGAGTATTGGGGAATGCTTTGGATGATATGAGGGTGAAATAAGGCAAGTATAGGTAAAAACACATTTGGGAACACTTAGGCCCAAGACCCAAAGCCTTGGACCCAAAGACAGAAAAATGCTCAAAAATACACACTGGTGCATCGCGCCAATGTCGTAGAGTACATTCTGGAAATTGCAATTTCGAATTCTGTAATTGCTAAACCTCTGCTCTTAAATCAGGGTTAGACACCTTTCCCCCGAATTTGGACCCTCTGAACAAGAATATGAAGTCGGATTTTTTAAATAACAAATGAATTTTGAGATATATGGAAATTAATATTTTGAGCATTTTGAGGCACATTTTTGGGCATTTTTAGGGCTGTTATAATCAAAAGATAATGGTAAGAAGAAAATTGCATTCGAAGGAGCCTATACAACCAGGCGTACGAGCCGTAATGCACACTCTAACTTGTAGTCATGCCTCGTACACAAAAACAATGATGAATTAAAGCTACCACACACACTACGAACCAACCATACGATTTCTAGGTTCCTCTATGAGTCGTACGTGGGGTTCGTAGTGTCCAGGTATGAATTCTAAGATTTTTCCAAGTGTTGGGTGCTACGAGATCAAGAACTACGAGTCATAGTAAGCCCTCTGACTCGTTGTCAGGGTTTCGTAGACCTGATCTACAAAATTTTTAAAATTGGCCCAATTGAGTATATAAGGGATCAAATATTCTTTTGACCCATAATTTCCCTCATTTTTAAATGGTTCCTTCTCCTAAAAGTTTTCTCGTACTAAAACTTCTACTATTCCAACCCCATTTCCATCTACCCCCACTTATTTCCGGCAAGATTTTTTCAACAAGCAAACTTTCTAGAGTTTCGGCTTTTTCTTTGGTTTCTCATTGCATCTACCTATCTATCATTCTCTCAGTGGTAAGTTTTCTTAGTTAAAGTTACCCACACTTGTTATGATTTTTGTATATTGATGGATAATTGTGTGTGTAGTGGTGACATTGAGTTTACCCATGAGAAAATGATTGTGTAAGCATGAGAAGTAGGATTTGGTCAATTTAAATTCCCTAGCACGATTTTTAATTGTGTGATTGTTCTTATTGGGTGATTATGATGTTAATATATTGATCATATGAGTGCAATGCATTATCGTCGGGTGATCAATTTTTGAATTTATAATGGGGTTAGAACTTGGAGTGTTGGTGTGTGTTCAGATGTGATCATTCAAGATACCCTTATGTGGGCTTGTTTTGAACTATCTTGAATCCCCATAATAGTGTGTTGTTGTTGATGATTGAGAATTAGGGATCGGGTGTTCTTGGGTGTTCCTTGAATGTGAGTTGTAATTGTTGTTTGATGGTGTTGATCATGCATAGATCTTTGGGGGATAAGTGTTGATTTAGGGATCTCATGATTAAGCAATAGTTTTATTTGTGTTCCTGAGATAATGTTTATTTATCTTTTATTTGAATTATTTCTTTTGGTTTGTATGGCAAGGTTATAGGCACCACATGAGCCTTCTGTTTTTTGATAGGAGGAAGTCCCTCGTAGAAGGCAACAATCACCTATGGTTCTTTATCACTTACCATACGAGACCCTCCTACAGCTCGTCATGTCTACTACGAACCATAGTGAGGGACTCGTAGGACCTTTCTTGTTTTGATAAGTATTCTGTTACCTACTACTATCCTACTCATAGGTCACCCTATGAGTCATACCTGAGACTCGTATATGTTATCAGAATGATATTTTTCATGTACTTTGGCACTATAAGGCCACTGTACTACTCATAGGTCACCCTATGAGTCATACCGGTGCTTCGTACCTACAGACCTACAACTTGTTTAGTACATTTTATTTGTGTTTTCTTTTGTTAGTATTTGTTACTCCTTGTTTATTCTTCTGTGTGATTCCCATTCGATTAAAACATTATGGTGCTCATTTTGTGGTATGGAGTGTTGATTTTCAGGTACGATGCCTCTGAAAGATAAACTGCTATCTAAGATTTCCAAAGAAAGTTGATAGATGAGTCATCTGAGATAGAATAGTCAGAAGGGTCTAAGGAAGTCCATAGAGTCCACATTGACCCCGAGGAAAATGTGCCTCAGACTAGAGCTCGTACTGCATTGGATCCTATGGTTATAGAGAGTCCCTCCTAGTCTGAGGAGAAAGGCGATGGTGATGGGTCTGATAGTAGTATGCCATAGATGACTCCCACTAACTCTAAGACCAGTTCACCAGAGGCTTCACACACTTATCATGATGAGGTCGATCCTTCTATCATTTGCACCAGCCCCAGAAATACTAGATAGGGTATTCCAGGCATGAAAGAGATATAAAACAAGGGATTAGAGCTTAAAGACAAGGAAAACCCATCAGACAATTCCATGAAGAATTGAGGGTAAATGACTCCGGCTTGACTAGGGTGCCAGACTTGGAGGCTGAGATTGATCGCCATGGATTGAGGTGGCTATCATAGAGGTTGGGCAAGTATGCCCCATATCCAGTTCGGGAGCCTACTATCCCACTATTCTCCAAGATCTTCCTAAGGGGAAGAAAGCTATTGATCAACCAAGGGTGAGAGAAGTACTAGTCCGATGTCAAATGGTTGACATCTCAGAGGAGACTATCATGAGGTTTCACTTCGGGCCGAAATATACGGTGCCTCGTTCCACTGCCGAGTATGATACAAAGATCAAGAAGATGCGACAGCGGGTGAGTGAGAAGAATTGGATCTTAAGACTGAGCTCCTTACGTGGATAGCTAACCAGATATGTGAGGGTGATGACAAGCCTATTTGGGTCACAAACTATGTGCATCGATAGTGAAGTCTCACCTATCCTTCCCAGCCAAATTTTGGTAGTCTATTATCTGTTGGCACATCAGGCCTACTTTGACGGATAATGTGATCACTATGGAGCAAGTTGTGTGACTATCCATTATCTTAGCTGGCTGTGATATAGATTAGGCCTAGCAGATCCACGAGTCAGCGATTTGTACCCAGACCTCATTGCCTTTTCCCATCTTGATACATAGATTACACAATGAGGCCAGGGAACGTGTCTCCCTCTACGTGGACCCACATGAAGAGGCCGTGTGCACTATGGATCCCAGCCTGATTAAGGCTGATGAAAACCTAGTGGCCCTACAACGAACAATTTCTCCTCCTATTCCAAATCCATTCCCTCCAGAGCCACATACTCAGGAGCCTACTCCTGCTACCACCAGTTCCAGTCCGCTTACAATAGAGTTAGCTCTAGCTGTAGATACAAAGGCAATGCCTACTTCAGATACACCTGCATCAGCACCTTCTACCACTCAGGTTGATTCTGTAGACTATCCTCTTATGTCTGTTCTGCTTTGGTTAGCGAGGACGAAAACCCAGCTGAGCAGACTGATGAGCCAGCTCAAACCTTGGGTCCGTCAAATGGTCCAGGACTCAGAGAAGAGGCCAAGGCATACTCTCGAAAGGTTGTAGATCGAAGAGTAGATGTAGTAGATGTCAGTGTATATGCCTTCGAGGATAGGGTCTAGTGGAGACTTGAGGGTGGACGACCTACTGACATTGTTGTTGTGACCAATGAGTTGGCCAAGTTCAAGGCTGACCTGTTAAAGATGTTAGCAGCCTTAATAGCAGTTCCCCAAGGTGGCACCATAGGGTGATGATGTGATTGACCTATTTTCTAATCAACCACATGCCCACAGGAAAGACCCGTCGAGAGTGAGGACACAACTGTGAGCCAAAAGATACCTAAGATAGATGTTAAGGTGGTAGAGTTGGAGGAGTGGATTACCAATGAGGTGGTGCGAGAGTCCTTGGCTATAGAAGTGATGAGGAAGGATCAGGAGTGGTAGATAACACAGAGAGCAGGTAGCTCGGGTATAGCTGCAGGCCAGACCACCAAGGAGGAGATTGAGCCCTAGTACCCCCAGGACCAAATGGATGCTAGTGCTTGAGCTCCATGTGTTTGATACTTTTGACCCTCGTCCTTATTGTTACTTATGGATATTTTGTTCTCATTTTAGAGAATGTTTTTTTAAATGTTAGTTTTTGGATGTTTGGTTTTAAATTTTTATGTTTGATACACACACACACACACACACACACACACACACATATATATATCATCTTTTTGTGGGATGTGGGAAGTTATGGATTAGGGTAAAGTCTGAGTAGCCTTGAGTCCATAACTTCCCCTATTTATGATCCCAAGGTTTTCTTGTTGTGTTTCTTTTTTCTTGTGGATGTTTTTAATTTCTATTGAACCGGCATGTTTAGGTAGTGTAGATAATTTGACAATATACAGTAACAATTATCTTTTGGCATGTGCATAATCTTGAATGATTTTATGAATGTTTTAAAATTGGGTGCCCTCAAAATTTTTGGGATTGTTTGTTACCATTGCAATCTTACACATGATTATTTGGAAATATTTTTTCTGATAATAAGAGAGAAGTTGATGCTTGAAGAATGACATGTGGGTCATATGATTGTGTATGCAATGTCATGTGTGTGAGGGCCTATTTTGTCATATTCATGCATTGTGTGCTGACTCGGAATTTGCCTTGTTACTCTAAGATTGGACTGGAGATATAGTTGATTAGGAAAGGTTCTCAAACCATTATTCTTTTAGTGAGTCCACTTTTGCCTAAATGACCTACCAAATTTAGTTGTTAATCCTTTGTTCCAAACGCATGAGCTTCATGTACCTGTTCTTTCTTGACACCTAGCTAGCCTAACCTTGTTTTGTGAAATACCTTGATATTGGCCCTAGTCTATCCTTGAACATGTGAACCTTAATTCAGGATAAAGACCTAAATTAAGGGTGGCTACAAAATGTTTCCCTGGTTTAGGGAATGGATATTGTGTACTTCACCACAGCAAATGCCTAAGTTGAGGGTTGTCTTTGTTGTGGTAAAGTAATGGAAATGCGGCGGTTAGTTGGGAAATAAAGAAAGAAGAGAAAAATCATGTGCCTGGTGAGAGAAAAAGAAAGAAAAGTTACCTTGAATTGACATGAATAGCAAAATGAGTTCGAAAATGAGGTACAACTGAAAATGAAAAAGACAGCATCCTAAAAAGCTTGAAAAGGAAGAACATGGGAGGATATAATGAAAATGGTTGAGTTATGGAGGTAAGAGTTTTCAAAAACGTGGTTCAAGGACGGCTTTTAGTCACTACATGCCTAAATGTCATTCCAAAGCCCAATGAACCTATGTTACAAGCCGATTAAGTCCTAAAGTGATCTGAATCCAACTAGTCAACAGTCTGGAATCTGAGTATAGGGGCAAGCCTATAGTGTTAGTTATCATGCATGAATTTCATTTGAGAGAGTGAGAATGCTTGCACAGTCGCCGAACTTTGATTGCTTTTTGAGTGAAATATAGGGACTTTTTTTTGTGAGGGAATTTGCATTGCATGATTGGCATATGACTTGTTCAGTGATTGTGGATTGATGATACGCCTTCATTTTTCATAGTTGGATTGTCAGATGCATCAGCTTTGCAATCTGGCTTTGAAAATGAGAGTTGGGTACCTGAATTTGAGTTAGATGATGTATATGTTATTAGGATAGTTTCTATGTATTTCTCATTGTCTATTTAGATCGAGCAATCGCTTAAGGACAAGCAACAATATTTAGTTGAGGGTGTTGATGTGCTATCAAAATACAACACATTTGATGCCCAAAACAAGGGATTTTTCAAGTTCTTAATGCGACTTTTTATGGTTTTTATGTGTTTTTGTGTTGTTCTTGCAAAAAATACAAGTTGGCATAATTTTGGGAGAAAATTGCAGATTTTGCTAAAGTACGGGATATACGAGCCACCTTACGAGTCATAGCCCAAGCTACAAGTCATAGGGTGCTCTCGTAGCAAGAAACAATGAGCAAAATTAGGAATTTGCAAAGTGAAGGTAAGCCATATGAGGCTAACCTATGACTTGTAAGCCGCACTATGACTCGTAGGAGGGGGGTTCGTAGCAAGAAATAGTGTGTCAAAAGTTTGGACCAAGAACTACAGCTCAGGACTACGAGTCATAGAGCAGACCATGACTCGTAGCAATGGATCATAGCAGTCAAGTCCAAAATGCCAAGTGCTGACAACAAAAGCCCGAATATGACTCGTTGGTCACCCTACGTGTCATATCTGCGAGAAATAACTACTGCCAGCTATATTTTTTATTTTATTTTAGGGTCTTTTACTAAATAGTATAAATAGTTAATGTTAGGATTTTTGAATTAGAGATCGACACTCCATAGATTCTAGAGAGAACTTTGAATATTCTTAGAGGCTTTTCTAGGGTTTAGTGTAGGTTTTCATTATTTTAATTTGAAGACCCATTTTGGGAGATTAAAAATCACATTCTAATCATCTTCCATTGATCCAAGCTTGTGGTTTCAATATCAAAGTGGTGTTGTTCTTCATTGTTTATTGGGTAATCTCTCAACCATGCCTTTTATATTTGTTGTTGTTGATTTTATCTTAGCCATGAGTAGCTAAGACCCACAACTTGGGGTTGTGGGAACCATGAGGAGTTGATTTGAAATAACCTAGACTTTGTTCATTTCTTTGGATGGGTATTTGCATGTATTGTTTATTTACCTTCACTTTGAATGTCCTTTGGTCATGGCCAACACCAAATCCCGCCTACTATCACGATTCTAACCAAGGTAGCAACAAATGGAAAAGGGAAGTAGATGACAGGATTCGATTGATGTGATCTCATCTAATCAACCAAACCTGACCAAGGAGAGGTTGAATGGGACAATGGGTAACGGTTAGTTAGCACACCATGGTTGCCGACCAAGCGCCATAGTGAAATTCAACCTTCACCTTCACATGAGGGCTGGAAAAACCTAAGTTACCATCCTGCATGGAATGTCTTTATTGGAGTTATGTTGTCTAGGGTAGTTGAGTCAACGAATCATGTGGATCACAATTCCCAAGTTGTCCCTCAATTTGATTGTCTTCTCGCATTAGTAGTGTAGTGTTTATTTTTGTCCTTCATTTTGAATCACAAACCCCCCTCCCATTTTTGAGAATATAGTAATTGATTCTTGAAATGATTGTTAGTGTATCAACACAGTCAAGCCCCGTATTCCCTATAGATTCCACCCTAACCCTTGGTTAGGTATATATTTGCCTCTGACCGCTTTACTGTTGGAGCATGAACATCAAGTTACATCATTAGCCTCAACGAGCACATATGTATGAGGAGTCTAACTATGATAAGAATCTTTCTTTGTCTCTGATTAGATGGCGGGTTTCTTGACTAACACCCAAGGGTCCAACCAAGACTATTACTGCCAAGGTCAAGGAAAATAAGATCAGAACTTTAATAAGGATAGTACTTTTAGAGACAATAATCGAGAATGCTACTATGACAAGAACAAGGGACAAGACAGAGATGCTGATTGGGGATGCAGATATGGTTACTGAAATGATCTGTATATGCCACCATATAATCGAGACTATTTTGATGGTAGCTCTCGAATTAAGGAGATGTCTAACCAACTGTTGAAGAAGGTTGACACTTAAGATAAGACCTTGAAGGGGATGAAAGCTGACATCTCAAAAATTAATCAAAAAGTCGACTCTCATTCTATTGCTATCAAGAAGCTGGAGTAATAATTTAGTTAGATGTTGACTCAATTGAACCTGTATTAGAAAGGTACATTACCCAATAATATAGCTTAGAATCCCAAGTATGAGGGGCAATGTATGGCTACGATGACACGTGGCGACAAACAAACCATTGACCCACCAATGCCGATTGATATTGATGAGGTTCATGTAAAGATGGATGAGAACAAGGATGCAAAAATTGGAGATACTAGTGCCAAAGATGGGGTGAGTGATGCAGCAGTGATGCCCCAGAAGTTGAAACCCATTCCTGGACCTCCCTCTTCTTTCCCTTAGAGACTCAAAAAAAAGGAGGAAGATAAATTCAAGCACCTTATCTCCATGCTAAAGTAACTCTCTATTAACATCCCTCTCATTGAGGTATTAGAGATGATAATCGGGTATATAAAGTTTATGAAGGACTTGGTAATGAAGAAATAGACTATGAGCAAAGAGCTCTCTCAAGAGTTTTAACATTGCAGTACGATAGCAATAAGGTCCTTAGTGCATAAATGAAAACATTCGGGAACATAAACCACTCCCTACACCATTAGAGATGTTTAATTTGCAAAGGCATTATGTGATTTAGGCACCTGCATCAATCTAATGCTCCTTGTGGTGTTCAAAAAGTTAGGCTTGGGAGCCCCTACTCCAGCAAACCTGTGGTTGTTGATGGCTGATAGGACGGTGAAGAAGCCTGTGCAAATTTCATATGACATCCTTGTTAAAGTGGAAAAATTTATATTCCCCACAGACTTTGTGATCCTAGATTTTGAAGTTGACTTCGAAGTCCCAATCATCTTGGGAAGGCCTTTTCTAGTCAATGGGTAAGTACTGGTGGATATGTAATCAGGCCAGCTCAACTTTCAATTGAATGATGAAGTAATCATCTTCAATATCTCTTATTCTATCTTAGGTCATTCTTCATAATAGTCCACTTAGCCTAAATAACCAACCAAATATGTAATGTATCCCTAGATCCTAATGTTTGAGCATTACATGTACTCTTTCCTTTATAAAAAACTAAGTTGCCTAGCCTTGTTAGATGTAAAATCCTACAATGACCCTGATCCTTTCTTGAACAGTGTGCACCTTGACTGAGGCAAAACACCTAAGTGTAGGGTGGCTACCAAAAGTGGCCCTGGTTCCTAGGTTGGATATTGTGCACCTCTACTTAGGCCAAAATCCTAAGTTGAGGATTGATGGTGTAAGGGAAAACACAAAATGAGGGGGAAGCTAGTGATACTTAAAAATAGGATAAAAATATGTTTTGGGTGCAAGAAAAAATGTGTGATGCGTAATCAATAAGCTAAATAGAAAAATGATGTGAAAACAAAAGGCAAAAAGCTGAAAAATCAGAATTAAGCATCCAGAAAAGCTTGAAATAGAAAAAAGGGAGAATGAGGTGAAACATTACAGTGTTGGTATGGCAAAAGTGTAGAAACACACAGTGTCAAGGAGGATCCTTAGTCACTATGTTCCCAAAACATCATAGTAAATCCCCCTGAGCCTACGTTATAGGCCAACAAATTCCTAAAATGATCCTACTCAAAGTAGTCAAAGGTCATAGTCATAAGTGTAGGGGCAAGCATGGTATTGAACATAGTATTTGAATGTCTTTTGTGGGAATGAGTGATTTTGCATAGTCCTAAGCATTGAATCTGAAAATATCATCATGACAGGGATATGCGACTTCTTTCTGTTGGGGCTGTATTGTTGATACTGAACTAAATCAGTGATTGTTGCTTATTGATAATTGCCTTGCTTTTCATAGTTGCACTATCACATATGTTGATCTGTATTGGTTTTCTTGATAGCTATCTGATATGCTTTTAAAGTGGTGTGGGTACCTGCGCTTGAGTTTATATGTTGTGTGCCATTGAATTGACATCTATGTGTTACTATACTACTTATGTAGATTGAGTCCGTCGCTTCAGGACGAGCAATAATTTTAAGTTGACGGTGTTGATATGCTATCAAAATATAACACTTTTGATGCTTAAAACATGGAATTTTGTGTGTTCTCATAGCACTATTAATAGATTTGATGTGCTTTTATGTTTGGTGTGCAGGATATAGGGTTGGCATGATTTATTTGGCTAAGTACGGGCCGTGGAATACTCAATGGGCTGTAGAGTTGGTTTCGTACACAATTCTAGTATAGGGTGATTTTCTGAAGTTGAGTCTACGAACATGCAGATGAGCTGTAAAAGATTCTATGAGACATAGACTTGGTGTCGTGCCCTGAGGATCAGAAAGTGGGAATTGCTGAAAAGTCATTAGATGAAACCCCTACCAGCCGTAAAACATTATACAGCCCATAGATGGGTCTCACAGAAACTGTACCCATACTTGAAGAAACAATCCATGAATCCCCTGATGTGCTATCAAAATACAACACTTTTGATGCTTAAAACTTGGAATTTTGTGTATTATTTTTTTATGGGGAAAAAAACCATGCCAAAGGGTCCCTACCTCTTTAACGGTTAGGGGTTGAGCCGCAGACCCCCAAGCCTTATCATATAACCCAAAAAATAACTTAAATAAGTATAATGGAGGAGGGGATATACCATACCTTCGGCCCTATGATGGTTCACAAATTAGTCATCCTACTAAGGACGATCAATTTATCCTCATAACTAGAAGAAGCTAACCAAGAAAAAAAACCTATGAGAGGACTCCTCTCAATACAACTTTTTTCTAAGAAAGTATTAAATGAGGGAGACTCTCCCTTTACAAAGGAGATAATAGACAAGAGAACCATTAAACTAAAATAACAAGATATAATTGTCACGACCAAGCCTAGGGCCTAGAAGTAACATGGATAATGGGAACGCAAAGGAGCCCTAAGCAAGCCTATTAGCATATCATTTACACATCCTTGGTCACGAAAGCAATTAAACAACAACAAGAGAGTAGAAATAAGGATAAAGGGACTAAGGAAAGTCTTTTATAGCATAAATCATCAAAAGAGTCAAAGCTCAAAGAAAAATTGCATAGCTTGTTCAACAATACCTCTAACATAGATTGGGCAGGGCCCAAGACAACTTTTCGGGCGCACCCTTTTTAGTAACCTTGTTCAACATAAAGCGATAGCAATAGCAAGAGTGCAAAGCTAGTGTCCCTGAACTTAAGGACTCACCAATAGCTTATCTTCAAGATGACCAACTAGCCATAGGGAGGATAATTGTGAGGGGCTCCGATTCCTACATGGTAACATCGTGTAGGCATAGAATATTCATTTATACATTCGATTATACTAAGTATGTAGGATTCAATGCAACAAGAGATAGATAACATAGAAAAAATGCATATTCATAGTCAAGAGATAGTATATTAGCTACATGGCTTGCATGATCAATGCTTGAAATAAAAATACTTATATGGAACATAATACATGTGTCGAAAGAGACCATCATCATAGACCAAGCAACCTAGTACTTGGAATCCAAGGCCTACCACCCCTTTGGAAGGCGATTGAGGTATCTACCCCTCAATTGGTATTACGGTCACAGCACCCCCTACAAGGCAATTGAGGTATATACCTCTCAATTGGTAGTACAGGCATAGCACCCCTCGACCAGAAGATTAAGGCATAGTACCCCTTCAATAAGGTATGTTCAACTTGCAATACTATAGATACTTGTCAAGAATTCAACACATACATATATTCCTTTCATCAGCATAAAGTCACTTAACTCATAAGCCATGCAATAGATCTTCAATAACTCAAGAATCCATAACCAAACATTTTAACACTGCGTGGGTGTGCAGTGCTAGTTCAAAATCATGCAATTCAATAGTGAAATCATGTGAGAAAACTTCAATTAAATCAACCCACCAACACTTGATAACACCCTCATGCAAAATACGTTGAAACTCCTCATCAAATCTCATAATAGACCATAGATTCATAGCTCAAAACATTCTTAAATAGTCAACATCTTATAAAACCCCAACGTAGTTTATAGTCGAATTCATAATAAGAAGTACCCATATATAAATCAACTTGAAAACATGTAATTTGCATAAAGACGAAAGTTGGGCATCACGGGTGAAAGGACCAAATGGTTGAAACCCACATACCTCAACTTTGGAGATTTCATTGATGAAGATTTAAATAAGAACTTGAAGCTTGAATGAATTTCTTGAGATCCAAAATGAGTTTGGGACACTTAAATTTAGATGAAATATTTAGCTAAGTGTTAGAAAGGGTTTTGGGGAATGTCTTGAATGATATGGGGTTGAAAAATGACTAAGTAGAGGTGTTTTGATACATAGGAAGGCTTAGTCCCAAGATCCCAAAGCCTTAGGCCGAAATAAGAAAAACTAGCAGTAAAATACACTGCTCTACGACGGCTCCACGTCGCGAAGCCAACACGTACCCCTACTATTTTGCACAAACTTTGAAAAATTAAATTTTTCTATGGTTGCTCTAAAATCAGGGATATACCTATTTCCCACTCAATTGTACCCCTGAGCAAGAACACAGAGTCAGATTTTTGATATCATGCTCGGATTTTGAGATAGATGAAAAATTACGATTATGGACATTTTCGAGGCATATTTTCGGGCACTTTTGGGGGCGTTTCAATATCTTCCCCTTGGGAAAGTTTGTCCTTGAAACATAAGAGGAGTAATCATGAAGGAATCAACCCAAACAGGAATACAACAATGCACTTAAATACCACTTTCAAAAATCTCAACATAATTGTCAAAATTACCATCAACTTGTCAACATAAACATGAATGCATGCAAATGATATAAGGACTGAAACATAAGACTTAAAATCATGTAGGAGACTTAAAATTAGTACCTTAGGCTTGAGTAGAATGGGAGAGATAGGAGTATCGCTTTTGCATGTCCGCCTCGGCTTCCCATGTGGCACTTTCAGCATGTTGGTTCCTCTAAAGGACCGTAACG
>JAOTQR010000086.1:12570466-12580770 GCA_025774065.1 Solanum ossicruentum | reverse complement strand
ATATTACAAAACCAAGAGAGAACCTACAAATACATAACTTTACTGTTCAAGGCCAATGTAGAAAAAAAAAGACATCCATCACTAGGAAGGAAACTGCGACAAAATTAGATCTGCCGGTGCTCACCAAAAAACTCCTGAGTTCTCTCGAAGTTCCCTAACTCAGCTATCACGGCCTGTACCTGGACGTGCACCATGGGAAGATGAAAAACTAGGGTGAGTACCAGAAAAGGCACCTAGTAGGCATCATCGGCCGACTGAGTAAAACTGTAAACATATATAAAGCCTTAATATAAAGAGAACTGCAATAGTGTAGCAAAACAAACTGAAATCAAGGTGTAGGCATGTCTGGAAACCGTCAAACCACCACTAAGATAACCAAGGAGATGAACAATGATAATTGAATCAACCTAACTAACAAACATTGATAGCACTGACAAAAACTGTGAGGCCCATACCACAACGACCCCTAACTAAGGCATAGTGTTGTACGTGGGTTAAGGCTCCAGTATCTATGCCTATATGCTAATTGGGCCCCTATAAGCCCAGAAGATACACTCGTGCATAATAATACTTCTGGCAAAAAATCATAAAATCCCTAAGAACCATCACAGAATCCAATAGAACTATCACAGAATCCCATAGAACCATCATAGAGCCCAGTTCTCCAAATCACAAAACAAGGATCAACTGTATGTAGGTGTAAGGCACTAGTATCTAAACCTGAATGCCCCTGAGTCCCCATAAGCCCAGGAGGTAAACCCACACACAATCAGTGTATGATAGGTAAGTCGATCCACGGGTAAGTCATCATGAGTCTCGCCTTAACAATCACAAGTCAACAGGTCCTCAACCCTGTGCTGGCACATGACACACGATCCAAAATCCTCTGACCTAGCCTCGGGTCGAGCAGTCAGCCAGGGCTAGATAGTTTGACACTCAACATAATGATAGGACGTATCCCTCATGGGATAAAAAATCCCCCTTGCATAAATAATAGTGTCTCATCTTAGGATATGAATCACGAGGCCCAGCCACACAAAATATCAATCACGAGGCCAAACCCCATGGAATATCAATCGGGCTCCTTGACCCAAATCGTAGTTGGCACTCGATCGACAGAATCGATATCCATCGCCCGACGCTCTGGCGTGACCATCGAAACTCAAACAATAGGGTGTGTAACCCATGAACTCGGATACTCAAGCATGCTTGCTGATGCTTGAACAGCAACAGGGAATGTCATTTGAGAATCAAGGTATCAGTCACTCACTCACTCACTCAACCAATCAGGATCCAAAAGTGCAAAGTCATATCGTGCCCAGAGTGAACGCAGGCGACGATAATCACATTGTGCCCAGAGTGAACGTGGGCAATGACACTCTCAACCTTGGTATCCCACAGTCTCAATCCAACCCACATAATTGTAATCACCACCTCTCTCAGATACAACAGATACCCCAATATCAAATGAAACAAACCAATGCACCATAACTGTCAACAATACCCCAAAGTATATATATCACATGTCATTGTGGAATCATGTCTCACCAAGGCCAAGTATACCATAACCTTGTTAATCACAAGTGCCCAGAGTAAACATAGACCATTACGGCAAATCATAAATATCCAGGATACCTAAATCCAGCCAAGTCATATGTATACCAGGGTTGAGTCGCAGTACAACATATAATCAATGCACAGTCTCTTAGTCATCATATCTTAGAGTAACAGGCTATACACATTCATATAGGTATGAGTCAAGTCAGATTACATGCCTGTCTCAGGGAACTAGCCCATATTCGGCCTATTCCAAGCCCCTTCTTTGTGTATAGCAACTCATAAGGTAGTATCAGTATAACCTAAGCAAAGGCCTAAGAGGATAGATAAACGAAAAGATGCCACCTACTCAAAATCATATCGAAGCCCAACTATTATCAAGGATTTCACCCAAGGTAATGTGGTGCCTGCCCACTGATAATGCGCCTTTCTTTAAACAAGATGCTAGTTCCTAAGACTAACCCGTATAACTAGTGTTTCATGGCAGATAACCTCGAGAAGCTCATAGGATATAGCCTGCACCGAGCTACCAGATTAGGTGGCTCAGTAGCAACACCTCTCGTATTACAGAATGCAAGGTTCTCTTAGGGGTGCATTATACCCGTCCCTAGAACATGGTGTGTCTCTCCGGTCACTAACCAGTGACACAAGTACATAACATATAATGACATATATAGGATCTTATAAATCACAGGCAACACAGAATCATATTTAATTAGGGAATTCTACCAGAAGTACTTACAAAAGATATAGATAACTACAACCACATCATGCATATATATACCAACCAGATATACATACTAGATTCAGCACATAGGGTAGCATGTAATCACAAGTCCACCTCAATAGCTAGTATATTCCGGTAGCCTCAGACCACACACATATACAAGCAATAGTCAAGCTCAGTGTACATACTTATTATATGTTCACATCTCCAACCAACTTCTTTCAGACCCTTTCATTGTCATATAATGTAAGAACTCAGGTAATATAGCAGCTACAACCAACATGTCCCTCAATACAATAATTATTATCCCACAATATACATACATACATACATATATATATATATACACACACACACACACACACAAATACATATATCACAATACATAGATCACATCCAACCATATACAACATATACCCCATAACTCAATCCATAAACAATACACTTCTACACATTCCAACTTAAATATGCAAACATTTCATATTAGCCTAGGGTTTAGAGAAAGCCTTACCTACCTGGCATTTGACATCTCTTGCTTTGAGTCAGCCCAACCAAGCTTTTCTCCTTTGAATCTCCTCTCAATTCTACTTAATTATCAAAATATAAGTCACCAGATCGTTACAGCTGGTTTGGCTGTAAAATCTTAACAAACGGGCGAGATTACATCAATTATGACTAAAATGAGGAAAAATGGGGACCATTCTTGAAATGTCAATGAATCCCCATAAAATAATCCCCACATTACCCTAAGTCCACAACCAGAAATTCGACCCAAAATGGACCCCAGAAGACCGAGAAAATGCCCAAAAATGAAGTTAAACACTTTACCAGAAAAACATTCTTTTCAAAACATTCTTGGTTAAAATTCTCAAAAATCAGACAAAATCAGCAAACCTAGCATACCACAATGTTCCTCTCGAAATGTAGAACAATTTAGATATAACTATCACTCGATTCCATTAAGAAATGATTGAGATATTGCAATGTAAAGTTTTCACACATTTTTGATATATCATCAACAAAAAAGAAAAGATTTACCTTGAAATACATGTCAAATCCTGAATCCAACTTCACATGACATTCCTTGTGAACACCAAGTCGTGCAACCTTTTGAATCACTCAAATTGGATGAAAAATGAGTTCGAAATTTCGGTATGAAGTTGAGAGGAATATATAATATATATCCCAAAAGAACATATATATAGTAAAAGGGCATGACTGACACATCTATGACCCTAACTGCACCACGTGTCAGCCCCTAGAACCTGCCATCTTGCCCTCTCTTTCCAATCATTCCTTCATCTTTTTTCATCTTTTCGGGCTCGTTCAAACTTTGATTTTAAAAAACAAACTATGTAATCCCATGGATTTCAACATTCCAGACCCAATGGTGTAGTCAAAATTTCCAATAGAGCTTCCTACAATAAAGTGTGGGTCCCACTTCTTTATCTGCAACTTTTAATGGAAAGCCCCCGATGGTCAAATCACATCTAAATGTCTTTGATATCAAATAAAGGATCGTCCTACACCAAAATCGATGTTTCGAAGCTAACCGCATTATCAAAATTCTCATATGGGGCCATGGTTCTCGAGAGCATTAACTGGGTCAACTATTAATCGATTCCAAAGACCAACTTTGCAATCCATGATATAATTGCAGCAGACATGCTCCTAGCCTAATTCGACTATTCCGGAGCTAATGGAATCATCAGAATTCCATTTTGAGGTTTTTAACTATGACTTTACTCGAAAACTCATTTTGATGGTATAACTTCCCGATTAACTCAAAAATCCACCTAACTCCAAAAGAACCCGACCAATAATCACCCCAATAGTCTTGAGGTCACTTTGCACATGCTCAAATCAACATAATAATAACATAATCATAGAAATGGCTCGGAGTGTCATTACAATACAATACTTGGGTCACAAGTTCTGAATTAAGTTAAAGATATACCATTACTCTTGGTCAATCAAATGAAGGGGTAAATGTAAGGACTCTCAAATTAGAAGGTTAGAAAGTGTGAAAAAAGTGGGACTAAATAAGTTCAGAGTTAATTCTCGAGCCCAGTTCACAGCCCTCGGTTCAATCCATGAGCTATAGACCAGGCTCGTGAATAGGGGCTTCAGAATTTGAAATTTTTCTAAGTTTCAAGGGACTCACGAGGGAATTTAGGACTCATAGACACGGCCTGTGGGCAGGGTCATAGATAAAGCCCTGAGATGATGGAATATTTTGATTTTTAGAAATGAAACCATGATCAACAGGATAGCTTGTGGTCTTTTTTATGGTTCCTGATTACCGTTTATGGATAGGGTCTTGGAAAAGAAAAAATCGAGTAAGTATGTAAGGGTTCCACAAGCTAGTCCATAACCAGTGGATCATTCTACGACTGATAGAAAGTTTTTACGGTTGGAAGGTTGGAAACCAGACTCCAAAGATCGGAAAAGGAGAACAAGATGACTCAAATCACGACTCATGGTTGAGTCTACCACTCGTAATCGGGATTTCGTGGATTCACTCCAGCATTTTTAATAAAAGGCATTTTTGTCCTTTTTCCATATCCTAGGCCTAAAACTACATCATTTTTATGTCTCCAGAGCCCCTAATAAGGCTTAAAACCCTTTAAGACTCTCTCATTCCTTTCATTCTTCCATCTTCTCAAAATATTGTAAGGCAAATACTCTCAAGAACAAGGAAGACAAAGCTAGGGTTTCAATGTTCACTCTTAAAAAAATTAATTAATTCTTCCTAGGTTCTAACCAAGGTATATGAGTTGATTTGTGGGTTCCTTTCATCCATAAAGTCCTTAAACCTTTTTACCTTTTCTTTTTTAAGTTCCCTAAGATTCCATTATACATGCCAATGATTTAAGTGATGATTTTATGATGTATGACTATGTATATTGTCTCCAATGTTATTATGAAATAAATTACTATGTTTTCCCATAAATACAGAGTTGATGACTATGACACCATTGTTAGTGGTTAAATTGATGATGTGTGGATTGCCTAGGATCATATTTTTCAATATTCATGCATTGTTCTCTTGATTCATGAGTTTTCAAGTTAATGTACAAGCCTACTAAGTTTAAGATAATTTTTCATGATATGTTAATGATGATGAGCGCATAAGAGAAGGGTTTTAAGTTAATGATTTTTCAAATATATAAGAATATCAATGATGCCCTTAAAAGATGTTTATAATGGTTCCCAAAGTGTAAGGACAATTCACTCTTGGTGGTTCCCAAGGTTTCGAGCTACTCTTATGGAATTGCTACTTATGATTCTAAGTTTCATCACTTAAATAAGTATATATTTTAAAGTAGTCCATGGAATGACTTAGCACTGAATGAGGCATTGAGGTGGGGTTTAATAAAGAAACCCTAGAAGTAACCTTTTGCCCTATTAACTATATGCTACTATAGGAGCCGTTATAGGCTAGGCTAGTGAATCCACATAGGTCATTTATGTTATTTAATTGTATACATGTGATGGAACTCCACCTGGCAAGTGGTCTCCCTGTGCCAATGTCGTGGGTTATATTGGATTTCATATAGTAGCTCACACGGTCTTATATGTTGGTTACGGTCCATTCTCACAAAGTGTGAGATTTGATGTCTTCGTTCATCAAATGTGTTTCAATTAATGCATTGATCTTACTTCATAGTGCATCTCATTCCTTGTGCATGCTTAAGCTCATATAAATATTGACTATACCATCTCATGTATGGAAATTATGAATTTTGAATAATGGCATTACAATTTAATCCTTGCATTGCACCTCACAAAGTTAGTACATTGCAATGTACTAATACACATTTTGCCTACATGATGTCACCATGTAGGTACCGGTGCTCCTCCTCCTATGAAATGTGGCTAGTTTATCAATGTTAAAGACTAGTGATAATGGTGAACCTTTAGTTCATATCATTACCTATCTTTCTTCATGCTTTGTACTATTTAGACAGATGTATATTTTTGACTTTTAAGAACTGGAGGCTTTCACTATCTAACTTAATTTAACATCTTTTCTATTTGAGGTAAAGCAAAACCGTGCACTAGTTCCCATTGACTCATGTTTAGATGGTACGTTTTGGATGGTGATGTATGTTAAATGTTTCTTTCAAACTTGAATCCCTTACTCCTTTTCCCATTTTATTTCCATATTCTGTACGTCTTAACCTATGAATGTTTGATATGCTAAGATGGCTTGGATGAGGTGCCTACGTGTCTCTTATTATCATATTAAGACTAGGCCCAAGGCTCAAGTTATGATAAATTTGGTATCAGAGCATGAGGTTTTAAAATATTTCTTGGATGTCCCAATATACCACGTCGAGTAGAATCTCGTTCAAGGTTATGAAGTGCGCCACAACCATGAATGAGAGGCTATGAGACCTTTAGAAAAATTTTTTGTTCTTCATAACTCATGTCATGCCTTTAGAGTTGCCTAAGGTTCTCCCTTATGTAACGACATTCTCTTTGATATTTCTAGATCATGCCACCAAGAAGAGCTCCTTAACCAAGGAATATACCCAAACAATAAGCCCCTCTTTTGCAACATGATGGGGGGATGTCACATGCGGAGTTTAGAACTGCCTTCACTATGTTGGCGCAAACTTTTGCTTACAAAGTAAATAGGGAGATTGTCATCCCTCCTAAAGTATCCACATGTGCCACAAGGTTTAAGACTTCATAAGGATAAGTTCATCAGAATTTCATAGATCAAAGGTAGATGAAGATCCAATATGTTTCATTGAAGAGGCGTATCAGATTGTTGCAATGATAGGGGTACCATCGGAGGAGAAAGATGAGTTGATGGCTTACCAACTCAAAGGCGTGCTGAAGATATGGTATGATCAATGGGTTGAGGAGTGGGGCCAAGGGGCAGGCCAAGTCAAATTGGAGAAATTCAAGAATACATTCTTGGATTGGCTTTCCTGCTATAGCTAAGGGAGGCCAAAGTGCAAAAATTTATAATCTAAAGAAAGAGCACATAAGAGTGAGAAAGTATTCTCTCAAATTCACTGAACTCTCCAAGTATGCCCCATTTATGGTAGTGAATCCAAGTGAAAGGACAAGGAAGTTCATAATTGGAGTGTCGAATTTAGTGTCTAATGAGTGCAAAATAGCATTGCTTGTGAAGGAGAGGGACATCTCCCATTTGATGACCTACGCCAAACAAATTGAGGAGGAAAAGCTAAGGGAGTATGCTAGAGAATCCAAGAGAATTTAGGTGGGTGGTGGAGGATATTCTAAACAAAAGAGCGGTGGCCACAACAAATTTCAAGGTGGCCAAAAGAAAGGAGTCCAAGGATCTTCTAACACTCCTTTTCTGTCATTCAACAAGGATAATGGGGGAAAATCCAAAGCCACAAACTCCTAATTGCCGTAAATATGGAAGGCCCCACAAAAGAAAGTGTTTGGCCAACTTTAATGTGTGCTTCAAGTGTGGCAAGCTTGGAAACCATGCAAAAGATTGTAGGAGTGATGGTACAAGACCAAGGCCAAGGAGGACAAGCTCAAGGTGCAACAAGGACTAATTCGTTCTATGCTCTTCATGGCCACCAAGAAGTAGAAAAGGCTTTAGATATGGTTACTAGTATGTTAAAAATCTATAATTTTGAGGCATATATGTAATGACCCTTTAGGTTATTTTTGTGTTTTCATGAATATTTTATCAGTTTGAGGTTTTGCAGAGTGAACTTAGGCTATCTTTGACTTACCGATAATAACGTTCGGTTGTTGGGTAAATCATTTGGTAAATATCCAACGTTTTAAGTTAAACATATAATTATGGCCATGAAATGAGCTTTCAGGTAAAGTCTTACAAAAATAGCCTTAAAGTGGAATTTTGATAGTTCCATCAGCTTATAAATGAGCAAATTAAGATAGGAATATGTTCGGTGTTAGTTATGTCGAGTTTTACATATTTAGCCTCTAGAACAGGTTAATAGTTGATTTTAGTCAATACCCTTGAGAAACATGTGTGAATTACAATTTTGATAGCGCAGTCAGCTCCTCAACATTGAGTTTAATTTAGAATGACTTTTCATGTGGTATCGGGGACTTTAGGATGTGATTTAACCCCCTCAGTTCTTTCCATTAAAAGTTGGACATAAGAAATTGGGACCCACATTAGATCGTAGTGACATATCGTGGGAATTTTATCTATGCCACTAGATCCAGAACGTCAAAATTAGTAGGGTAACATAATTCATTTGCGAAAATGAAATTCAGATCGAGCCCAAAACATCGAAAAAGGGACTAGATGGTTGCTGAAAGGAGGTGGTGATGTGGCACATTGTGGTGCTGGCATGTAGTGCAGCATGGCTATGCTAACACAGAGGTGATGCGACTACACCTCATGCCACCACATGGCATGCTGAGGTGGCAACGCGCCTATATATTTTTCTCTCTCAACTTTATATATCATTTTCGAGCTCATTTTTCATTCAATTTTAGTGTTCTGAAAGACTAACTAGTACATTTTTTCAAGAGGAACATCTTGGAGGTATTGAAAAATTTTTCTGGCATGTCGTTTAAGGTAACATTTATGGTTTTCTATTATATAATGTTGTTGATTATCAAAAAATTTGAATACTGATATCTTTCCCGTTCAATTTAGTAAAGTATTAGTCCAAATTGAAGATCTTTTTAAGCCAAACGTTATGGTGTTACCGAATTATCCAGATTTTGCTGCATTTTGAGGTAAATTAATGAAATAGCTGTTATTATATTAGTATTATTGATCAAGAATTTTGAAATATAGTTTCTTCATCATTTTGAGTCGGACTTCAGTGAAATCTTGTTCGAAATTGAAAGTTTTATGAGCTTAATATCGTATCATAGTTAGATTCTACCAATTTTACTGTATCTTAAAGAAATTTAATAAACTGTTGGAAAAAAAAGTGTTTTGAAAAGAAATGTGTTTTGTTTGTGGATTGTTTTGTATTATTTTAGACCTCGAATTGATACCGATTTTGGGATACAAGTTCAGGGAAGTATGGAGGATATTATATAGGCTTCATTTTAGAATTTCAGTGTAGGCTCAATTTTTGACCCAAAAACTAACCTACGACCATTTCTATTAATTTAATACCAAAATGACCGTACTAAGGCGTGATTCTACTTTTGACAATTTGACAACAGTTTGAGAATGCTACAGACGAGTACTGTAGCAACCTTGTGATAGGATGCTACTCCTAGACAGTTTGAACTTATATAATACTTGTTAACACATTAAGAGTTTAATACATGATATATAAATCATATATAATAGTGAATTCAAAATAGTTACAGGTGTAGAATTGTGGTTTTGGTAGTTCATTTGATCTCGGGTTCTAGTTTGTGGTATAGGCACCTTTCAAAATAATTTAATCCTCTATCTTGCAAAAATTTTTGTACATTACTCATACTATTACGGTATACACTATAAATTATTAACAATGTTAAAATACATAGATATAAAACTTACTAGTTTAAATTTCATACAATTACCTCAAAATAACTGGTAATTTAGTATAAAAAAATAAGTTGGCTGGCTCCAAACCACCTAAACATGCCAAAACTTTAAGTTACAAACCATGGTTTCATAATTTACACTAACTTTCAAAATTTACATATACATATGTAATAGGAGAATCATTTAGACGTCCACTATTTTAACCTCACTTGTCCCATTACTATTTTTCCCTCTTAAAATAAATTAAAAAATTATCTTTTTTCCCTCTAACACATTTAAAAACCTACTGCACCCCTTCTGCTGGCCTCCTTTTGCAAATGTGATCCTCTTCGTAGCTCCTAAAATTTATCTTCAATGGCCATCCTCAAGCTTCATCTCAGACACTTCCTACGATAGAAATAACTATCGCTAAACATAAAGCTTAGTGGTGTAAAAGTTATAAGTTGAAGCCTTTAGGATTCTTAATTTGCCTTTCTTAAGTCAAAAGAAACACAATTGCAATACAATAAATAGACCAAGTGAATAAATATATCAATAGTATCAAATATGATA
>JAOTQR010000086.1:12550817-12570366 GCA_025774065.1 Solanum ossicruentum | reverse complement strand
TAAACATAATCAAGTATGTAGAAGGACCGAAGCCCTGTATCAAGAAGGGTAAAAACCCAATAATCAGGAGAACCAAGAACTAGTTTAAGAGTGGCTTTCTAGTTCATGCTTAAAATGGGCCACTTCATGCTTAGGAAGAACCAAAAATCCACAATCAAGATGGAAATCGATCCTTTAGAAAGCCCATACTTTTCGGTTGGAGTATCCTAGACTATGTGTGTCGTAGGATCGGGCCTGAAGGGTGTTCCCATCGCCAAGCATAGAAGAATAAAATTGTAGAAAATTAATAGAAAATCACCGATAAATACTACACTAAAAATTTTTTATTAAAAGAGTAACCTAGGATAGACAATTGGCCTTTGAATAGCGTTTATCTTTTACAGATACTCCATACTGTATTAAAATTATATGTCTTCAACTCCTATGGGCCTACAAAGTAATACAAAAAACATTAGAGTCATGTTTACAAAAGGTTTACATAATCCAAAATATGCTACAAATAAAATAGTAATAGATGACAACAACACACAATTCAATGATTCTAAAGCTGACAAAGCATTAAATAATACTATAACAAATCCTACAAACAACAAAACAACAATAAACGATAATATCACACTTCCAAAGACATCACACAATCCAACTAATATTAAAAAGAAGAAAAAGATATTCAACAAGTTCATGTTTCCAAGAAATCGCAAGGTTACACTTCAAGAAAAAAAAAAGAATAAAGGCACTACTTTGTCTATGCCCCTTTAAAAATATATCGGTACGAGTATATCCGACAAAGATTTTGAATCAAATTTTAAATATTTAGATAAATTATGGGTTAGTCCTGAAGTTTCCATAAAAAGAAAGTGATATATATAAAAATAATCCTTAAATGAAAGAACATCTTTTAGAGAAAATTGGTGTCAAGATATAAAAAAATTGAGATGTAATATAGAACTCTTTAAATGATATGAATATACAGGTAAATTGAATGACTAGTAGGAATCATTAAATATGATTGTTAATAAATGGTATGATGCTAATAGCAAGATAGTTGGATCTAAAATTCCTCCTTTAGAAGAAATTAGTCCACCCATAGATAGTAGAATAGTTACCACTTCACCTTGTAAATGGATATTGTGGACACTAAAGGTGATTCTACAAATAAAGAAATAAATAAAATATTAGAACAAATTAATTATATAAATCAACTACTATATTTAGTTTCTAATCAAATCCTTGAAGTTGATAATAAATTGATTATTAAGGATAAACCATGCCCCTCTTACAGTGATAAAAATATAAAATTAAAAAATCATCCAATATTTAAGCTACCAGAATTCTCAAAAGATAAATTCCCACAGCTTCAGGATCAACCTAAAATTACGGATGACCTTGTTAATATACTTAATAAAAAATTAAAATTCACAGATATAAAAACTGTTAATACTTTATCTAAAAATAATAATGATATTAGTAAATTAAGTTCTAGTTACACTACTTGAAATAATTATTATAAAAAAGCCTTCTTTTCTAGATATGTAGTATGAAAAAATGAGTTTTTAACTCATACTTCACACAGTGGGAGAAAAATAGCTGAGTGGAATATTAATGGGCTAGCAGAAAATCAAATATATAATAAGTTACATGAAATGGGTATGACCATTACAACATATAAAATAAAAAATATATTGGATAAACAAGCTGCCATGTTAATTATATCTAGATTTACTGGTACAATAAAAAATTGGTGGGATAATTACCTCACAGACGATGATAGGCAATGTGACTAATGCACATCTGTTAACCAAGTTGTTAAGACTGAGTCCATAGGACAAGCAGTGGAAAATCAAATTCATGAAGATACTACTGCCACTTTAATTTATAGTATAGCTCACATTTTATAGGTGAGCCTCAACTTTTTCATGATAGGAGTTTAGAAATATTATCGAATCTATCTTGTCTAATGTTAGAGGACTTCAGATGATACAAAGATGTTTTCCTTAATAAGTCTAAGATTAGAAAGGATTGTAATCTTGATTATTGGAAAGAAAAATTTATTAGTGGTTTACTAATCTTATTTTTAGAAAAAGTTAGAATAAAATTAAAAGATAAGTTTGATGGAAAAATTCGCTATTATCAATTAACCTACGATGATCTTATAAGTTTTATTAATATAACAGGATTAGATTTATGTACAAATATGAAACTCAAAAATTAGATAAAAAAAGATAGTAAAATATCACAAAAGGAATTAGGGAATTTCTGTCAAGATTTTGGATATACCAAAATATCAGCCCCTTCAAAAGAATCCTCCAAAATTACCCAAAAAGTAAATGTACAAAAATAAAAGAAAATTTAACCAATCTAAAACATACAACAAGGGTGAATTAATGAAAGGTCCCAAAAATGTGCTTCGGAAATGTCCATAATCGTAATTTCTATATATCTCAAAATTCGTGTGTGATATCAAAAGTTTGACTTCATATTCTTGGCCAGAGACAAAATTGAGTGGAAAAAGAGTATAACTCAGATTTTGGAGGACCCGTAGTGAAAAATAATTTTCGCTAATTTTCGATTTCCAGTGGCCGTCCATGCCCTGGCCGCGACGCGCCAGGGGCGCGGATAACTATTGGAATGAAGTTCGCATCTTGAGCTTTCTATCTCGGCCAAGGGTATTGGGGTCATAGCCCCATGCCCACTTATGCTTGAAAACACCTATACTTAGCAATTTTTCAACTCTATATCACTCAAGACCCTCTCAAAGACTTAACCAAATATCTCACTCAAATTTCTAGGATTTCAAGCCTGACTTTGGAATTCAAGGATTCTTTTCAAGCTCCAAGTTCTCTTCAAGCTCATCTCAAGAAAACCCAAGTTTGAGGTATGTGGTTTCACCCATTGGTCCTTTCACCCATGGAGCCCAATCTTCCTTTTTATGAAAAATTGTATGTTTTCACGTTGTATTATCTATGAGTATCTTTTATTATGGATTATGAGTATAAATTATGTTTGGGTTTTATAAAATATTGATTGATTATGCATAACAATCTATTTCAAGCTTATACCTTGAGTTGGTTTATCTATTGAGACTATGCATGTTTTGAGCTATGAAACTATGATCTATTATGAGATTTGATGATAGATTTTAAGGTATCCTACATGAGGGTTTTATAATATGTTAGTGGGTTGATTTTCATTGAGTTTTCTCATATTATTTCACTCTCGAATTGCATGATTTTGAAGTAACATCATGAACCCATCAAGTGTTTGATGAAATGTCAAGTCAAGAATTCTCAAGTTATTGATGATCTATTTTATGATTTACATGTCAAGTGACTATATGATGATTAATGACTTTCAAGTATGTATTGAATTCATGAAAAGTATTTATGATGTTACAAGTATCAAGTTAAGCCCAATTTCAAGATTTTTACCTCTTGTGAGTCATACATGTTAAAGCAAAGGTTCATATATGATTTTTATCTACTCTCATATTTCAAGTTAGGCTCACCATTAGGGGTCAAGTATGTTAAAAGCTACTCATGTCATGTTTCCATGTTTCTTACAAGGTATACAAGTATGATTATTTCAAGTATTCTATGGGATTAGACTTAGCAATGATGGATTGGATGTCGACGTGGACTATCTTCAAGGGTCCATACTCCTTTGCTCAAATTATGTGCTAATATAGGATTATGATTATTACCCTTGCTGTACTAGTGGATCCATTTATTGCACTTTTTTATGAAATCCAACCTGAAATGGGACAGATTCCCATAAGGGGGGTTACCTCTCCGAAATGGGACTGGCTCCCTTAAGGTGAAATATGGTTTACCTTGGCAAGTAGACCACCTCTTTACCGATGAAGGGTAATCATCGGGATTCCAAGTTGTAGGTCGCTTGGTCAAACTTTTGTTGGTTAAGGTCTCTTCCTACACATGTATAATGTTCTATGCAAGTTGAATGTTTTACAAACATGTTTTACTTCAAACATTGACCATGCATGCCATATTGAGATCTCACTATCCATTGCTTATTACTATGCATTTTGACTATATTGGCTTATGTCTTGTTGCATTGCACCATATATACTTAGTACATTCAAACGTACTAACTCATACTCTATGCGTACATGATGTTACCATGTAGGAAATGGAGCACCACTTGATCATCCTCCATGTGGCTAGTACGATCCATTGAAGCAGGTTTTGGTGAATCCTCAACTCCGAGGACACTATATTTACTACTCTTGCTATATTGAGACTTCTTTTGTTGAACACTTGTTGTTATGAGGGTGAGCCCGAAAAGTATCTTGGCCCCCGCTCCATTTTATGTTTAGAGGTGTTGTTGGAATATTATGATGTATTTATGTTATAAGCTTGACTTCTTATGCTTTTATGATTATCATAGACTTCCTTTAGTCCCACTTTCCTTTCATATTTTCTCTTGTTGTTGTTTACTTTGCTTTCGTGACCAAGGATGTGTGATTGATATATTAAGAGGCTTGTTTGGGTCCTTTTGGGTTCTCATTCGTTGTGTCACGTCTAGGCCCTATACTTGGGTCGTGACATTTAAATCAAATAATACTGATAAATATTGGAACTGTGAAAAGTTCAGAGTGAGCAAGGGATTGTTTTATACCTAATAAGAAGTAAGATAAAATAAATATGTTAGAATAAGAGGATGTTAAAAATAAATTATATTCAATCCTTGAGGAAAATGAAAAGACATTCTCTTCCAAAGAAGTGTCATGACCTAAGCCTAGGGCCTAGACATGACACATTGCATGGGAATCCGAAGGGACCCCAAGTAAGCCTCTTAACATATCATTACACATCCTTGGTCACGGAAGCAATAAAACACAATAAGAGATAGTAAATTGGGACAATCGGGGAAAAGGGAACACTTTCATATCATAGACATCAAGAATAAGAGAGTCAAGGCTCATAACATAGATACATAACATGTCCAACAACACCTCTACTATATAGATAAGAGTGGGGGCCACGGCAAGCAACCGAGCTCACCCTCATAGTCAATATATAGCATAAAAGAAAGATAGTCTTATTACATAAGCAAGAGACCATAAGCAACGTCCTTGGAGTGGAGGGCTCACTAATAAGCTTGAGAGACAATCATACTAGCCACGTGGAGGAAGAGGATGATCAAACGGTGCTCCAGTTCCAACATGGTGACATCATGTAGGCATAGAGTATGTGTTAGTATGTTGGAATGTACTAAGTATGTAGGATGCAATGCAACAAGTGAAAAGGAACATAAACAAAAAGCATAATATAGGCAATGAATAAGCTTATAGCAATATGGCATGTATGAATGATACTTGTAGTAAAATCATACTTATATAGATCATAATACAAGTGTAATGAGTGGTCATACTTGGTGGAATCCAAGGCCTACCACCTCCTTGGAGAGGTGCATAAGGTACAAACCCCTTCATGAGGTTGATGGAGTACAAACCCCCAACAAGGTTGATAGAGTACAACCCCTCCCCCCCAACAAAGTTGATGGGTACAAACCCTCAACAAGGTTGCACGGTCCAGCCACCTCCCGAGCGAGGAGATCAAGGTACAAACCCCTCAACAAGGTTACCCGATCCTACAACCTCCCGAATGAGACTTGGTCATCTCCAACACTATAGAGATAATATCATATACATACATTCCTTCAGTCATCATCATATATATACATTCCTTTTATTATCATCATATACATACTTTCCTTTCATCATCATCATAAACATATATTCCTTTCATCATCATAAAGTCATTTAACTCATAAGACATGCATTGGACCTTCAATTTCCCAAGAAATCATAATTTGGACATTTTATCAAAAACTTGGCGGGTGTATAGTGCTAGTGTAAATCATGCAAATCAAGAGTTAAATCATGCTAGAAAATTCAATGTAAAATCATTAATAGATACTTGGTAACACCCTCAAGCAATATACATCAAAATCCTTCATCAAATCTCTCAATAGATCTTGGTTTCATAGCTCAAAATATGCTAAAACAATTACAATTTCATAAAACCCCAACATAGTGTGCAATTAAATTCATAATAGATAAGACCAATGAATAAATCAACTTTAAATCATGCAATTTTGAGTAAAAGAGAGCTTGGGTATCATGGGTGAAAAGAACCCATGAAAGAAACCCATATACCTTCGATTTGGAGATGAACTTGATGAAGATTGGAGATGGAGACTTGAAGCTTGATTGAGAGCCTTAGAATCCGGATGAGTTTTAGACTTGAATTTAGGTGGTGAAATATTTTCCAAGTGTTTGGGAGTGTATTTGGAAATGTCTTGAATGACATGAGGGTGAAATAAGACTAAGTATAAATATTTTCACGTATGGGAACACTTAGGCCCAAGACCAAAAAGTCTTGGACTGAACTAAAAACTGGCCACAAAAATACACAAAAGCGCACCCTTGGCGCCTCGAGCTAGGGGCACAGATCATCTATGGAAATCGCATTTTTACGATTTGCAAATTCTACTACGGGTTGCTCTTAAATTAGGGTCAGACCATTTCCCACTCAATTGACCCCCTGTACAAGAATATGAAGTCATATTTTTGATATCACTAAGGATTTTTAGATGTATGGAAACTACGATTCTGGGCACTTCCAAGGCACATTTCAGGCATTTTTTGGGGTTGTTTTAATATCTTCCCCTTGAGAACATTTGTCCCCTAATGTCAAAGAAAGGTATATGAGAGACACAAATATGACCATTTCAGCCCACAAAGAGATGCAACAATGCACTTACACATCATTTCAAAAATCCCATCATAAGTGTAAAATCATCATGAACTTGTCAATTTAAATATGAATGTATGCCATGACATGAGGGCTTAACTTAAGACTTGAGTCATTTAAAGGACTTAAGTCAATACCATAGGCTTGAATGGAGTGGAATAGGTAAGGATGTCACTTTTGCATGTCTGCTTCGGTCTCCCAAGTAGCACTTTCAACTTGTTGATTCCTCTGAAGGACCTTAACGGAAGCCACATCTTTGTTTCTTAACCTCTTCACTTGTTGATACGCCCAAATTTACACTCCAAACGGAATAGTAAAGTGGTTCTTAATCAAATATAGAAATCAACTAGAGTTGAGGTCGATCCCACAGGAAATGCATGAGAATATATCTATTAGCACCATTTTTAGATGTAATATCTATTCCCAAAATAAAAGTGCATAAAGTAAATGGGGGTTTTGGTTAGTTTTCAAACTAATTTACTAAACTAAAGCAATAAATAAGTGCAAGAACGACTAGATTTCAAATAATTTTTGCAAAGCTAGGATTGTGTTCCCCATGACATCTAATGCGATAGCCAAACCTAGTGGTAAACTCATTCATGATTACGTATATAAGATCTAACAAGTTATGTAACATCTAATTCACCTCTCGATCCCTCTTAAATGGATAACATTCATCACCTTTCGGTCTCATAATGTCTACGTATTAACCCTTGTTGTTCATCTTGGAATACTCTCATCTTTCGGTCTCAAGTACTTAAACTAGGTTAAAAACCTCGAATTTCAATTGTAGAACTCTTTTCCTAATCAAAACATCCCCTTCGGGAATGCAAAGAATAAAGGCTTACACTAATGTGTCCACTCATCAAGGAAGAAATTATAACAAATATTACTACGATATATACACTAATCAATCTTGGGACTTACCCCATATTCGCCTATCTTATTGATTTGTCATGGTTCCCACAACCCTAGTTGTGAGTTTAGCCTAACATATGCAAGGAATAAAACTCGCAACGATACAAGGAATTCATAGTAAAAGACTTACTATTGAAGAATCGATGAATCCACAAGTTACAAGATTGAATTTGATAAGCAAAATCCCAAAATCTTGTAAAATCTCTAAGAAAATAATATTTTTCAATGTTTTCTAACTCTAGCTATCCAAGACTAACTAAAAACGAAATAAAATAACTCTATATATATAAAGAAAACTTAATCCTAGTTAAAATTGGAAAAATCTGTCGGCATGGACACAGATCACCAAATGGTCTGTGTGGAGGTAAATAGGCCATTTGGTGATCCATTTGGCTGCACTTCATTTCTTCTCTAGCAGCCTCTCCACGCGCCAGTAGATGGGCCGTGTGAGTCCAGACGGTCCGTGACACGGGCCGTCTCCTTGGCTTTAACATTTTCCAGCTCTCCTTTGATGTCACGAGCCAAGTCACGGACCGTGGTTGGTCACACGGTCCATGACACATGTCGTCTCACATCACTTAGCACAGAATCTCCAACTTTTGATGGTACGTGATCACGTCACATTGACGACAGGTGGAATGGTCCATGTCACTCCAGACGGCCCGTGTATTGCATCGCCCGACATTCGTTAAACACATTTTGCTTGCTTCCAACAGTTATACCTTCATGTCACTTTGATGGGCCAATACACGGCCCGTCTTATTTATCACGGTCCGTGAAGTACGCCATCATGCTCACCTTGGCTATTTTGCACTGCAACGCCATCTTACATGGCCAAGTGCGAGGCCATGAAGGACCTAATGACTTATGGGAAGGCACATGAGCCGTGGAGGTCCATATGGACCCCCATTTCGCCTCAATTCTTCTCTAGTTGCTTGGGCCGCTTCCAAGTACCTATATTTTGGCCTCTTTGCATTCATTTTATCTTCATTCCTCCCTGTATCCATGTCTCAATAATTTTTTCCTAAAAAATAACCAAAACAAACATCAAAATAACAAGTTTTCTTGAGACGCGCTAAAATTCTTTGTTTAAAGCATTATACAAGTCGTACATCTCCGACTCATCAATACTCTTAACTTAGAATGATTGCTTGTCCTCAAGCAATAACAATTCAACCAAACAAAGCATAAACAGAAGTGTTCACTCAGACTATGGATCACCCCCACAATATTTCAATGCATATGCCCCGCTAACAAGTTCAAGAATGTGCTTACACCCCAAATAGACCTACAAAGATTAAGGCAAACATTATGCATGTGTGGTCAGTCCACATATGATAAGGAATAAAGAGACCCCAGTTAAATTAGCAATCAATTAATGCAAAAGATAGTTCCCTCACTACAAAGAAGTCTCACACTCAACGTAAGCATGTAGAACAGGGACTGGAATGTACTCACGCACTCTCAGAGATGACTTCCAATGGACATACATGCCTGGATCATGAACTTGCCCTTATTTTCACCATCTTAACTCTTGAATGGCCTTTTTAGGGTCACATTAGGACTTTTTTGTCTTGTAACGTAGGCTTTGGCTCGGGTGAGGTATATTTTGGATTAAAGTGACTAGACGACCTCTCCCAGACAATTACTTTGACTCAGCCATTTTCTTTTTGGTCAACAACTTTTCTTGCCCCTATTTTTCCACTTTCTATAGTATAGGAAGTGATTTTCGTGCTCATTCACTAATTTTTATTCTTTTTTTCTTTTTTTCTTTTTTTCACTCATTGCTTTGCTCACGGTCACAACCTATTTCTTTTTCTCTTTTCATCACTTTATTCTTTCCCACACTCATTTTTCTGCTCTCCCAGCACTAGCCACCCTCAACTTAAGCCTTGGGCTTGGGTCAAGGTTCACAATATCTTTCTAAAGGACCAGGGCAAACATAAGCCACACCCTCAACTTAGGCTTTTACCTAAGGCAGAGGTTCACAATGTCTTAGAGAGACCAGGGCCAAAACAGAGATCAACAGATAGATTAGGGAGGTGAATTTAGGTGATTACAAAGAAAAGGTTCATTTAGGCTCAACTTTTGGTTCAAAGGGACAATTTTATTTGGTTGGTCAATTTTTCTTGTTAAGTGACTATTCAACAACAACGGCCTAAGATCCCCTCCTAATCAAGTCATTCAAGTGTTTCAGTGGGACTAACCAGGTAAGTTCTATCTCAGTAGTGCGTCGACGAAGTTATGCAATTAGCTCACACACACATGGCATATCTTTTACACTAGTTGGTACTAAATCACATAAATCTACTTTATTCATCAAAATACCAACCATACACATATAATATTTACCACAATCATGCAAGTTAGTCAGGATGAGAGGCAAGCACATACATACATAGCATTGTTAACATGGAACATTACAAAGATCAACATAAGGGCTTCCCTAGACTTCCGTGACACTTATATTTACACAAACAATATGACCTAAACATGCTAGTTCTACTAGATAATACACTTAAGAGAAAAGAAACATGGCAAGAAAAACTCTCAAGTAGAAGGATGCCCCACCCCCTCCAAGAAGATGGTGTAGTGCCCTCCCTACACTATAACATAAGTTAATGAACAGATGGAAGATAGTGCATACCTGGTATGCCTTAGATGTCAGCAGCATCTGTGGGACTAGACCCCCTTGGGATATCATTATTAGCATATGTAGCAGCCTGTCCAAAGGTGCTAACAGAGGCTTCTGCCCATGCCGCCTCTGTGGCCAGCCGCTCTCATTCTACCCATTCAACTGCTGCTTTGCGCTGGGCCCTGGCCGCCTTGCACATCTGTTGGTCTTCTTCCTTCTGTGGGTCACTGGAGGACTCTTTTGGTGAACACGTCGCTTACCCTTGTCCTTCTTCCTAAGCTGCTCAGTGGGTGGAGCAGGTGCCTCAGATGGGGCTGGTGGAACACCCTATATCTCATCCAAAATTGGTGTCATGAGGATATTGAATAGGTTCATCCACAACTCTGGATGCAGGGCGGTGCAGGGGCCTAGAACTATGCAGTCAACTTAGCAATTTGAGCCTCCATACCATTCACTATCTATACTAGATACTTCATTTCATCCCCAATCGTACTCGCGAAAATGCTGTGGAAGTATCCCTCCAATGTGCTAATTTGGCTCAGTAGGGTGGTTTTTTGGCTCCTAAGGGCATTATCACATTGGTCCACCACCCACTGTGAATGAGACTGGACGACGTGGGGGATCCTATCTACTATCTGATCAACAATGGCCCATATCAACCGTTGGTCTGCCACCAATCTGGCCAGAAACTCGTAAGGCATATATGCGTACCCTTGCTGCATTGGAGGAGCTGCACCACTACCCTCGGGATACTTAGAAGCCGTGCTTGATGGTGGGGCGGTGGTGTAGTCCTCAAATGGCAAGGATTGTTGTAGAGGTATGGACCAAAAGTTCGATAGCCCCCCAAGAGAACGTGTTCTGTGCGTCATGAGCAGGTTTTGGACATCCTTAATCAGGGCAATGTCGGCTACGCCCTTGGGAGCTATCTTCTTGTCCAAAAAATGAGTAGTGGGAACACCAGCCTATTTGAAAAGGACACAAACCAAACACGGGAATAGAATGCCAGCTCTTTTAGATAAAGCCTTATCCCGCATCTTGAAGGTGATGATTCGTCTCACGTTGACTCCGTACTTGTATATGAGGAATGCAATCAGAGAGGCATGCGAAGGTTAGACTGTATTATCATTTCCTATGGGTCTCAGCCTGGTCCGTACTACTTCCCACTAAAATTTTATGGAAAATGTCAATGATGCTTTGGCTATAAGACACTTGGGGTCTGTAACCCAAGGCGCCTCCATCCCCTGAATGGCTATTCACTTTGCGCTCCATCCCAACAGTGCAGCCCTAGAAGACAAACTAGACATCCAAAACGTATCCATAATCTGCATGTGTCTCTCCATAAACTGGCTTCTAGAGGAGCCTCTTAGTGTGGCCCAAATAGGAACCGGTTAATGGTGGTTTTAGATATATTCACTCGAGTACCACACACCATTACATATGACCTTGGGGACCTGGTAAGAGTGATCTATCTCTACACCTTTCTTAATTGGGTACCCTCCACCGAGTTCAGTAGACTAGTGGCATAGTTGGAGTACAACTCTTCAACAATGGCAGGCCTATAGTACCCTGGTGGTTGCGCAATCCAACCAAACTTATATGCGTTAAAAGTATCTTTAATTTTCGAAACTCTGTCAAGTTGGTCAGTGATTACCCGAACCTCTGGAAGGACCAACCTCTATTTGAACCCCCCAGAACCTTTTGTCAGTCCTTTAGTGTAGATATCCTTAGCACCTGGGACTATACACCAGCCCCTCAGAAAGACTATAAGTGCCTAGGTAGTTTTGGGGTCCATTGTTGGGGAGACTACAAAATGAATGGCCTCATCATCACTGCCCCGAAGTTCGACCTCATTCGCCTGTTCTTCCGTATCACGACCCTCAGCCTCCAGAGTCTGCCCCTGCTCGTCCGGGTCTGAAGTTTTCTCCTATTCTGGGGAAGCCACCTTCTCCTCAACACTCATGGAAGGGGCCCCTCTTCAGACTGGGGAGCTCTACGATGGCCTGATGCATGGGTCCGCATAGCACGAGGAGTGTGGGGGAGACATTGCCTCTATAGCGAACTTCGGATGCACCGGAGGAGTTATCACTTGAGTCACTCCCAACCTGATTGTCAGATGAAACAGTTGGGGAGTCATGGAGCGTGTCACAGGCTCATCCCTATCACTGTGTCTGACTAAGCTGCTTTTGGACCCATAGTACCTGCAAGTGCCACAAAGGAATACACATTGTTAGAAATTATTTCACACGCAGGTTGACGCACTAACGGGTGCTCAGACTTCCCCTGTGCCATAAAAAGTGACAATAACCCTTAAGAATGGCATCACCCGGTCTGTCATAGGGCCACTACACTTATGAAATACAAATTAAAGTTTAAAATTAACCTAAGAAATAATAAAGAAAAATGTATGGTACAGTGCCAAGGGGCCCTTGACGGCCTGTGTAACGAACCACAGTTTGTGAAGGAGCCATTTGGAGGGACTTAGGGCGTGGTGCTGACTGACAGTACATCACGAGCTGTTACACGACCCGTGAAATGTGACACAGGTCGTGTAGACGGCCGTCCAACCCTCCTTGTTGACTTTCAGCTTATCACACGCATGCACATACTTTCATGTACTTTTACCTCACTTAGTCATGATTTCATCAACATAATAACATATATAAATCAATTTCCCCAAAAATCATGTCAAAAATCACCCAAAATCATCACTTTCATAGTTAGGTTCTTAAGAACTCAACAATGGTGGTTTTCACCACTACATGCACACCCAACATCATTAATATGACTTATGAAGCATTAAAACACCGAAGAAATAATCTTGAACAAGATCTACACATGCAAGTACCAAAATCTATAGTAGAAGATGAAAAACAGAGTTCTTACTTTATAACTACCAATGAAGATGAAGACTTGCTTGAAAAACTTGAGCCCCACATGTAGACTAGGCAACGAATCATGTGATGACTCACGAATCATCACTAAGAAGATATAAAAATTGTGGGGATTTTTAAGGGACAAACAAAAGATAGGGGGAGGGGTCGTGAGAGCTAGAATGAGAAAGGGAAAGTGAAAAGTGAATTATTAGGACCAACTGGGGTTATTTAAAATCCTTGGTCAAACTTTGACTGGTCAATGCCAACTGGATGGGCAGCCACATGGCTAGTGACGCGTGTCACGGTCCGTTTAGACTGTCCATTGGCCCAACCTTGGCTAATTGAGAACTTACCTGGTCAAGTGGTGATTGCTGCGCCTAGATGGCCCATCAGATGAAGCGTGACATGTTGCACGATCCGTGTGGACTAGCCGTGTCATCTTCAACGGGTTGTGTAATGGCCCGTGTGGCCTCACTTTGGCTCTATCACTCCATGCACTTGCCAAAGTCCCAAACAAAAATGCCAGATGGGCTCTCACATAAGTCGTCCCACGTCAGACGGATTGTGCAGACGCACATGGCCTTCCACTTGTCCAAATTTGGGTTGCGCTGATGTCTTGCCATGTTGTCTACCTCACGTATGTTCTGACCTCTAAAATAGCACCTGTACTCATCTGAAAATATGAATCAAAAGAAAGAAAAATTGCATGACATATATATTACTATTATTTTTATTTTTATTTTTTCATAATTATTACAATGCATGGGTTGCCTCCCATGGAGTGCTTGATATAACGTCCCGGCATGACACATTGCTAGGACGACTCAGACTTCGTCAAGGAGCAAGACCTCAATTTCAGAGGCCTTTTCGACTGCACCCATATATTGCTTTAGTCGCTGGTCATTTACCTTGAATCGATCCCCATTTTTTGCTTCTAGCTCAATCGCACCATAGGAAAACACTTTGCTAATCGTGTACAGGCTAGACCACCTTGACTTCAGCTTACCTGGGAAGAGTCTCAACCTGGAGTTGTACAGTAGTACCTTATCACCAACACCAAAGCTCCATTGGGCTATATGCTTGCCATGATGGACTTTCATGCTCTATTTGTATAGTGCGTCACTCTCATATGTGTGAAGGCGAAACTATCCAACTCATTGAGTTAGTCAAGTCTCAAATCAGCAGGCTCCTCCCAATTCATGTTGAGCTTCTTTAAAGCCCAGAGTGCCTTGTGCTCTAACTCCACAGGCAGATAACAGGCTTTACCAAACACCAACTGATATGAGGACATACCAATGGGTGTCTTGTAAGTTGTCTTGTAGGCCCACAGTGCATCATCTAGCTTCCTCGCCCGATCCGTCTGGGTAGTATTCACAAACTTGGTCAGAATTTCCTTGATCTCTCTGTTTGACACTTTAACCTATCCACTAGTCTGCTAATGATAAGGTGTGGCAACCCTATGATGTCGTACTCCATATTTTGCAAGCACTGCATGGAAAACCTTGTTACAAAAGTGGGAACCCCTATCACTGATGATAGTTCTGGGTCTCCCAAATCTGGAAAAGATGTTCTGCCTCAGAAATTGGACAACACTCTTGCTCTCATTGTTTGGCAATGCAAGCGCCTCCACCTATTTGGAGGTATAGTCCACTGCCACCAGGATGTACTTCATTCCATATGAACTCACAAACGGGCCCATGAAGTCAACATCCCAGACGTCAAAAATCTCTACCTCAAGAATCGGGGTCATAGGCAACTCTTGGTGCTTCAAGATGGCCCTGTTGTTAGCATTGGCCACACCCAAGGACCAAGTCATGGGAATCTTTATAAATGGTGGGACAGTAGTACCCATATTGGAGAATCTTCTTTGCCGTTCTAGCCCCACCATGATGACCTCCCACTTCAAATAAGTGGCAAGCCTCCATGATACTCATCATCTCCGCTTATGGAATTCACGCCTGATAACCTTATCAACACATGTCCTGAACAAGTATGGTTCATCTTTGAAGTACCTACGCACATCAAAAAGAACCTTTTTTCTCTTGTGAGGGTCAAGGCCCTCTAGCATAATATCACTCACCAGAAAGTTAGCAAAATTAGCAAACCAAGGATTAAGGTTAACAGACGCTGCCAATACCTACTCATCGGGGAAGAAGTCATCGATATTTAACTAATCCTTCAGTCTTGACTCATCCTCCAATCTGGACAAGTGGTCTGCTACTTAGTTCTCAGATCCTTTTTTGTCTAAGACCTCAAAGTCAAATTCCTGCAGCAGGAGAACCCATTTGGTAAACCGCAGCTTAGCATCTTTCTTTACCATGAGTATCGTAAAATGGCATGGTTGGTGTGCAATAATGATTTGGTGCCCAATAAATATGCCCGGAACTTGTCAAATGCATATACCACAACCAATAAATCCTACTCCATCACTGTATAATTCTTTTGAGCATCATTGAGGGTCTTGCTAGCATAGTATATAGGGTGGAAAATCTCGTTGTACTTCTTTCTAAGCACCACACCTATAACAATTTCACTTGCATCACATATCACCTCAAACGGGGTATTCCAGTCAAGTGCAACCACCACAAGAGCAGAAATTAGCTTTTGCTTCAATGTCTCAAAGGCATGCTTGCAGCTATCATCAAAGTGGAGCTTTGCATCCTTCTCCAATAGCTTTCATAAAGGGTGTGCAACCTTGGAGAAGTTTTTGATAAATCGTCGATAGAAAGCTACATGCCCAAGGAAACTCCAGACCACCTTCACAGATATGGGAGGCGGTAGTTTCTCAATCACCTCGATCTTCGCTTTATCCACTTTTATGCTCTTCTCAGAAATATTATGGCCAAGAACTATCCCCTCTTTGACCATGAAGTGGCACTTATCCTAATTTAGTACCAAGTTAGCCTCCTCACAATGCTGTAGTGCCCTACTAAGATTCAAAAGACATTTATCGAAGGAATCACCCACTATAGAGAAGTCGTCCATAAATACCTCGAGGGTGTCTTCAACCATGTTCAAAAATATCAACATCATACAGCGTTGGAAGGTGGTTGCGGCATTGCATAGTCTGAAATGCATCCTTCTGAAAGCAAAAGTCCCATACGGGCAAGTGAACTCTCCTTATACTCCGGGGCTATGGAAATCTGATTGTAGCCTACGTACCCATCCAAGAAGCTGTACCACCCTCTAACTGTCAACTTGTCTAACATCTGGTCCATGAAGAGCATCGGTCCTTCAGGGTCCACTTGTTCAACTTCCGACAGTCCATGCACACTCGCTATCCAGTCATCGGTCTCAAAGGGACCAATTTAATTTTGTCGTTGGCTATCACTGTCATGCCCCTTTTCTTCGGGACACATTGCACTAGACTTACCCACTTGCTATAAAAAATGAGGTATATTACCCCAGCATCAGCTACTTGATGTTTTCCTTTTTCACCACCTCTTGCATCAGTGGGTTTAGCCTGCGCTGATGCTCAATGTTGGGCACATAGTTATCCTCCAATTTTATCTTGTGCATGCATACCCCCAGAGAAATCCTTATGATATCTGTAATGGTCCAACCAATAACTCACTTGAACTATTGGAGGACCCCCAATAATGCCTCCACCTGATTTTTATGAAGATCTACAGCTACGATCATAGGAAGAGTGTTGTTAGTGCCTAAAAATACACACTTGAGGTGTTGGGGCAATTCCTTGAGCTCCACTGCTGGAGCCTCCTCGATGGACTATTTAGAGGGCAGGGTAGACCTATTCTGTAGATATAAGTCCAACTTTCTGGGGACAAATGGCCTTGTTCCCCTACCTTGTAGCGCATTCATGGTGTTAGCATACCCGCTAATACCATCATCTAGGAAGTTCATCAACACCGCTGTTAGTGTGTCTACACTCATTGTTTCCTCAAGTGGGATCTCAGAAAGACAATCATCTTCAATATCTAGGATAGACATTACTGCCACCTTTTTAGATCTCTTCATTGCAACACACTCATTGAACTTCACCTCTTCCATGTTGAGTCTAAAACTCATCTCCCCTCACTAAGATGGTCTTCCAAGAAAGATAGGAACCTCAAAATCCACCAGGCAATCCAGAATGATAAAGTTCGTAAGAAAGATGAACCAACCCACATAGACCATCACATCTCATAGAATCCCCATGGGCCGCTTCACTGATCTATCTGCCATAAGTAACCGCATTGTAGTAGGCGTGGGGCCTCCTAAGCCAAACTGCCTATAAACTGCTAGTGGCATCAAGTTGATGCTGGCACCCAGATCACAGGGAGCTCTTGCAAAGTCAAATGCTCTAGTGGTACACGGGATAGTGAAAGCTCCCGGATCTTCCTTCTATTCTACAAAGATCTTGTGGCGATGGCACTACAGTGGTAGGGATTGTTTTCTGGCTCGATCATAGCTGTTCTCTTCTTAGTCACTAAGTCTTTCATGAATTTACCATAGCCTGGCATCTGCTCAAGTGCTCCACTAGAGGAATGTTCACTGAAATCTCTTTTAGCATGGACAAGAACTTCTGAAACTTGCCATCTTCAACCTTCTTCTGTAACCTCTATGGGAATGGTGGTGGTAGCTTAGGAATGGCTGGAAGAGGTTGGATTGCTATTAGTATCATCTCAGGCTCTTTAGTGATGTCAAGCACTACTGGTGTTACCTCCACTTCTTCACTCAAGTCATCAACATACTCCTCCATGGGATTAGGCATCTTGCATTTAGCTTCATCCACACCTGCATTAATAGGCACAATAGGGTCAGAAAGTACCTCAACGCTCATCATAGTTACTGCCATGCAATGACCGTTATTCTTTGGGTTCTGAAAGTGTCGCTCGGCAGTGACCCAACTTTTCTCTGGTTTATGGTTGCTGACAATTGACCCATCTGCTGCTCTAGTTTCTTAATTGAGATGGAATGCGAGTTGACCAACTGTCAAACATTGGACATCTCCCCTTTTATATCTCACATCCCTACCTCCATGCACTCAACCTTGTCAAGTACCTTTGCCATCATTTCTTCAAACTTTGAGTTTCCACCACTATTGTTTTGATGCTCATAGTTTCTATAACCATCTTTGTTTTGCCAGTTTCCTTAATAGTTTTGATAATGACCATAGTTCCGACCTTGATTACCAGCATTGAATAGGTGATAACCCCCTGGCTACCTAAGAAGTTTGCCTCTTCCTAATAGTTGTAGCTTTGATCATCGTACCTAGGCTTTGTGTCTACAACTTTTACCTTTTCTGTGCCTCCTACTAAGAACTACTTTGCTAGCAAGTCTAATTGGGTCTTCATGTATGCCATGACTTGATCCCATTCCTCCTCCTTTCATCGCTGCTCGACAGTCATCTCAAAGACCAGCCCAGAACAGTCTCCATCTCTAGTGTACCATGCCCTGTTATTCTTGGCTACCTGATCTAAGATCACCACTATGTCTGGGAAAGTCCTAGACATGTATGACACCGAACAGGCAGCATCAATGATTGACTTTGTCACAAAATTGCAGGACCTGTAGAAGACTTTCTTCAAATGATCATCTGTGAGGAGATGATCAGGGCACTGCTTCAGCTTTTGCCTAAATCTCTCCCATGTCTCGTGTAGTGCTTCACTCAGGAGTTACTTGTTAGAGCTGATGTCATTTATGATTTTGAGCTGTTTTGATGCAGGGAAGAACCTCTCCAAGAATGCCTCCTTTAGCTCTCCCCAAGTGCGGATGGAATCATGTGGAAGCTCATTCAGCCAATTAGTGGCTACAGCAGACAAAGACAATGGGAAAAACTTCAACTTAATTGCTTGCTGACTGACCCTAGGAATCTCATACGATTTGCAAGTTGCCAGAAAGTTCAGGACGTGCAGATTTGCATCCTCAATTGCTATTCTGCTGAACAACATTTTCAACTGTAGCATCTGCAGCATAGTGCTAGTGATAGTTAACTTAACATTAGCGGGCAGTGGGGGAAGTACAATCTCCATAGTGGTCCCAGCACTCTCATCATCATCATTCACTGCGTGGGGTGGCTGAGGCACTTGGGGTCTCACAACGGGCAACGACACCTGTCTAAGTGGTGCTGCCGTTGGTACCTCATTGCCAGCACTTTCATCATCACCCATACCATCTGTGACACCCCACATTTTACATGTACTAATGCTATGTGAATGAATCATGATATGGGTTGTTCAATTAGCGTCAATTCTTGAAAGTGCTTGAATCACGTGTTAATGGGTGATATGTACTTCTAACGCTTAAGGGAGTCAGGTGCTTAAGGTGTTTTGTGTTAAATTGAGGATATCACAGCCCTAAACAAAGAAAGAGAACTAAGGTATTTTTATGACTTAATAATCTAG
>JAOTQR010000086.1:12531264-12550717 GCA_025774065.1 Solanum ossicruentum | reverse complement strand
AATTCGTAGCTCAATGTCCAAATTGCCAACAGGTGAAAGTGGAACACCAAAAGCCAAGAGGTTATATGCAGTGTATAGAACTTCCAACATGCAAGTGGGATATGATCAACATGGATTTTGTTACAGGTTTGCCACACTCATTTTAGAAGTTTGACTCCATAGGGTAATAGTTGACAGACTTACAATGTCAGCACACTTCTTACCCGTTAGGAGTGATTATACAGCTGAAGAGTATGCCAAGTTATACCTAAAAGAGAAAGTCAGACTACATGGAGTCCCAATCTCCATTACAACTGACTGAGGAGCTCAATTCACTGCAAAGTTTTGGAAGTCCTTCCAAAGGAGTTTAAGGACACAAGTGAATTTGAGTAAAGCATTCCACCCTCAAATAGACGGTCAAGCAAAATGCACCATTCAGACACTTGAAGATATGTTGCGAGCTTGTGCATTGGACTTTAAAGGTAATTGGGTGGACCATTTTCCGCTTATTGAGTTTTCCTTTAATAATAGTTGCAATGCGAGTATCAAGATGGTACCTTATGAAGCTTTGTATGAGAGTAAATGTAGGTCACCAATTGGATGGTTTGAAGTGACTGAAACCACCTTGCTTGGGCCAGATCTAGTAAAACAAGCCATGGAGAAGGTTAAGGTAATACAACAGTAACTTGAAACAGCCCAAAGTCATCACAAATCATATGCGTATGCTAGGAGGAGAGGAGTGGAGTTCTTAGTAGGGGATTAGGTATTTTTAAAGGTGTCTCCAATGAAAGGGGTTATGAGATTTGGTAAGAAAGGAAAACTGAGCCCACGTTACATATGGGTTATGAGATTTGGTAGAAATCTCTTATAATATGTATCGAAAGCACTTAAATATAGGTTGGTTCTTCCGAGCCTGATCGACAGAGGGTGCCAGTCCGCCCTAACGGGACTTTGGGGTGTGACAATAGATAAGTCCAACTAAGAATGATTTAGATACCCTATATGGGTCCCTGTGCTTGATTGGCAGGGAGGAAATAGAGTAGGGATAAGTACACCAAAACGTACCCAGTAGGTTCAATTGACTAGGTAAGAGAAATTGAAAAGTATATGATAATGAAGAATCCCATCTCCTGCATCAAAAGGGTTAGCAAACAATACAATAGAGTCATGAATTATCGCAATTACTAAAGGTAAACAAATCCAATGATGCAATGTAATGCTATACATGGACGCAATGTAATGGTATGCATTCATGCAAAGGCATTGCGGGCCATGTGTGAGGTAGAATCACGACCATAGCAAGGTCAATGTACACATCTATCGAGCTGAAACGACAACATAGAATTCAGGGGCATCGCAAGATATGTACAAAGATATATATAATAAGGCATCGCAAGTCATAATCAGAAGTATCTTGAGGCGTCGCAGGCCATAACCATTGTCTCAATATGCATCATAATATCTCAAATGGTGTAAATGTGGTAATAAATGTGTATAACAATGCACCTAATCATGTATCAAATATGTGCATACCAATGCAATCAGTCATATCTAACTATAATTTAATCCAATCAAAAATAAGATTTGTGCATACCAATGCACCTAGTCCAATATAAGATATATATATATATACACCAAAGCAACAATAGAGCATAAGAATTTGTGCATACCAATGCAACTAGTCAGTATAAGATAGTGCATACTAATGCAACAATGAAGTATTAACATTATAAGAATATACCATGTTTTATCTCATCACCCATCACAAATAACTATATGTCATCGAAACAAGCTCCACAAGGACCATAAATGGTTCATAACTTTTACACTAATCATACTCATCATCAATTAGTTATAACATTAACCAAGAATTATTTAAAGTCTCATATTATCATGAAGATATCCCAATAATCTCAAAATACAAGATTTTCATCTCAATTAATCAATATGATCGCCATTTACTCAATAGTTGGCATAACCAGCCTCACATTCCCATCAAATTCAATCATATCATCATATTCGATCACAATTCAATTTACATCAAACAATTATCATATGAACATGCTCAATAGCTCAATCCAGTCCCAAAAAGATTAGTCGAACCTATCTCAATGTCGAAATCGCACCCGAATAAGCTTTCAATCAACTCAAGCTTCCAAATGATCCACTGATCGATCAACCACTATCAAGAATGGATACTACGCATCAAGAGGTGCATTTTGATATCCATATTGGCATATTTTAGGCTTAGGGGCAAAATGATCAAAGTCAAAATTTGAAAGTGTCAAATATGGAAATTGACTTCTAAATCAAAGTCTGCATGAAAAATGAAGTTTGTGTGTAAGACTCCATTAATGTCGAGTTCAAATCTTTGGAGAAATCCCCATTTAAAGTTTCAAAATCATAGAACGAAAATTTCAATTTTGATATTCAAAATCATGAAATTCAAGTCAAAATTGAGATAAAAATCATGAAAATTAATCAAAACGATATTCGAAACACTTACCCAAAAGATTTATCTGAAAACCCTCTTGAAAGAATCATCTCCCAAGGCTTGAAATATTGAAAATAGAGTGAAAATGGGGATTTTACGTATTTAAAAATGACACAGCAAAAATATACTCTGCGAAGGCGGAACCTTGTCCATGACCGTGGAGCACAGAAGTCCCCATACCTCCACGAAGGTGGAGGTCCTTCCGTGAAGACAGAGTACAATTTGAGTTGCACCAGATACCCCTCATACCAGCCGATGCCAAAACTCAAAACAGACTCTCAGAACTCATCCGAACTCAGAATTCACAAACTTTATATGTATTCATACAAAAAATAGTGATCTGGAATCAACGTAATCATCAAAATTTGATTCTGAGGTCTCCATGACACATTTACCAATGCAAGTCAATTAAACTACTTTATAACTCAAAATACCAAAACTATCCTCAAAAACTCCAAAAATTATGACGAGACTATTTTAAGCGTTATTCCATCATTTGAAACTATTGGAATTTCGATCCTAGCTTCCGAACTCCAAATGTTGATCAAAGTCAAACATTTATTTCAAAAACGACTAAAATCACAACTTTAGGCCTCAAAACCTCATGTTAACTTCAAACTTAGTTCTATAACTTCTTGTAGTTCGATTTTGACATTCCAGAGCTAATGAAATTGAAAGATCCTCGATCCTATCTCCGAAACTCAAAATGACACATAAACTCACTTTTTCAACACCTTAAGCTTTCAAAAAGATCAAAACTCATATTTTCAACTTTTAAAATTCAGAATTTCAATTCTGACCATTCAAATAGTTCAAAGTAGGCCCAAAGCAACTTACAAAGGTTAAAATAATAATTTTCATAGATAATGCCGAAAATGACTAGGTCATTGCATCCCTAATGAATAAATATATTATTTTCATGATGTTGTATATTCATACTTTTAACTGATGAAGGCATTACTATTTTCCACCTTGCATTTCATATTGATCTTGAGTTGGGTTCTGAGTTGAGTATCTTGATGTATGTCCTCACTTTTTATTTTGTATACCAGACATTTCGCATACTAACACCATTTGGGGCTACAACTTTTTGTGATATAGATACAGGTGTTACAAATCCTGAGCAATCCTTAGCACGTGACTCATTAGAGATTTTGAGCATCCCTAGAGTTTTGATAAGGTACCCTTGCACTAGTGGCACCATATAGTTTATTTATTTTGTTTAAATTAAGTACTTTATTTCTTTTTTGTTAGCTATGGACCTGTCATTGACATCATTTGAATGTTAACAGCTTCATAGATAGAGTCAGATAATATATTCGAAGTCTGTTTCTCCTTGGAACTATTTCCCCTTATACAAAACTATTACTAGATTTTTATGTTGAGTTTTTTTTTTTCTAAAAATCATTCTTCTATTAATGTTGATGTTGAGAGCCCTCATGAGTATTTTTCTTGATTTTATTAAGTCTTTAGTTGATGAATGAATGAATGATAAGATCAAGTGGTTCTCTCGGAGATTTGCAATGATTTCTGAGTGTCAGCCATGCCAAGGTTACTCTCATGAGGTGTGACAAGTCTACAATCAAGATCCATAGATCGTGATTCATTCTATAATTCGTAGAACCACTTTTGTAGTTTCTATCTTCATATCTGGAATATCAAAAAATTTATACTAGTTGACTTCTTCAAGCTGTAAAATATTTTGTGGATCATCCTATTGATCCATAGAAGAAGTACTGCAACTATGAATTTCGAGCACTTCTTCCATGACCACAGCCTTTGGCTCATGATTCCTTTAACGAGCCACAAAGACCTCCCACACATTTAAGCTTATTTTTAAAATAAGTGTTGGGGTGTTCTATGGACCCTTTTTTACTAATCATACTTTAATCTATGACTCATTCTGCTAGTTCATATAATATGTATTAGGCTTGTATTTTTTAAAAAATCCAAGACCCCTTCTACGACATCTTTCAACGGGTCATAGTTTCTTGTATGACCCATAAATCTTGTTTGAATTTTTAACTAATGCACATGAAAAATATTTTATGAAATGACCCTGAAAAGTGTCCGAAGACATGCCTTGAAATGCCAGAAATTTTAAATTTCATATATCTCAAAATCTGTTCGCTATTCGAAAATTCAACTTCATATTCTTGTTTAGGGGGTCAAAATTAGGTGAAAAATGGTCTAACTCCGATTTAAGAGCAAAAGGTTAGCAATTATAATTTTTCAAGGTGCGAATTCCAAAGAGGAATCTGCAACCCCCTCGCGATGTGCCACTGTGTAAAAGTGGACTATTTTTTTGTTCGGTCCAAGACTTCTAAGTCTTGGGCCTAAGTGTTCCAAACATGTTTTTACCTATACTTAGGTAAATTTCACCCTCATATCATCCTAAACATTTCCCAATACTCACTCAAACACTTAGTAATATTATCACTCCCCAAACTCAAGTCCCAAACCCTTATCTCAAGCTAATGTTTTCCTTCAAGATTCTTCTTTAAACTTCAAGTCTCCATCTCCAATCTTCACCAAGTTCATCTTTAAGCTAAGGTATGTAGGTTTATTTCATGAGTTCTCAAGCCTCTTTTTTCTTAAATTGCATGATTTAATTTTTATTTACAAATGGGTCTTGCTTATTATTAAATTCACTGGACACTATGTGAAAGATATGTAAAGTTATGATTGTTTTCCTATGTTTTGAGCTATAAATCTTTGATCTTTTGTAAGACTTGATGAGGGGTTTTGATGTATATTGCTTGAGGGTATTGCAAAGTATTGATTGATGGTTTTACAATGGATTTTCTTGCATAATTTCATCTCTATATTTCATGGTTTTATACTAACATTACACACCTTCTAAGCGTTTGATAAAATGTTCGGATGTGCTTTCTTGAGGAGTTAAAGTTCTAAATCATGAGATATGATATGAATGACTATATGATGATGAAATACTCTTATGTATATGATGAATTATACATAAATTGTTGCATTATACCATGCCTAATTTGGGGGGACTAAGGACCAGGATAACCTAGATAGGGGTTTGTACGCATCAACCTAGGGAAGGGCTTGTACTTCTCCACCTAGTGATGGGGAGGCATCAATACTAACCTAGATAAGATTTTATACTCATCAACCTAGGGAAGGGTTGGTACTTCTCCACCGAGGTGATGGGCGGTATTATCACCAACCTAGATAGGGGTTTGTACTCATCCATCTAAGTGATGGGGCGGTATCATCACTAACCTACCAAAGGGTTGTACTTTGGAAATCTAGCTTGGTCTCTTCTACATATGGTACTCTATATGAGCATGAGTTGCTTAAGCTTGTTTTACTTATGCATTGATCATACATGTCATATTGTTATAATATGCCTATTGCCTATTGTTATGCATTTTGATTATGATGCTTAATTTTCGTTTGCATTGTATCCTACATACTTAGTACATTCAAATGTACTAACGCATACTTTATGCCTACATGATGTTACCATGTAGGAATTGGTACCCAAGTTAATCATCCTCCTCCTCCATGTGGTTAGTTCGACACTACTCTGGCTAGTTCGACACTACTCAAGCTAGTTGGTGAGTCCTCTATTTTGGGGACCTTAGTCTATGTTGCTTCTATTATGTATTGAGACATTTTCTAATTTGTCTATTTCAACTATGAAGATGAGCCCGGTTACTTTATCTTGGCCCCCGCTCTTATCTATGTATTAGAGGTGATTGTTGGACATGTTATGCATATATGCTAAGAACCTTGACTCTATTTTTCTTGATATCTATGATATGAAAGTATTTTCCCTTAGCCCCAATTTCCCCACTTTTATCTCTTAATGCTTACTTTATTGCTTCCACGACCAAGGATATGTAATGATGTTCTAAGAGGCTTGCTTTAGGTCCCTTCAGGTTCCCCTTGCACCGTGTCACGTCTACGCCCTAGGCTGGGGTTGTGACAAACTTGGTATCAGAGCACTAGGTTGATAGATGATTGGAGTCCAACACATCGCATCGATTAGAGTCCTATTCATGGTTGTGAAGCTCGCCATGACTATGAATGGGAGGCTATGAGACGTTTTAGGAAATGTTTTCCTTCTCTATGTTCTAACTCATATGATAGAGTTGTGGTAAGTTGTCCCCCCTAATGATTATTAATTGCTATGCTAGATCACAATAAACACTTGAGGATGAAGGGCCCAAACTCTCGAGGAGCATCCTAACAATGGTGAGCTCCAGAATCCTCTCACTATGCCTGCTCAAGGTGTGGCCAACCAAGTCAATCAAGGGGCCCAAGCCCTTCGTGCTACCACCCCGGGAGCTCAGGTAAGGGACTTCATGAGGATGAATCCTCTGGTGTTCTATGGGTCAAAGGTGGATGAAGATCCATAAGAGTTCATTGATGAGGTTTACAAGATCTTGAATATCATGGGGTCGAATGAAAAGGTAGAGTTGGCAGCGAACCAACTCAAAAGGGTAGCTTAAATATGGTATGACCAATGGAAGGGTGAAAAGGGGATTGGTAATATGGTGCTTTGGATGGAGTTCAAATTGGCTTTGCATAACTGATTTTTCCCTCATGAGCTTAGGAAAGCTAAGTTGGTGGAGTTTATGAACTTGAAAGAAAGTGCTATGAGTGTGAGAGAGTATGCCCTCAAGTTTAATCAACTTTCAAAGTATGCTCCTCATTTGGTGGTTGATCCTAGATCTAGGATAAACAAGTTTGTGATAGGGGTCTCCCACTTGGTAAGTGAAGAAGGTTGGTTCACCATGCTAATTAGTGACATGGATCTATCGCGGTTGATGACCTACATCGAGAAAATGGAGGAGAAGAAATTAAGGAAGAGAAGGGGGCATGAGGCCAAGAGGGTCCATCTTGGGGGTAAGTTTCCAAAGGGTGGCAAGTTCCATCACGGCTAAGTGTCTCATCATGGTACTAATAGGGGATTTGCCAATGACCTCCCTAGGCCTCAAGGTTTTGGTGTTGTGGCTTCCATTGATGTGTTTCCTGCATGTGGCAAGGGTCATAGAGGCCTATGTTTGAAAGATTCTAATGCATGCTTTGGTTGTGGGGAGCTTGGGCACAAAAAGGTAGATTGTCCAAGAAACCGTGGCAAAGTCTGGGGTGCTAATGCGATCCTATTAGGGAGAGGTGGTCCTCAAAGTGGTGTCCCAAGGCACAATCGATTTTATGCTCTACATGGGAGGCAAGGAGTTGGTGAGGTCCCCGATGTTGTTACCGGTATGTAGAAAATCTTTGACTTTGATATGTATGCTTTGATTGATCCGGGTGCTACTCTTTCCTTTGTTACCCCTTTTGTTGCTTAAAAGTTCCATGTTGTCCCTGAGTTTTTGCATAAGTCATATGAAGTGTCTACACCTATTGGTGCCTCTATTGTTGCTAGGAAAGTTTTATGAGTTGTTCTATTTACATTTTGCATAAGTTGTTGCCTTGTGATCTGGTTGAATTAGACATTGTTGATTTTGATGTCATTCTTGGAATGGATTGGTTGCATGCCTACTATGCTTTTATTAATTGTAGAACCCGTAGGGTCAAGTTTCAATTTCCTAATGAACCCGTCCTTGAATGGGAAAGTCAAGATGTGGTGGTCAAGGTAGATTCACTTCATGCATTAAAGACCGCAAGTTGATCTCTAAGGGGTGTCTTTACCATCTTGTGAGGTTAAAGATGTGGAGTTCAAAGTCCCTTCCATTGAGTTTCTTGATGTCTTCCAAAATGACCTTTCTGATGTCCCTCCCGAAAGGGCAATAGATTTTGGCATAGGGCTCCTTCCCGATACTCAACCTATCTCCATTCCCCCTTACCGTATGGCCCCAACGGATATGAAGGAGTTAAAAGTGCAATTGAAAGATTTGTTGGGAAAGGGTTTTATTAGACCTAGTCAATCATACTGGGGTGCTCCGACGATGTTTGTGAAAAAGAAGGATGGGTCACTTAGAAAGTGTATTGACTACCGGTAACTCAATAGGGTCGCTATAAAGAATAGATATCTTCTTCCAAGGATTGATGACTTTTTTGACCAATTGCAAGGGGCTAGCTTCTTGTCTAAGATTGATCTTCGTTTCGGGTATCATCAAGTGAGGGTAAGGGAGTGTGATATTCCACGGCCTTTCGGAGTAGATATGGGCATTATGAGTTTGTGGTGATGTCTTTCTGTTTGACTAATGCATCGGCCCTCTCCATGGACCTAATGAATAGGGCTTCAAACCTTACCTTGATTCCTTTGTTGTGGTCTTCATTGATGATATTTGATCTACTCACATAGTAGGGAGGAGCATGTGGGTCATTTGAGGGTTGTGTTGCAAAGGTTGAGGGAGGAAAAATTGTATGACAAATATGACAAGTGTGAGTTTTGGTTTAAGGAGGTAGCATTCTTGGGTCATGTGGTGTTGGGGGATGGTATAAAAGTGGATCCTCAGAAAACCAATGTGATTAAAAATTGGCCTAGACCATTGACCCCATCAGATATTAGGAGTTTCTTAGGTCTTGCGGGTTACTATAGAAGATTTGTGAATGGATTCTCCTCTATTGCTTCCCCAATGACATAATTGACTTAAAAGAAGGTTATGTTTGTGTGGACCAATGATTGTGGGAGAAACTTCCAAATATTAAAGGATAGGCTTATGTCCGCTCTATATTGTCACTTTCGAATGGGCTTGAGAGTTTTGTTGTGTATTATGATGCATCTAGAGTTGGTTTGAGTTTTGTGCTAATGCAAAATGGTAATGTCATAGCCTATGCTTCTAGGCAACTCAAAGTGCATGAAAGGAATTACCCTACCCATGATCTTGAATTGACTGCCATGATATTTGCATTAAAGATTTTGCGTCATTACTTATATGGGGTGTGTGTTGTTGTCTTCACCGATCATAAGAGCCTCCAATATGTTTTGACTCAAAAAGATCTCAACTTGAGACAAAGAAGGTGGCTAGAACTTCTTAAAGACTATGACATGAGTGGTGCATTATCATCCAGATAAAGAAGATGTGGTCGTGGATGCTTTGAGTAGGGTTTCCATGGGTATCCTAGCTCATGTTGATGGTGGTGATAGGGAAATGGCTAGAGAGGTGCACAGATTGTCTAGGTTGGGGGTTAGGTAGGAAGAAATGGGTGATAGTGTTGTTGTTGATAATGGTTCCAAATCTTCCTTTATTGACGAAGTGATAGCAAAACAAGATCTTGACTCCTCCTTGCTTGAACTGAAGGCCTTGTGACAGAGGGCAAAGTAAAGGTTTTCTCCCAAAGGTTAGATGGTGCCCTTAGGTACCAAGGTAGGTTGTGTGTGCCTTGTGTTAATGGTTTGAGGGAGAAAATTCTTGATAAGTCCCATAACTCTCCTTATTCTTCACCCGGTTCTACCAAAATGTATAGAGATTTGAGGGATGTGTATTTGTGGGGAGGCATGAAGAGGGACATTGCCGAATTCGTTTCCAGTTGACATAGTTGTCAACAAGTCAAAGCCTAACATCAAAGGACGAGTGGCCTAAAAACAAGACATAGAGATTCCCACTTGGAAGTTGAAGGTGATTAATATGAATTTTGTAGTTGGGTTGCACAAGACTAGAATGTTTTGATTCCATTTGGGTGGTGGTTGATAGGATGACGAAATCAGCTCACTTTCTATGGTTAAGACCACATAATGGGGCTGAAGAGTATGCGAGGTTGTACATCAATGAAATAGTGAGGTTACATGGGGTTCCTTTGCCCATCATATTGGATCATGGTGCACAATTCACTTTACACTTTTGGAGGTCTTTTCAAAGGGGTCTTGGTGCAAAAGTTCACCTTAGTACGGCCTTCCACCCTCAAACAGATGGCCAAGACGAAAGGAAAATTCAAACCCTTGAGGACATTTTAAGGGCTTGTGTATTAGAGTTGAGGGGTATTAGGATGACCATTTTCCTTTGATTGAGTTTGCCTACAACAATAGCTATCACTCTAGCATCGGTATGGCTCCTTTTGAGGATCTTTATGGGAGGCGTTGTAGATCACCGGTTGGTTGGTTTGAGGTTGGAGAGGTGGATTTATTGGGACGTAATATGGTTATGGAGGCTCTTGAGAAGGTTAGGATGATTAGGGAAAGGTTAAGAACAGCCCAAAGTTGTCAAAAATCTTATGCTGATGTGAGAAGAAGAGACCTTGAATTCAAAGTAGGTGATTAGGTTTATCTGAAAGTTTCTCCAATGAAAGGTGTGGTCTATTTTTGTAAAAAGGGAAAGTTGGGTTCAAGATATATCGGTCCTTATGAGGTCTTGAAGAGGGTTGGCAAGGTAACTTTTGAGTTGAAGTTGCCTAGTGAAATGAATTTGGTTCATCCGGTGTTCCATGTCTCAATATTGAGAAAATGTGTTGGCGATCCTAATGATATTGTGCCTCTTGATGTTGTGGGTGGTGTTGAGGATAACTTGACTTATGAGGAGGTTCCAGTTTAGATCCTATATAGGAAAGTGATGAGATTGAGGAACAACGAGGTGGCATCTGTTAAGGTCCTTTGGAGGAACCAACAAATCAAAAGTGCTACTTGGGAGGCCGAAGCAGAAATGCAAAAGCGGTATGCTTAGGATCTAATGTGGTTGTCCAATTTCTGTATTGCATAAGGTTTTTCCGTGTGATCTTGTGGAACTTGAAATGTATGATTTTGATGTAATTCTTGGGATGGATTGGTTGCATGAATCATATGCCTCTATAGATTGTAGAACCTAGAAGGTCAAGTTCCAACCTCGCGGCGAGCCTGTGCTTGAATGGAAGGGTAGTGACTCCGCTATTAAGGGCCAGTTTATTTCCTACCTCAAAGCTCGGAAGATGATCTCCAAGGGATGTATATATCATATTGTGAGGATTAAGTATGTGGAGTCGGAATTACCTACTCTTGAGTCGTCCCGATGGTGAATGAGTTTCTAGACGTGTTCTTCAAAAACTTGCCCAGTATTCCTCCTAAAAGGGAAGTAAACTTTGACATAGATCTTCTTTAGGATACTCAACCTATCTTTATTCCTCCCTATTGTATGGCGCCGACTGAGTTGAAGGATCTGTTGAAAGATTTTCTAGAAAAGGTTTCATCAGGCCAAGTATATCTCCATAGGGTGCTCCAGTGCTATTTGTAAGGAAGAAAAATGGGTCTCTTCGTATGTGTATCGATTATAGGCAATTGAATAAGGTGACCATTAAGAATAAGTATATGTTGCCTTGAATCAATGACTTGTTTGACCAACTTCTAAGGGCTACTCACTTTTCTAAAATTGATCTACGTTCCGGGTATCAACAGTTAAAGTTTAGAGAATGTGATATTCCTAAGACGGCCTTTCGGACAAGGTGTGGACACTTTGAGTTTGTGGTGATGTTGTTCGGCCTAACAAATTCTCCGTCCGTGTTTATGGACCTTATGAATCGGGTGTTCAAGCCATTCCTTGATAGTTTTATGGTTGTGTTTATTGATGATATTCTCATTTATTCCCGAAGTGAGTAGGAGCATATAGATCATTTGAGGTTGGTTTTGTAAACCTTGAGAGAGAAGAAGTTGTATGCCAAAGTTAGCAAATGTGAGTTTTGGTTGGGTGAAGTTGCTTTTCTGGGTCATGTGGTGTCCTGTGATGGTATAAAGGTAGACCCAAAGAAGATCGAGGCAGCGAAGAATTGGCCTAGACCGTTGACTCCTTTGGATATTCGAAGCTTTCTTGGATTAGCGGGTTATTATAGAAGGTTCATTGAAGGGTTCTCGTCCATTGCATCTCCATTGACTAAGTTGACTTAAAAGATGGCTAAGTTTGTGTGGTTGGATGTGCGTGAGAAGAGTTTCCAAACTTTGAAGGTTTACATCGGCTCTGGTTTTGATTCTACCAAATGGCATGGATGGGTTCATGGTATATTGTGATGCCTCTCGATTTGGGTTAGGTTGTGCACTTATGCAACTAGTAAGGTGATAGCTTATGCATCAAGACAATTGAAGGTACATGAGCATATATTACCCAACTCATGACCTTGAGTTAGCGGCATTGGTCTTCACTTTGAAAATTTGGAGACACTATTTGTATGGGGTACATGTTGATGTCTTCACCGATCATAAGATCTTATAATAAGTGTACACTCAAAGGGACCTTAGCTTGAGACAACGGAGATGGTTGGAACTCTGAAAGGATTACGACATGAGTGTTCTATATCACCCCGGCAAGGCAAATGGGGTAGCTGATGCTCTTAGTAGGCTCTCTATGGGAAGTGCGGCTTATGTTGAGGAAGGAAAGAAGGAGTTGGAAAGGGATGTTCACCATTTGTCTAGACTAGGTGTTAGAGAGGCCGATTCTCCAATGTTGGTGGTATACATGTTCTAAGTGGGGCCTAATCCTCGGTGATTGTTGATGTGTACTGAGCAAGATTTAGATCTATCCTTGGTTGAATTGAAGAAATTGGTTGCCAAAAAGAACATTGAGGTTTTCTCCCGGGGGGGATGGTGTACTTGATATCAAGACCAGTTATATGTTCCAGATGTGGATGACCATAAGGAGGTGATCATGAGCGAAGCCCATAATTCTCACTATTCTATTAACTCGGGGTCTATAAGATGTATTGGGATTTGAATGAGGTGTATTGGTGGCATGGTATGAAGAGGTACATGGCCAAGTTTGTATTCGAGTGCCCAAATTGTCAATAAGTGAAGGTGGAGCATCAAAGGCCTAGTGGATTGGCTCAAGACATTGAAATTCCTACTTGGGAGTGGGAAGACATAAATATGGACTTTGTGGTTGGGTTGCCTCAGACTTGGAAGCAATTTGACTCCTTTTGGGTTATCATCGATCGAATTACTAAATTGGCTCATTTTCTACCGATTAAAACTACGTTAGGTGTCAAAGATTATGCAAAGTTGTACATGAGAGTTAGTAAGATTGCATGGAGTGCCTAGGTCTATCATATCGGATCAGGGTACCCAATTTACTTCTCACTTTTGAGATCGTTTCATAGGGGACTTAGTACTAAGGTCAAATTGAGCACCCCCTTTCATCCTCAAACTGATGGGCAAGCCGAGAGGACAATTCAAACCTCAGAGGATATGTTGAGGGCTTGTGTGTTGGAGTTCAAAGGAAATTAGGATGACCATCTTCCACTTATCAACTTTTCCTAAAATAATAGATTCCATGCTAGCATGGTATGGCCCCATTTGAGGCCTTGTATCATAGGAGGTGTAGCTCTCTAGTGGGGTGGTTTGAGTTAGGGGAGGTGGCTTTGATTAGCCTAGACTTGGTGATGGAGGCTTTGGAGAAAGTGAAGTTGATTAGAGAGAGTTTGAAGATGACACAAATTCGCCAAAAGTCCTATTGAGATACTAGAAAGAGGGATCTTGAATTCCAAGTTGGAGATTGAGTGTTTGTGAAAGCCTCACCTATGAAGGGGCTGATGCATTTTGGCAAAAAGGGCAAGCTAAGTCCCCAGTATGTGGGCCCTTATGAAGTTATTGAGCGGATTGGGAATGTGGCGTATAGGTTGGAGTTACCCCCGGATTTAAGTTCTATTCACTGGTCTTTCATATATCTATGTTGAGAAAGATGGTTGGTGATCCTAGCATTATTATACCTTTGCAGGGTATTGAGGTGGAAGAGAACTTGTCCTATGAGGAGGTTCTGGTGGAGATTTTGGATAGACAAGTGAAACAACTTCATAACAAGGATGTGGCTTCGGTAAAGGTGCTTTAGAGGAACCAACATGTGGAGAGTTCTACATAAGAGGCAAAGCTGAACATGATGAAGCGATATTCCCATCTCTTCCAATCTACTCAAGCCTAAGGTATTAGGTTCTTCCTTTTCTAATATGTCCCAATCCTTCATTTCTTGAGTCTCATGGCATGACATGCTTACATGCACATTAAAATGGTTTTTGTGGTGATTTGAATGATTTTATCTCGTTTCAACATGAGTTTTAATGGCCTTATGATTTTAAATGGTGAATTATACAAGGTGTCTTGTGTTTGGAAGTTTCATAATCTAATTCAAGCCTAGTCCTTGCATATTCGAGGACAAATATTCCCAAGGGAGAGATAATATAATGACCTGGATACCATACGACGTCATTGGAACCTGAGAAAACTCGTTTCAAAAAAAATTTAGAGCAAGTGTTGTCTCAAAAGAGATCATATGGCCAGTGTGACGTCACACGAGCAGTGCTATTGAGGCCACACTTGGCCTTAAATTTTGAATGTTGGCCTAGGCATGGTGTTACAAGCTAAGGCACACCTCACTGGCACCCCACATGAGCCTTGTGACACTTCACGAATCATGTGGAGGAGTAGTGAAGTGCCCTAAGCTTGAAAACCCCATCATTGGGGCTGAGTGAGGTGCCACGCCCAGTCATATGGGTCGTTGGCATGGGATGGCCCATGTGGCCCTCAGTGAAGCCTCCAGAGTGAAAATATTCTAAGTATGGAATCACCATCTCGTAACTTTCCGTGAAAGTTTCCTAGGTTTGGGGAGACGGGAGCACCACACGAACCATGTGGCATCACATGGCTCATGAAAGGTGTCTGTTTAGTGGGCCTCGTTCAAAAAATTCTAATTGTTGGTTCAAGATCAAAATTTTTGGAAATTGTCTAAGTGTTTTTATGAGCACTCCACACGGACCGTGGAGTGCCACACGGGCCGTTTGGTCTCAAGTGAAGTGACTTCCTAGAAAATTTTCTCTCCGATTCATTAATGGCATTTTCATGAATTTGGTTATTTCTTTTGGGGATTCGTATGTTATTTCATGGTCATCTAAAGACCTAAAACCTATTTCAAACATTCAAAAAACTCATTCCTTACATTTTTGAACTCTCTCAAAACAACTCTCAAAAGAACTCTTGTGAAGATTCAAATAGGAGCAAAGGAACTCAACTTATTTTCAAATTCTTTGGGGTTTTCTTCATTTTGGTGAAAGTATGTGGGTTTTGATCCTTGGTTACTTCCAATCAAGGAGTTCCAAGGTATTTTTAACGAATCTACATGAATTTTGCTTACTTTAGTTTCGGGTTTTAAAATATTTTGGTTTCTTAAGTTCCAACAATGAATAAGTTATGTTTATCTATGAATTTAAAGATGAATTAAGCTTTATATTGAAATACAATGTTATTATGAATATTTGAATATGCATAGTCCTTAAATGTTTGAATCTAAGCATCAGTGATTATGGTATGATTTTTAATGTGGATTTAACTATGTTTTCACTTGAATTTCTTATTATATTAATCGTTTTAAATTCAATCTCAATTACCCATTCCATTCTCATATCATTTATAGTATATGCATTCATGTTCATGAGAATTTATGGAAATTATGTTATGAATTAAGCTCAATTATGTTCTATGATATGATTTTGATAATATATTAGTTATGACGATATTGTGATCACATATATGTCTATGATTGTGGCTCTTGGAGCATTTCGGGTGCTTGCACAATTCTGATTATGTGAATGAGCTATTCCTATGCATAATTATTATGACTATAAGCTATGTTTTTTGGCATTTGCTCGTAGAAGTATGGATTATTGTGAAAGATGTTTGGCTTTTAAGCCCCATTTGTGCATTGAAACAATTTGGTAAGACTAGTAATTCTTTTGAAAGCATGTATAGCTATATATACTATGAGTACTCTTGTGGGATGACGACTTAACACCGATGGAAGGAGGGTTCCCTCCCTTTCCTCAAACTATGTGCCTAGCATAGGTTCCTTTTTTGAAATGGGGGTACCCGTAAGGAAAGTTATCTCCAAAAAAGGGGTTGCCGTATAGAGTAGAAACTATGTGATATGATATGGTATGCTATATGTGAAAGTCCGATTTGAAATAGGGGTGCTCGTAAGGAAGGTTACTTCATATGAAATGGGGGTGCCCGTAAGGTGAAGTATGGTTTACCTTTGGCAAGTAGACAACCTCTTTACCAATTAGGAGATTTCATCGGGATTCCAAGTAATAGCTCGCTTGGTCTTACTTATGTTGGTTGAAGTTACATCATCACTATATATGAGCATCATTTGCATTTCATGTATCATGAATTTCATAGCATCTTGTCATATTACATTCCTTTCTATATATATATCTCTTTCTATATTATGTTCCCTTGTCATCTAACATAGAAATGCAGGTTTTTGTAAGTTCATACATTGCATCCCACATACTTAGTACATTCAAATGTACTAACGTATACTCTTACCTATATGATTTCACCATGTAGGGATCGAGGACTTTGATCATCCATCGTTTGACGCTTAGCTAGGATTCCAATTTACTTGTAGCGGTGAGTCCTATCTTCCAAGGACGATCCACCATCTATCTACCTTTGATACTTCCATTTCTTTATGTATTTTTGGGTGAGCCCGGGGAATGTCTTGGCCCCCGACCCCTCCATGTAGAGGCATTGTTGGACACGTTGTAATCTTCCTTAGTTTTATGCTGTGTGTTGTGACCTAAGCCTATGTTATGGGTTGGTTATCTTTGACTATTGTTATGTGAATTGGTTATGTGATTTATGGCTTGGCTATATGTTGTGATGGAAAGATTCTAAGTCCCGAATTGCCCCCATAGAATGGGTCCTACTTTTCCGCCCTGTAGAACTATGTGTTTACTTTGTGTATGCTTCCGAACTGATGATGTAAATTTTGATATCTCGAGGCTTGTTTGGGGATTCTCGGGTTCCCATTCACCGTGTCACATCTAGGCCCTAGCTCCGAGTCATGACAATAAATAATATTTGGAGGTTATGAATATAAAAAGTATAAGAGTTATAGATATAAAGAGTAACAATTGAATAGACAATTAAATGTGAGATATGAAGGTAAATATTTAAAGAAAATAATAGATTACGATAATAAATGAAAGGGAATAAATTTCATAATACATAAACTAATAACATAACTATTTTTAAATATGGATATTTTTTGAAAAAGAATTTGAATGTATTAAGTTTCAATTTGTTTCATTTTAAATTATGAATATTATATTTATTTATCTATTGAATTTAAAGATTTGATAATATTATAACATATTATTTAAAGTTATGAATTTGAAAACACATAGAAATAATAAAGATTATTATAATAAAATATTCATTAATCTTGTGTATTAACTCCCACATTATCATCTTCAACAACAACAAAAACAACATAAGGTCTGCATACATTCTACCCTCTCCAGACCCCACTTATGGGATTCCACTGGGTATATTGTTGTTGTTGAAAATGATAATGTGGGAGTTAAGACACAATGTTAATGAATATTATCAAAGCATAAGCTATGGAAATGAAAAAGTGCAGTTATGGAGTTGATTTTAGATGAAAAGTTAAATTTGTTAAATAATTTTCAAAAATTAAATCAATAGATAAGGGATATTTTCCTAATCTAACTTTTGACTTAGGCTCTTCTTACTTTTAGTAATATATGATGATGATTATATCATTCTAATTCTTTTTGGGTATTTTATATTACAGAACCAAAATTAATCAATTTAAAACGATCCCAATAATATTGATTTTTCCTTGGTACTGGTATGGTTCAATTATTTTTTATTTCAAAGTATCACTTCAAAATACACTTTTATTAAAATGTCATGACCCAATCCTAAGGCCTAGATGTGACACGACGCAAGAGGAACCCGAAGGGACTCCAAGTAAGCCTCTTAGAACATCATTACACATCCTTGGTCGCGGAAGCAATAAAGCAAGCGTCAAGAGATAAAAGTGGGGAAACCGGATCTAAGGGAAAACACTTCCATATCATAGACATCAAGAACAATAGAGTCAAGACTCTTAGCATAGATACATAACATGTCCAACAATCACCTCTAATACATAGATAAGAGTGGGGGCCAAGACAAAGTAATTAGCCTCATCCTCATTGTCAAAATAGACAATAAGAAGAATGTCACAATACATAATAGGAGCAATATAGACTAAGGTTTCTAAAATGGATGAATCACCAACTAGCTTGAGTAGTGTCGAACTAGCCACGTGGAGGAGGAGGATGATCAACTTGGGCACCGGTTCCTACACGGTGACATCATGTAGGTATATAGTATGCATTAGTACGTTTGAATATACTATGTAGGATGCAATGCAAACAAGAATTAAGCATCATAATCAAAATGCATAACAATAGGCAATACGCATACTATAACAATATGACATGTATGATCAATGCATAAGTAAAACATGCTTAAGTAACTCATGCTCATATAGAATATTATATGTGTAGAAGAGACCAAGCAAGATTAACAAAGTACAACCCTTTGGTAGGTTAGTGATGATGTCACCCCATCACCTAGGTGGAGAAGTACAAACCCTTCTTAGGTTGATGAGTACAAACCTCCATCTAGATTAGTTATGATGCCGCCCCATCACTAGGTGGAGAAGTACAAACCCATCCCTAGGTTGATGAGTACAAACCCCATCTAGGTTATCCGAATTTTTAGTCCGCCGAATTGGGCGTGGTCTAACGCAACACTTTATAAAGAATTTATCATATGCATAAGCTCATTTCATCAGCATATAGTTATTCATATCATATCTCATGCTTTGGACCTTCAGCTCTTCAAGAAACCACATCGGACATTTTATCAAAAACTTAGAGGGTGTGTAATGCTAGTGTAAAATCATGAAATATAGAGATGAAATCATGTAAGAAAATCCATTGTAAAACCATCAATCCACACATTGCAACACCCTCAAGTAGTATACATCAAAACCCCTCATCAAATTTTATAATAGATCAAAGATTTATAGCACAAAACATAGCAAAACAGTCACAACTTTACATAAATTTAACATAGTTTACAGTGAATTTCATAATAAGCAAGACCCATTTGTAAATCACCTTTAAATCATGCAATTTGAGAAAAAGGAGGTTTGGGTATCATGGGTGAAAGGAACCTATGAAAGAAACCCACATACCTTAGCTTAGAGATGAACTTGGTGAAGATTGGAGATGGAGACTTAAAGCTTGAAGAAG
>JAOTQR010000086.1:12513996-12527977 GCA_025774065.1 Solanum ossicruentum | reverse complement strand
CCATAGATACTTTTCAGGAATTCAATACATACATACATTCCGTTCATCATCATAAAGTCACTTGACTCATAAGCCATACAATAAATCATTAATAACTTAAGGATCCTTAACCAAACATTTTATCAAACACTTGGCGGGTGTGTAATGCTAATTTAAAATCATGCAATTCAAGAATGAAATAATGTGAGAAAATTCAAGGTAAATCAACCCACCAACACTTTGTAATACCCTCATACAAGATAAATTGAAACCCTTCATCTAATCTCATCATCGATCATGGATTCATAGCTCAAAACACACTTAAGCAGTCAATATTTTATGAAACCCCAACATAGTTTATAATCGAATTTCAAAATAAGAGATACCCATAGATAATCCAACTTGAAAACATTCAATTTACATAAAAAGGAAGGTTGGGCACCATGGGTGAAAGAACCCAATGGTTGAAACCCACATACCTCAACCTTAGAGATTTCCTTGAAGAAGATTTGAATGAGAATTTGAAGCTTGAATGAAAAATTCTTAAGATCTGGAAATGAGTGTGGGACACTTAATTTTGGATGAAATATTTGGTTAAGTGTTAGAGAGGGTATTGAGAGTGTCTTGAGTGATATAGAGTTGAAAAATGACTAAGTATAGGTATTTTTACGCATAAGATGGCAAGGGTCCAAGGCCCCAAAGCCTTAGGGAAAAATAGAAAACTAGGGATGGAATAACACTGATCCACCCACTTGTGCATCGCAGCCAGGGCGTGGATCCTCTCTGGAATACGATTTTTTTAGAAAATGAAATTTTGCTACAGTTTCTCTAAAACCGGATTTATACCCATTTCCCACTCAATTTTTCCCCTGATCACGAATATGAAGTTAGATTTTTGATATCACGTACGGATTTTGAGATATATGAAAATTATGATTATGGGCATTTCCAAGGCACATTATCGGCACTTTTGGGGCGTTTCAATATCTCCTGCTTGGGAACATTCGTCCCCGAATGTCAAAGAAATATACGTAAGAGAAGTAACCAAGAGGATTTGAGCCCAACATATGAATGCAACAAATGCATTTAAACGTCATTTCAAAAATCTCAACAATAGTGCCAAAATCACCACAAACTTGTCAACATAAACATGAATACATGCAAATTAAATTAGGGGAAACATAAAACTTGAAATCACATAGGGGACTTAAATTAGTACGGGCTTGAGTAGGATGGAAGAGATAGGGATATCACTTCAGCATGTTCGTCTTGGCTTCCCATGTGGCACTTTCAACTTGTTGCTTTCTCCAAAGAACCTTGACGGAAGCTACATTCTTGTTTCTCAACCTCTTCACTTGTTTATCCAAAATTTCTATCGGAACCTCTTCATAATTCAAATTATCTTCCACCATACCCACAGCATCCAATGGCACAATAGGCACTTGGGTCACCCGCACACTTCCTCAACATAGGCACATGGAAGACTGAATGAACCATATTCATATCATTAGGCAACTCCAACTCATAGGCCACCTTACCAATCCTCCTCAACACTGTATAAGGACCCTCAAATCTTGGACTCAATTTACCCTTTTTACCAAAACGAACCACACCCTTCATGGGTGAGACCTTCAAATAGGTCCAATCACCAACCTTAATTCAAGATCCCTTCTCCTCACATCGACATAGGAGTTTTGTCTATTTTGGGCTATTTTCAATCTTTCCCTTATCAACCTTACCTTCTCCAGGGCCTCCAAAACTAAATCGGGGCCTAACAAAGCCATCTGCCCCACCTCAAACCATCCAATCGGGGACCTACAACACCTACCATATAGAGATTCAAAAGGAGCCATACTAATGCTTGAATGATAGCTATTGTTGTAAACAAACTCAATGAATGGAGGATGTTCATCCCAACTGCCCTTAAACTCCAAAGCACAATATCCTCAAGAGTTTGGATAGTTCTTTTGGCTTGGCCATCTATTTGAGGGTGAAAGGTCGTGCTAAGCTTAACCTTGGTACCAAGACCTCTTTGGAAAGACCTCCAAAAGTGAGAAGTGAATTTAGCACCACAATCCGATATGACAGATATAGGCCCCCCATGAAATCTAACCAACTCATAAATATAAAATTTAGCATAATCTTCAGCACCATAAGTAGTTTTGATCGGTAGGAAATGAGTCGACTTTGTCATTCTATCAACCACAACCCAACTAGAATCAAAATGCTTTCAAGTCTTAGGTAACACAACCACAAAGTCCATGTTAATTTCCTCCCACTTCCAAGTAGGAATCTCTATATCTTGGGCTAGGCCACCTGACCATCGGTGCTCAACTTTCACTTATCGGCAATTATGGCAGCCAGATACAAACTTAGCAATATCTTTCTTCATACCACCCCACCAATACACTTCCCTCAAATCCTTATACATCTTTGTAGAACCGAGATGAATATAATAGGAAGAATTATGGGCCTCATCTAAAATCTTCTTTCTCAAGTCATCAACACAAGGCACACACAATCTACCTTGGTACCTAAGGGCACCATCTCCCCCTTGGGAGAAAACCTTACCATCTCTCACTAAGGACTTCAATTCTAACAAGGCGGGGTTAAGATCTTCCATTGCCTTTACCTCTTCAATCATGGAAGATTTAGAACCATCAACAACTACTACCCCACCAAAATCCACTTCTTCCAACCTACCCCCCAATCTAGCCAACCAATGGACCTCTCTTGCCACCTCTTTACCTCCATCACCAACATGTGCTAGGCTACCCATAAACACCCTACTTAGGCATCGGCCACAAAACTAGCCTTACCGGGGTGATAATGCACACTCATATCATAATCTTTGTGAAGCTCTAACCACCTTCTTTGTCTCAAGTTGAGATCCTTTTTGGTGAACACGTATTGGAGACTTTTATGATCAGTGAACACATCATCATGAACCCCATACAAGTATTGATGCCAAATTTTCCAAGCAAACACCACTGCGGCCAACCCAAGATCATGGGTAGGGTAGTTCTTCTCATGGACCTTAAGTTGCCTAGAGGCATAAGCTATCACCTTACCATTTTGCATCAAAACACAACCCAAACCAATTCTTGAGGCATCACAATACACAACAAACCCTTCCAACCCTTCAGGTAAAGACAAGATAGGAGCGGAGACAAGCTTATCTTTCAAAGTTTGAAAACTCTTTTCACACTCATCGGTCCACACAAATTTTTCCTTCTTTTGGGTCAACTTAGTCATGGGAGAAGCAATAGAGGAGAAATCATTTACACACCTCCGGTAGTAACCAGGCAAACCCAAGAAACTTCTAACGTTCGATAGAGTCAAAGGTCTACGCCAATTTCTAATCACCTCCATCATCTTAGGATACATCTTAAAGCCATCCCCCGACACCACTTGACCTGGAAAAGCAACCTTTTTCAACCACAATTCACATTTTTTATATTCAGCGTACAACTTCTCCTCCCACAAGATTTTCAACACCACCCTCAAGTGGGTTACATGCTCCTTTTCACTATGGGAATAGACCTTATCATCAATAAAAACCACCACAACAAATCAAGGTAGGGTTTAAAGACCCTATTCATAAGATCCATGAATATAGCCGGTGCATTACTCAACCAAAAGGACATAATTACAAACTCAAAGTGCCCATACGTAGTCCTGAAGGTCATCTTGGGAATGTCACACTCCCTCACTTTCACTTGGTAATACCCGGACCAAACATCAATCTTAGAGAAGTGACTAGCCCCTTGAAGTGGTCAAAAAAAAATCATCAATCCTTGGTAGAGGATACATATTCTTGATGGTGACTCTATTAAGTTACAGGTAATTAATACATATTGTAAGAGAACCATCCTTCTTTTTCACAAATAACACCGGTGCACCCCAAGGTAATTGACTAGGCCTTATAAAATCCTTCTCTAACAAATCCCTTAATTGTTCTTTCAACTCCGTCAGGGCTATACAGTAAGGGAGAATAGAAATGGGTTGAGTATCAAGAAGGAGATCTATACCAAAGTTTATTTCCCTTTCGGAAGGAACATCGGGAAGCTCATTAGGAAAGACATCAAGGAATTAATTAACCACTGGAATCGACTCTATATAGGAAGGACTTTGGACTCAACATCCATAACCTTCATAAGATGATAGAGACACCCCTTAGAAATCAACTTTTGGGCTTTAATGCAAGAAACGAATCTACCCCTGACCACCACATCATGACTCTCCCACTCAAGGACGGGTTCATTAAGGAATTGGAATTTGACCCTATAGGTTCTACAATCAATAGAGGCATAATATGCAACCAATCAATCCATCCCAAGAATGACATCAAAATCCACCATATAATTCACAAGGCTATTGTGCAAACTGAATACGGGACAATTCCTATAAACTCTTCTAGCAATAATGGATGCACCAACGGAGGTTGACACTTCATATGGCTCACTCAACAATTTGGGTTTAACATGAATCTTTTGGGAAACAAAAGGAATAATAAAAGAAAAAGTGGCACCCAGGTTTATCAATGCATAATATCTAAATCAAAGACTTTAACATACCGGTGACAACATCGGGCACCTCATCTACCCCTTGTCTCCCTTGAAGAGCATAGAATTGATTTTGCCTTGGAGCACCCCCTTTGTTGGCCTCATCATCCCTAGGAACCACATTTGCACCTTGTCCTTGTAGATGGCCATCTCTACCCTTGTTTTGATTACGAGGATAATCAATAATCTTATCCCCACTTCCCCACAACCATAGCAAGCATTAGTGTTCCTCAAACATGGGTCATTATGGCCTCTACCACACCTTTGGCATTTAGGATAGTCATTGGCAAACCCCCTATTAGGAGCATTGGAAGGCCCTTGGCTTGGAGGCTTGTGGCCTTGAGGAAATTGACCACCCTTGGGATTTTGGAATCCATCTTCAAAACGGGCCCTTTTGGCCTCACTACTTCTCCTCTTCCTGAACTTTTCCCCCTCTAGTTGCTCGACATATGTCATGAGATAAGAAAAATCCATATCACCTATCAACATGGTGGCATGACATTCTTCATTTACGAAGTCGGACACACCCATCACAAATTTGTTCATCCTAGACCTTGGCTCGCCAACCAATTGTGGAGCATATTTGGAGAGTTGGTTGAACTTGAGGGCATACTCCTCACACTAATAGACCCTTGCTTTAGATTCATATATTCCATCATTTTGGCCTCTCTTAGCTCTGGAGGGAAGAACTGGTTGAGAAATGCTGCCCTGAACTCTTCCCAAAGGATAACATTGTCATTCACCTTCTCCACCTTCCATTGAGTAGACCATATTTGGGCCACCCCTTTGAGTTGGTAGGCTGCCAACAGTGCTTTCTCCTCTAATCTAACACTCATAATAGACAACACCTTGTACACCTGATCAATAAATTCTTGAGGATCCTCATCCACCTTAGACGCATGGAACTCCGGTGGGTTCATTCTTGTGTAATCCCTCATCCTAGAAGCTAGAGTAGGAGCATGAGGGGCGAAGCCTCTTGGTTGATTTGATTTGTCATGGCATGGTGTACCATGGCAATAGCATCCCGAAACACTTCTGTCACGCCCAAAGTCCCATTAGGGTGAACTGGCACCCGTTGCCGATGAGGCTCGAGAGAACCAACTTGTATAGGTGTTTTCAATAAATATTATAAGGGATTTCTACATTTGACATGCCTTTAAGAAAATAAACAGTGATAACAAGCCAAAAGGAAATGCATATGGCTAGGACATTGGGGCCATAGTGCTTAAAGGTACAAGACATGACCACACTTTAATTTACAAAGTCTACAAAGCCTCTAGATAAGAAAAAGTATCTGATAAGGGTCGGGACAGGCCCCGCCTCGACTAACTATACAATACAAAAATATAAGCTCTAAACACATACAAAGCTTTGAAGCAACCTGAAGATTGGTAACAACAGTTGGATATCCTGTACTCCTACTAGGGAGATCTACTAGCACTTATACCTGCAGCATGAAATGCAGGTCCCCCGTAAGGGACGTCAGTACTAGATAATATACTAAATATGTAAGGCAAGAAATACTGTATATGAAGTAACAACTCAAATGAAACTATGCAGTGGTGTAGGATAAGAGACCACCTTTAGTTATACTGTGGGATCATGTACTTTATGTTTTTTTCTATTACTTTACCTTTACTGTATAACCTGTGCACAACATAAATGACCAACTGATCAGTGGTAAATCTATATCGGGATCGGCCTTGGCTAGGTTTTTTCCCTTAACCCCTTGGGCTATCCCAAGTGATAGGATTGACCCTGGCTTGGTGATTCTTCCACCCCTCGAGCTACCACCCATCAATAAGCAATATACTTTATCTTTCAATTACTTTTGAGATGATTCTTTTGGTGGTCATAATATTGGAGTTGTAGGACTATAGATATTACATATGACATGTAAATAATTATAAAAACCAATACCATAATGAAAGGAGTAGGTTACACAAAAATGAAATGCATTGAAGGTAGAATAACACATGGACTTTATTTAGTAGAACGAATTTGTGTATATAGTTATCAAAGTATGTACGCAGATTTAAAGGTGACTATGTATGGGAGCATATGAACATGTGAAAGAGTGGAGACACGGTTAATGTTGTGTCGGAGTTGGTAAGTGCCTTTATGTACCAAGGAAGGATCTATGTTTCATGCCAAATAATATGAACTCAAGTAGCCTTGCATACCTCGCTGTACGACCTCGCTATTACCTCGAGATAACCTTCCCTTCCTCCGAATATTTATCTACAACATAGTATGTGATAAAACTAGCATTAGCAGCTAATAGATACATCTTGTCAGCCCACTCTCATAAAAACAACATACGGGCAGCAAGCGGGTAATTATAAACCCGAGCATATTCTTTCAACCTTTCCGCCCCTAATCGTATTTTCTAATACACATTCTCATGTATATATCATCTGCAGCCTGTTCTAGTGCCATAATAGTCTTACAACAGCCTACAAAGTACAACACATAACAATTCTATGCAACATATAAATAGGTGGCATAACGTTACATCCCTTTTCCCCAATACGACGTTGACGATTCCAAAACTTTACCAACTTCAACCAAACTGTTCCCACAACATTTATACATAAAAACAGTCCTAAAACAATTCAAAAATAGTCCTCAAAATATGTGGAGGACGTGAGACGATAACCTCCAATCAATAAGCCCACAAGTTCCTATTACGAGCACAATTACGATATCACACAAGAACTTACTTTTGCGGACTGTAAAAATGGTGCAGCAACCTTTATACATCATTATAGAACCAATACTCATTAAGAACAGTAGCCTCCCTTCATAATCAACCAACCAAAAAGAGAAAAGCTTCCAAATAAACAAGAAAAATGTACAACCACTTTTGGACCACATGCTGTCCAACAATTTCAGCATAGACATAACCAACATATTCTCTTGTTTTGCATAAGAAAACCATACTAAACACACAACTATAATCACTTACCTTTACCTTCAAGGTTGAGTGCCTCCTTAAGAACCTTAAAAGCTTCTTTTGGCTGCTTTACAAAGTCAAGAAAGAATAAGCAAGATCTTTTGTGAAAGCTGAAAATTTCCAAGTCTAAGAATGAGTTAAAGGGGCTGCTTATAACCTCTTTTAAAGGATTACTTTCGCCGACTTTCTTTTCCATTTTAAGCCTTATTTGATCAATAAATTAAAGTACCATTTTGCCCCTTTCACTTGGGACTTAGGGGGCTCCAAATTGATGGGCCTTTGCTACCCATTTTTCCCCTTTCTCTTAGTTAGTTTTGGGCCTAAATTATCAAAGAAATTGTAATGTCTTTGGGCTCTTTTAATATCCTTCTTGGGCTGAAAATATAGTCCGTTTATGATGTTAAAACATGGGCTAGAGTTACACCCTTAACATGGACTTTATTCATAATAAGACTTGGACAAATTCGACGTCGGGCCTCGTCTCCATTTAGCTAGAAAATTTAAGCTAAGCTTACTAAGTCCTATAAGCACCTCACTTCTCTCACTTCATTTGAAGTCGTGATCTCCTCCCTTTGACTTAAAACTTATTTACTCTCGACCCTTTTCAGAGTTAGACATACATATCGCCCTTTTAATTGGAGATTCAATTACTTTTAAAAATTGGCGCTAATTTGACCAAACCATATCATGTTTCATTTACATAGTACTAGTATTGTAAGATGTGGGGTGTTACATCCTCCCCCTTAGGAACATTTGTCCTCGAATGTTAGCACAATTGGATAGCTTAACCAAGTTTAAACCTTTACTTACACAAACTTTAACAACACACTAAGTATTCAATCACACGTACCTATTAGTGTCCCAATTCTGCATGTTGGACTCCCTCTTTAGCTTCAAATAAGGGTATTTTGATTTCATCGTGTCTTTGGCCTCCCACATTATTTCTTCTGCTTGCTGGTTCCTCCAAAGTACCTTCACTGAAGCTATTTCTTTATTCCTTAGCTTCTTAACTTGATGATCTAGAATAGCAATAGGTACCTCTTTATATGTGAGATCTTCTGTAACCTGCACGTCTTCAATAGGAGTGACATGGGATGGGTCACCTGTGCATTTTCGAAGCATTGAGACATGAAAAACTAGATAAACCATTGAAATCTCTTGGGGTAGCTCTAGTTCATATGCAATATGCCCGAACCTCTTAGTAATCTAATATGGCCCTATGTAATGTGGCTCAGTTTTCTTTTCTTACCAAATCTCATAACCTTTTTCATTGGAGACACCATTAAAAATACCCAATCCCCTACTGAGAATTCCAGTCCTCTCCTTCTAGCATCCACATATGATTTGTGATGACTATGGTCTCACGTCCTCCACATATTTTGAGGACTATTTTTGAACTATTGTAGAATTGGTTTTATGTGTATACATGATGGGGACTATTTTGTTAAAGTTGGAATAGGTTCAGGATTGTCGACGTCAAAATGGGGCAAAGGGACGTAACGTTATGCCACCTATTTGTATATTGCGTAGAATTGTTATGTGTTTACTTTGTGGGATGTTATAAGACTATTATGACACTAGAATAGGCTGCACATGATATGTATATGAGAATGTGTATTAGGAAATACGATTAGGGGCGAAAAAGCTGAAAGAATATGCTCGGGGTTATAAATACTCACTTGCTGCCCGTATGTTGTTTTTTTATGAGATTGAGCTGCCAAAATGTATCTATTGAATGCTAATGTTAGTTTTATCACCTACTATGCTATAGATAAATATTTTTTGTCATGCCCAAACTCCCGTTAAGGCAGATTAGCACCCATTGCCAATAAGGCCCGGGAGAACCAACCTATATCTATGCACTTTCTATACATATTATGAGGGATTTCTATATTCAACATGCCTTTAAGAAAGTAGACAGTAATAACAAGCTAAAAGGAAATGCATATGGGTAGGCCATTGGGGCCACGGTATCTAAAGTATGAGATATGACCACACTTTAATTTACATAGTTTACAAAGCCTCTAGATAAGGAAGAGTATCTGATAAGGTTCGGGACAGGTCTCGCCTCGGCTAACTATACAATACAAAAACATAAGCTCTAGACGCACAAAGCTCTGAAGCAACCTAGAGCTTGGTAATAGCAGCTGGGTATCATGTACTCCTACTGGGGAGATCTACTAGCACCTGTACCTACAGCATGAAATGCAGGTCCCCCGTAAGGGACGTCATTACAGAATATACTATATATGAAGTAATAACTCAAATGAGACTATGCATTAGTGTAGGATAAGTGACCGCCTTCAGTTACACTGTGGGATCATGTACTTTATATTCTTTTTATGACTTTACCTTTACTGTATAGTCTTGCACAGTATGTAATACAAATGACCAGCTGATCAGTGATAAATCTATATTGGGATCGGCCCTGGCTAGGCTTTTCCTTTAACCCCTTGGGCTATCCCCTATGATAGGATCGACCCTGGCTAGGTGATTCTTCCACCCCTTGGGTTAACACCCATCCATAAGCAATATACTTTACTTTATTTTTCAATTACCTTTGAGATGATTCTTTTGGTGGTCGTAGTATTGGAGCTGTAGGAATGTAGATACAACATATGACATGTAAATAATCACAAAAGACAATACCACAATGAAAGGAGTTACACAAATAATGAAATGCATAGGAGGTAGAATAACACATGAACTTTATTTAGTAGAACGAATTCGTGTATCTTGGTATCCAAGTATGTGTATAGATTTAAAGGTGACTATGTATGGGAGCATATGAATATGTCAAAGAGTTGAGACACGATTAATAGTTGTGTCATAGGTTGTAAGCCCCTTTATATGTCAAGGAGGGATCTATGTTTCATGCCAAATAATATGAAATCAAGTAGCCTTACATACCTCGCTATACCGTTAAGGTAGACTGGCACCCGTTGCCAATAAGGCCCATGAGAATCAACCTATATCTATGCGCTTTCTATATATATTATGAGGGATTTCTACATTCAACATGCCTTTACGAATGTAGACAGTAATAATAAGCCAAAAGGAAATGCATATAGGTAGGTCGTTGGGGCCACAACACTTTAATTTAAATAGTTTACAAGCCTCTAGATAAGGAAAAGTATCTGATAAGGATCAGAACAGGCCCCGCCTAGGCTAACTATAAAATACGAAAAAACATAAGCTCTAGACGCATAAAGCTTCGAAGCAACCTGGAGCTTGGTAACAACAGTTGGGTATCCTGTACTCCTACTAGGGAGATCTACTAGCACCTATACATGCAGCATGAAATGCAGGTCCGCCGTGAGAGGCATCAATACAAGATAATTTATTGAATATGTAAGGCAGGAAATATTGTATATAAAGCAACAACTTAAATGGGACTATGCACTGGTGTATGATAAGAGACCACCTTCAGTTATACTGTGGGATCATGTACTTTATGTTCTTTTTATTACTTTACATTTACTGTATAAACTGTGCACAACATATAATACAAATTACCACTTGATCAATGGTAAATCTATATCAGGATCGGCCCTAACTAGGATTGGTCGTTGGGGCCAAGGTGTCTAAAGTACGAGACATGACCACACTTTAGTTTACATAGTCTACAAAGCCTCTAGATAAGGAAAAGTGTCTGATAAGGGTCGGGACAGGCCCCGCCTCGGCTAACTATACAATACAAAAAAGCTATAAGCTCTAGACACGCAAAGCTTCGAAGCAACCTGGAGCATGGTAATAGCAGCTGGATATCCTATACTCCTACTGGGGAGAACTACTAGCACCAGTACCTGCAGCATGAAATGCAGGTCCCCTGTAAGGGACGTCAGTATGAGAAAATATAATGAATATACAAGGTAGGAAATATTGTATATGAAGTAACCACTCAGATGAGACTATGCACTGGTGTAGGATAAGAGACCACCTTCAGTTATACTATGGGATCATGCACTTTATGTTCTTTTTATTACTATCTACTTTCTTGAAGGCATGTTGAATATAGAAATCCCTCATAATGTGTATAGAAAGCGCATAGATATAGGTTGGTTCTCCCGGGCTTTATTGGCAACGGGTACCAGTCTGCCTTAACGGGACTTTGGGCGTGACAGTTTAGTTATGTTTAATTATTAAATGACCTAAAGAATGGTGTTACTGAAAGTTTTCTTTTAGAGTATGAGGAAAAAAATCATGAGTTATTGGTTAAAGTATATGATTGGTGGGACGTTAGTTAAGGGAATAGAAACTAGATATTATGAAAAGCATAAGGCATTTGAAATTGACGTCATGAAAGGAATCTGAGAAAGATGAAGGAATATGACATGTCATATAGATCTTTCGTTCGATATTAAAGGTGATATGAATGTTCACCTTTGAGCTCAGGTATAATCATATAATGTGAACTGAGTCAGCACAAATTTATTCAAGTTTATCCATAATTTTTACAAAGAATGAATTTAATTCAACTAACGAATAATGATGTAAGAAAGATGTTGTATTCACTCAATTTGGATTATGCGAATTATGATAGATGATTTATGGGGGAACTGCGGTATGGACCTAATTTTCTACATGATTATTAAGGATTTTAGGGAAATTGAACTACTCTATTACTAAGACTAAACATACTATTGTTATGCTCTCTTGGTAAAGTAAGGTGCTAGTGGAGACTCAATTATTCTAAATATGATGGAATAGGTGTTGCTTTAGAGAAATTAAAGTTTTTCAGTAATTTTACAAGTATCATCTTGATCATAAAAATGTATAGAAGAACTACCATGAATACTTATAGTTGTCCAGCAGTTTTAAGATTCATCTGATTATTGGGGTAATGTTCTAATTATATGATTGAATGTGGGGCCAGTTGAGTCTAGCTCTATTGCTCTTAAGGGTTATTTACAATCACTGCTATTAATCTATTATTTTCTATAGTATTGCTAGAGGTTCTATATGTTTGAATTTATCGCTTTCTAAGTGGTTGCTTGATCATTTCCTTCGTTGAATTAGAAAAATTTAATTTTCTATGATAAGTATCCAAAAAGAAAGAAAGATAACATTTTATAACTGAAGTTTATGAGAAGAATTGATCGTAAGAATGAAATCTTGAGATCTGTGATGATTTTGTATTATGAGTGAGGGGCGATTGGTTCAGGTTCATTTGTGATTGTAACCGATATTACTGGATCAGAATTTTATCATGATTATGTGAGAAAAGATTTGTCCAAATGTTATATTATGATCGAGTGAATCTTGGTTCTGATTGGATTCATGAGTTACTCTATGACTTGAAAATTATTTTTGATCGTAAATCTATAAAAATTGGACATTAAAGTGTTGTTCTTACTAGTTGATCTTGATGGATGATTTTAAGGAGGAGCTTAAATGGAGAGATGATGTCATGACCCGCGATGGAACTCATCTTTTCCCACCAAGACAAGTCAGCCTACAATCTAACTATAACATTAAAATGCAGAATTATAATAAAAATGAAAGTTCAATTATAGATAATAAGTCAACTTAATGAAAAATCCCCCAAAACCTGGTTGTCACGTGCACAAGCTTCTAATGTATTACAATAGATTTGAAAGGAAACACAATGTCAAATGATATTGTCTCTACAATAGAACAAAATCATAAATAGGAGTAAGAAGTCTACTGGGATGGCAAACAGCTACCTCTCACAATCTCCACAGGAAGCCTCAGACAAGGAAAGTAGAGACTATCACGACAATTTGGACTAGCAACCTACAAAATTTTTATAGCAAGGGGGTGAGTACCAAACACACGGTACCCAGCAAGTGAACTACTAAACACAAAATTAAGTAATATAGAATATCAGTAACCCCAACACTCCAACCAAACTCCCACAATTGCAACCTGCATATAATCAATCTAGTATAACAGTTCAAAATGTACATAGCAGATAGCTCAATAACCACAACAACTATTATATTTCAACAACACCAGGGATCAAGTGCATCTATCACAAGTTTCACAAAACACTCACACGTTTATAAATGATAATGAGATGTAATGCAATGCAATGCAATGCCACGTAGAATGATGCATGTCTATCCTAGTGATACACATCCGCTGATCATAAATATGCCTCAGTCAGAACCTCTGAGGGCCACATATGGACCATGTATCTGTCGCGGCGTGCGATACGACTCTCAAATCATAGTATCCGTCACGGCGTGCGACACGTCCCTCGAATTATAGTAACTGTCACGACGTGCGACACGACCCTCGAATCATAGTATCCGTTGCGGCGTGTGACACGTCCCTCGAATCATAGTACATCCTCTTTAATTCTCATTCTTTTTCACTAGACGGAACCATTTTCCTTCGATTTTGCATTTCTTTTCTTGAATTATCCAGCAAACACATATTAAATGCACAATAATCATGTTCATGGAAATAAAATATGCAAGATGCCCATACAAATTCATATATCTCAAAATCAAGA
>JAOTQR010000086.1:12495925-12513896 GCA_025774065.1 Solanum ossicruentum | reverse complement strand
ATGTAAATGAGGGAAATTCGGTTTAGTATGTGCCTAGGTGCCCCTATCGGGCACTGGTCACGACCCTAGGGTGGGGTATGACACTTTCTTAACCAAGCAAATAAAAATTCGAACCAATTAGCGAAAGGGATAAAATGCTAATATTTTAAAAATATCAAAAATGACCTTTAAGGTCATTACATTTATTGACTCATTTGTATCTTGACAAGTGACAACTAACATGAACGTACATTATAATTATTCCTATATTACCTTTTTCTTTCATCCTTTGACTATTTTTATTTTCTTATTGAACATTTTGAAGTCCCCAAATTGTCAAACCTTATGCAAGATTAAGTATTTTAGTATTATTATATCAATTTATCAAATTCAACACAATATTATTTTAATATCATAATATCAACTTTCTAATTTCGAGTGAGATTTTGCATTATTTGCATGCTTAACTTGTAAGATTACACGTGTATGTTATTATTGTTATTCAATTTATATAATATTAACCAAAAAGAAAATTAAGACGCCATTATGACATCTCACTGTACACCTCCAATCTTGTTGATTCAATCATAATTTATTAAAATTCATACAAATTCAGTAAAGAAATAAGGCACAATAGCCAAAAAATAAAATAAATTAATTGATTGAAATAAAATTTGTCATATTAGTACGATCACTTGAGGTCATGTATTAAGTAGAAGTCTTGAAGCTTGTAGTAGGTTTATAATACATTTATAGTAAATAAAAAATCAAATAACTTTGGGATTTAGAAATGTAATGTTTTTCTTTTTTTGAAATTTATCGGATTGAGATAGATCTATACGAAGCTCACAGATTGACGTGGAGTTATTTTCACTAAGGAGTCATTTGGTTACTGATTAGAGTTATGTATGCATTATCTATGTAGATGTTAGTTATGCAAGTATTAGTTATATGCATGTATTAGTTATGTAGGAATTATTCATATAAAATTTAGTTATGTGGAAATTACAATACGTAAAAAAAGTATAACTCAATCACTGTCAAATATAGAACCCAACTATAATAGAGTCGAATCTCACAGGGAATAAGGTGGAACTAAATCGTATGCAATTATTTACTATTCGTTTCTTATTTGGTTATCGATTAGAGTTATGTATGCTTACTGAATACTTAATTTTATTGTAAATTAATATGCATTATTTATAAAAATGAGTAAAAAAATTAGGTGTAAATATGTAATTTTATCAAAAAAAAAAAGAAAAACAAATTATTTTTTAACATAGTACAACTGTTTTCAAAATAGAAACGAAAAGTAAACAAATAGTATATATTGTTTTAAAAATGAGCATAACAAAAAAAGTTCTGAAAGTAAATTGATAGGAATAAAAATGTCATTTTATTATTTTAATCAATATATAACTAATACCCATATAACTTATTCCATTTCCTATCCTGCATAAAATTAAACAAAGATTTCCTAAAAATTATTTGATACATCCAAATTACACAATCATAAAAAAGTATAATGCGATCAGCGTCAAATATAGACACAACTAGGATGGAGTTGAATCTCATAGGGAATACGGTGAGAACTAAGCCGTAAGCGATTATTTACTATTAGTTTCTTATTTCCAAAAGAATGAGAAGACGTTGGGAGAATTGTGATGATTTTCAATATCAATTTGTAACTAGTAACTTTCAGCAATAAAGCTTAGTTGGGAGTTTATAGAAAGAGAAATCAAGATTTTGTGCACCTAGACTATTTTCCTTAACTAAGGATTGATATAAAGTTTCACCTTTGTAATGCTAGTATGACAATTTATGAAACTCACGCTACATCTAAAAGTTTCTCAACCAAATTAATACATGCCATTTTGGGCTTCGTGTCTTCCCATTGCCTTTAACAGGCGAAGCGACACTATCACAGAGTTCAACCACCTGGGGTGAAATGTAGAAAGCCATTTTGGAGAGGTTTTTTCCTAGGTCGAAAAAGCTGAAAAGTATCAGATCAACAACTTCGAGCAGTTGTTTGGTGATTCAATCAACACTACATGGGAGAGGTTTATAAAGTGTTTGAAGAGTGTTCCAGACTACAAGATCGTTGATAAAGCCTTGGTGGAAATCTTCTATAGAGCCTTAGATGAAAATAGCCAAGCTGTTGCTCACATTAACATAGGAGGCTTGTTTTTAGATTGTCCATTTTCGATTATAGCTGAGCCACTAGAGAAGGTGGTTAAGACAAACCCTGCATGGGGACGAGAGACACGTCGATGACCAAAAGCTCGTTCTCAGTTAGCACTAATTGAGCGTAGGGGAAGATCAACGAGGAGGTGATGCAAGAGCTGGCTTGGATTAGTACTAATGTGAAGCAGAATTAGGAGCGCGTGAATGCAGTTAATCATCAACCTCTACGAGCGCCCATGTATGAGGAGCCCTATTATTAGGAGGACACTCTCTTTATCACTGATCAGATAGGGGTTTTTGAACCGATGCTCAAGGGTCTAATCAGGACTATTGAGACCAAGGTCAAGAAAACCAAGGTTGGAACTTTAATCGAGATGATGCTTTCAGAGATAACAAATGAGGTGGCTATTATGATAGGAATAAGGGCCAAGATAGAGATGCTGATTGGGGACATAAAGATGGTTATAGGAATTGTCCATATGTGCCATCACACAATCGTGACTCTGGGGCTGGTAGTTCGAGGATTGAAGAGATATTCGACAAACTGTTGAAGAAGGCTAATGCTCACGAGGAGACCTTGAAGGGGATAAAATCTGACATCTCCAGTATGAATTAGAAGATCGAGTGTCACTGTGTTGTGATCAAGCAGCTGGAGCAACAGTTTGGTCAAATATCGACTCAGTTGAACTATCACTAGAAAGGTACATTGTGTAACAACATAGTGCAGAATCAAAAGAATGAGGGGCAGAGTATGGCAGTGATAACACATGGAAGAAAGCATAGCATTGACCCACTGATCCAGTTGAGGATGATGAGGTTTGTAAGGAGATGGTAGATAACAAGGATGCAGAGACCGGTGATACTAGTGCCAAGGATGGGGTGAGCTATGAGGTAGTGACACCATAGAAGTTGAAACACATACCTAGAACTCCCGCTGCTTTCCCTTAGAGATTCAAAAAGAAGGAGGAGGAAGGTAAGTTTCAACACTTCTTCTTAATGTTGAAGCAACTTTCGATCAACATATCGCTCATTAAGGCATCGGAGAAAATGCCCGGGCATGCAAAATTCATGAAGGATTTAGTCATGAAAAAGAGGACTATAAGCCAAGAGCTCTCTCGGTAGCTTCAACATTGAAGTGCGATAGAAACAAGGTCCTTGGTGCAAAAGAAAGAAGGTGCCGGAGCATTCACCATACCATGCACAATTGGAGATATGGAATTTACAAAGGCATTATGTGACCTAGGCGCTAACATCGATCTAATGCCTCTTGCAGTTACAAAGATAGCACATCCTTTATGCAAGCTACTTGAAAAGGATGCTAAGTTGGTGTTCTATAATCCATCCCTAAAAGCTTTCGAAGGGTTGAAGCAAAAGTTGACATCAACACCTATAATAGTTGCTTCAGATTGGTCGAAGTCCTCCGAGATTATGTGTGATGCAAGTTTGGTTACACTTGATGTAGTGTTGGGACAACACAAAGAGAAGATTCTACATCCCATCTATTATGCCAGGAAAGCCCTAAATGCAGCATGGAAGAACAACACGGTTCCTGAGCAGGAATTACTCGCAGTGGTCTTTGAGTTTGAGAGGTTTAGGTCTTATCTTTTGGGAACCACAGATAATATGCATATTGACCACTCAACATTGCAGTAACTAATGGCGAAGAAGGATATGAAACCTAGATTGATTAGATGGGTACTTCTTCTTCAAGAGTTTGACTTCGATGTGATTGATAGAAAATGGATTGAAAATCAGGTTACATACCACCTATCCAGATTAGGAGACGAGGCCATGGAAAAGTTCAACGATGGGTTGAAAATTGATGATTCATTCCATGATGAGAGAGTACTAGCAACATATCACGACTTGATACCATGGTTCACAGATTATGCAAACTATTTGCTTAGCGATATTGTGTGACTAAACTTGACTACTCACTAACGCCATAAGTTTATGTCTGATGTAAGAAATATTTTTTGGAATGGTTCGTATTTATTTCATATATGTGCACATGGGATTATTCATCATTGTGTTCCCGAGGTGGAAATAATGAGTATTTTAGAGGCTTACCACTCATCCTTGGTGGGCGGGCATCATAGTGGATTTAGGACAACATATAAAATCTTGTAGTGTGGGTACTACTGGCCAACCATTCACCAAGATGTTCTGGACTACGCCAAGGCTTGTGATAGATGCTAAAGAGAAAGTGGTATTTCTCACAAATACGAGCTCTCTCTAAACATCATTATTGTGATTGAACTGTTTGATGTTTGGGAGATAGATTTCATGGGCTTGCTTGTTAGCTCTCATTGGAACAAGTATATTTTGATGGCCATGGACTATGTATCAAAATGGGTGGAGAGGATGGTGCTTCCTAATAATGAAGACAAGAGTGTCACAACATTCTTGAAAAGAAACATCTTCTCAAGGTTTGGTACCCCTCGGGAAATCATTAACGGAGGAGGTTCCCATTTCTATAATAGGTTATTCAAAGCTCTTTTTGAAAACTATGAGGTAAATTATCGAGTGGTAACACCCTACCATCCACAGACGAGTGGACAAGTTGAGGTGTCCAACAGGGAGATTAACAAACTCTGTCTAAAACTATAAATATAAACCATACTAATTGGTCGCGAAGGCTTAATGATGCATAATGGGCATATTGGACTGTATTAAAAACCCCTATAGGTATGTCTCCTTACAACCTTTTCTTTGGTAAAGCTTGTCACTTACTTGTAGAGCTTGAGCACAAGGCAGTGTGGGCTTTCAACAAGCTAAATCTGGATTAGAATGATGTGGCAAAATCAAGGCTGAGCCAACTCAACGAGCTTGGCATATGAGAGATCAACCCTGTATAAGCAAAAGATAAAGCTACAACATGATCGTCGTATTAAGTATCGCTAGTTTACACTAGGAGATTTGGTCTTATTAGTAACTCTAGATTGAAGTTGTTCCCTAGGGAACTCAAGTCCCGATGGTTGGGGCTGTTCAAAGTTTCATATGTTTTCAACCATAGGGCTGTTGAGTTGTAAAAGAGAAATGGCATGAAGTTCAAAGTAAATGGACAAAAAGTGAAACTATATATTGGCAATGTTGAAGAGGTGCAAACAATGTAAGCATGGACAATTGGTAAAGTCTGAGTACCCAAGTTATCCAAGTCATGCCGAAACACTAAATCAGGCACTGTTTGGGAGACAACCCAAGATGGATACTGGAGCTTAGGCACCCAAAGTATATTCTTTTTGACCCATATGCTTTGCTTTAGTTATATCTTGTTACATTGAGGACAATGCAAATCTTTTTCAATGAGGTATGGGTAGTTATAGGTCTCGGTGAAGTCTGAGTTACCATGGCCTATAACTATCCCAAATTTTGAGTTTGAGGGATTTTTTTGCCTATGTTCTTTCCCTAAGGACATTTATATTCTGTTCAACCGATACGTTTAAGCTGTGTAAGTAGTATTAGTAGCATATTATACTAAAGTCTGTGGCATATGCTAATTTTTGTTGAAAAATGATGCCCATCAAAATATTTGGTGTTAGGTAGTTTTTATAACAATCATATGAAATCAATGATTGATAGTGTTCATTCTGATAATTTGAGGTCTAATTTTGATGAAAAATATGATCTGAGAGTCCGTGTTGATAGCGTAATCAGTGCCAAATGTGTGTGAGCTCAAGATTCTTATACTTTGTTTCAATTCAGAACTTACCTATTACTTTGACTAAGACTGTAGGTTAACTTGTTAGAAAAGGATCTTAGGCCATTATTCATGTTAGCCCACTTAGCCTAAACAACTAACTAAATGATGGATGTATTCCTTGGTCTTAATATTTGAGCTTTGCATATACCCTTTTCTTTGTAAATACCTAAGTAACTGAGTGTTTTTGAATGTGAAATCTTGAATTTGGCCCTAGTACTTCCTTGAAAATTGTGCAACTTGACTCAGGCAAAAAATCCTAAGTTGAGAGTGGCTACCAAAAGTGACCCTGGTTCATAGGTTGGATATTGTGCACCTCAACTCGGGCCAAAAGCCTAAGTTGAAGGTGACTGGTGTAAGCAAAATCACACTAAATGGGGTGAAAACTATTGATATGAAACAACCCCCAAAAAAGTGCCCGAAAATGTGCCTCGGAAGTGCCCATAATCATAATTTTCATATATCTCAAAATCTGTGCATGATATCCAAAATTCGACTTCATATTTGTGATCGGGGGGAAAAATTGAGTGGGAAATGGGTCTAACCCCAATTTTAGAGCAACCGTAGTAAGATTTGATTTTCTCAAGTTTGCGCAAAACAGTGGGGGTGTGCGTTCCCTCTGCGACGCGGAGCTATCACGGAGTAGTTCATTTTGTTGCCAGTTTTCTAATCTCAATTAAAGGCTTTGGGGTCTTGGGCCTAAGCCTTTCTATGCATAATAACACCTATACTTTGCCATTTTCCAACCTCATATCATTCAAGACATTTTCCAAAACCCTCTTCAACACTTAGCCAAATATTCTACCCAAATTCAAGTGTCCTAATCTTATTTCGGATCTCAAGGATTTCATTCTAACTTCAAGTTCTCAATCAAATCTTCATCAAGAAAACCTCCAAAGTTGACGTATGTGGATTTCAACCATTGGATCCTTTCACCCATGGTGCCCAACCTCCCTTTTTACATAAATTACATGTTTCTAAGTTGATTTACGTATGAGTCTTACTTATTATGAATTTAGTTATAAACTATGTTGGGATTTCAGAAAATTGTGACGGTTTAAGCATGTTTTGAGCAACAAAATATATGATCCATTATGTGATTTGATGAGGAGTTTTGATGTATCTTGCATAAAGGTATTACCAAGTATTGGTGGGTGGTTTTACATTGTTATTTGATGGATCTTGCATAAAGGTATTACCAAGTATTGGTGGGTGGTTTTACATTGTTATTTCTCACATGTTTTCATTCTTGAATTGCATGATTTTTGTACTAGTATTACATACCTGCCAAGTGTTTGATAAAATGTCCAATTATGGATTCTTGAGATGTTGAAGGTCTGATGCATGACATATATGTATATATGTGTTGATTTCATGAATAGTATCTATAATGTTGCAAGTTAACCATGCCTCGTTTGGGGGGTAGTAGGCCCGAATAACCATATTGGGGGGTTTGTACTTCAATTGCCTCGCTCGGGGGGTGGTAGGTCCGTGCAAACATGTTGGGAGGTTTGTAGCTCAATCACCTCGCTTGGGGGTTGGTTGGCCCGTGCAACCATATTAGGGGGTTTGTACCTCAATCACCTCACTCCAGGGGGTAGTAGGCCCATGCAACCATGTTGGGGGAGGGGGGTTTGTACCTCAATTACATCGTCAATGGGGTGGTAGGCCTTGGTCTTTATTATGATGGTCTCTTAGAGATGTAATATGTTCTATACAAGCATGTTTTACTTCAAGTATCATTCATGCATGCCATATTGTTACTATGCTCATCCATTAGCTATATGTACACATTTTGCTTATGCTGCCAATCTTTTGTTGCATAGGATCCTACATTTTTAGTACATTCAAACGTATTAACGCATACTCTAGGCCTACACGATGTTACTATATAGGAGTTGGAGCTCCACTTGATCATCTTCCTCCTCCAAGTGGCTAGTACTATCTTTGAAGCAAGTTTGGTGAGTCCTCAACTTTGAGGATTATATCTTTTGATCTCATGTTATGCAAAGGCTCTCTTTCTTTTATTGTATGCTTTTGACTATGAGGGTAAGCCCGAAAAGTTGTCTTGGCCCCCGCTCAATTCTAAGTTTAGAGGTGTTGTTGGACAAGTTATGTAATGATGCTTTGAGCTTGACTCTCTTGACTCTTCTATGTTTTTAAACTATGAAAGACTCCCTTAGCCCCTTTACTGTTATTTTATGTTCTCTTGTTGTTATTTAATTGCTTCTGCGACCAAAGATGTATAATGATAGTCTAAGAGGCTTGTTTGGGGTCCCTTCGGGTTCCCCATTTGCTGTGTCACATCTAAGCCTTAGGTTCGGATCGTGACAAAGATGATATTAGAGTACTAGGTTGTTAATGATCCTGGACATCCAACACACCACATAGATTAGAGTCTTAGGAAATGTTTCTCTTCTTCATGGTCTATGTCATACTATAGAAGTTGGGTAAAGCTTTCCCTCTAACAAATGTTCTATGCCATTTTAGATCATGCCTAATATAAGAGAAAGAAGCGCCCGCACATGTGAGGAATAAACGACTCTTTCTGCTCCTCAAGATAGGGGAGTAGCTCATGAGGAATCTCGGGATGCTATCACCATGCTAGCCCATGCCATGAGTGATCAAATCAACCAAGGGGCTCAAGCTCCTCATGCTTCCACACCGACTTCAAGGGTGAGAGACTTCACTAGAATGAACCCGCCGGAGTTCCATGGGTCTAAGGTGGATGGGGTACCTCAAGAATTTACTGATGCAGTGTATAAAGTATTGGCTATTTTGGGGGTTAGATCAGAGGAGAAAAGGCGGAGTTGGTGGCTTACCAACTCAAGGGGGTGGCTCAAATATGGTATACCCAATGGAAAACGGAGAAGGGGAACAATAATGTGATTCTTTGGGAGGAGTTTAAGGCAATATTTCTCTACCGATTCTTCCCTCTTGAGCTTAGGGAGGCCAAAATGATGGAGTTCATGAATTTAAAGCAAGGATCTATAAGTGTGAGGTAGTACGCCCTCAAGTTCAACCAACTTTACAAATATGCTCCACAATTGGTTACCGACCCAAGGTCTAGAATGAACAAATTTGTGATGAGGGTATCTAATTTGGTTAATGAGGAGTATCGTGCCGCTATGTTGATAAGTGAAATGGATAATTCCTGCCTAATAACATATGCCGAATAATTGGAAGGGGAGAAACTTAGAAAAAAGAGGAAGTGGTGAGGCCCAAAGGGCCGATTTTGATGGTAAATTCCAAAATCTCAAAGGTAGTCAGTTTCATCAAGGCCATGAGTCTTCTTATGCTCCTAATAGAAGGTTTGCCAATGACAGCCCAAGGGTCCAAGGTGATGGTGAGGTAGTGCCTAATGCTATATGTCCAAAATATGGTAAGGGTCATAATGACCCATGCTTGAGGGATACTAATGCTTTTTACAGTTGTGGGGAAAATGGGGCATAAGGTGATGGATTTCCCTCATAACCAAAACAAGGGTAAGGATGTTCGTCCACAAGTTGCTAATGCAATTCCTAGGGGGAGAGATGGCCAACAAGGTGGTGCCCCAAGGCACAATCAATTCTATGCTCTACGAGGGAGACAAGGGGTAGATGAGGTGCCCAGTGTCATCACCGGTATGTTAAAAGTCTTTGATTTTGATGTGTTTGCATTGATAGACCCAGGTTCCACTCTTTCTTTTATTACTCCTTTTTTTGCCAAAAAGTTTCATGTTGAACACAAATTGTTGTGTGAGCCATATGAAGTGTCTACTCCCATTGGTGTATCTATTGTTGCTGGAAGAGTCTATAAAAATTATCCCATTTGCATTTTGCGTATAATATTTCCTTGTGATTTTGTTGAGTTAGATATGGTAGATTTTGATGTCATTTTTGGGATGGATTGGTTGTATATATACTATATTCCTATTGATTGTTGAACCTGTAGGGTCAAATTGCAATTCCCAAATGAACCCATTCTTAAGTGCGCGAGTTATGATGTGGTGGTCAAGGGTAGATTCATTTTTTACATTAAAGACATAAGTTGATTTCTAATGGGTGTCTCTATCATCTTGTGAGGGTTAGGGATGTTGAATCCAAAGTCCTTCCTATAGAGGCAGTTCCGGTGGTTAATGAGTTTCTTGATGTCTTCCTTAATGATCTTCCCGATGTTCCTCCCAAAAGGAAAATAGACTTTGGTATAGAACTCCTCCCCGATATTCAACCTAATTCTATCCATGCTTACCGCATGGCTCTGGCGGAGTTAAAAGAGTTGAAGGAGCAATTGAGGGCTTTGTTGGAGAAGGGTTTTATTAGGCCTAGCCAATCGCCTTGGAATGCACTAATGCTATTGTGAAGTAGAAGGATGGGTTTGTTAGAATGTTCATTGATTACCAACACCTTAATAGGGTCATCATCAAGTATAAGTACCCTTTACCAAGGATTTACGACCTATTTGAACAACTTCTCTAAGATTGATCTTCGGTCCGGGTATCATCAAGTGAAAGTGAGGGAGTATGACATTCCCAAGACTACCTTCCGGACTAGGTATGGGCATTATGAGGTTGTGGTTATGCCTTTTGGGTTAACCAATGCACCAACTATCTTCATGGATCTTATGAATAAGGTCTTTAAACCCTACATTGATTTGTTTGTGGTGATTTTCATTGATGATATTTTTGGTCTATTCCCATAGTGAAGAGGAACATGTGAGTCAGTTGAGGGTGGTACTACAAAAATTGAGGGAAGAGAAGTTATATGCTAAGTATGAGAAGTGTGACTTTTGGTTCAAGAGGTTAAACTTTCTAGGTCATGTGGTGTCGAGGGATGGTATTAAGGTGGATCCTAAAAAGACGAAAGTGATTAGAAATTGTCCTAGACTTTTGACTCCATTGGATATTAGAAGTTTCTTTGGCTTAGCGGGTTATTACCAGAGGTTTGTAAATGGATTCTCTTCTATTGCTTCTCCTATGACTAAGTTGTCTCAAAAGAAGGCTACATTTTTGTAAACTAATGAGTGTGAAAAGAGTTTCTAAACCTTGGAAGATAAGCTTGTCTCCGCTCCTATCTTTTCACTATCGGAAAGTTCAGAAGGGTTTATTGTGTATTGTGATGCCTCAAAAATTGGTTTGGGTTGTGTATTGATGAAAAATGGTAAGGTGTGAGCTTATGCTTCTAGACAACTTAAGGTGCATGAAAAGAATTATCCTACCTATGATCTTGAATTGGCCACTGTGGTATTTGCTTTGAAAATTTGGCGTCATTATTTGTATGGAGTACATGTAGATCTGTTCAACAATCATAAGAGTCTCCAATATGTGTTCACCCAAAAAGATCTCAATTTGAGATAACAAAGGTTGTTAAAGCTTCTTAAAGATTATGATATGAGTTTGCATTATCACCCCGATAAATCTATTGTTGTGGCTGATGCTTTGAGTAGGGTGTCGATAGGTAGCCTAGCACATGTTGATGGTGGGGGCAAAAAAGTGTCTAGGTAGTTTCATCGGTTGTCTAGATCGAAGTTAGGTTGAAGGAGGTTAATAATGGTGGTATTGTGGTTGTTAATGGCTCAAAATCTTCATTGGTTGAGAAGGTGAAGGTAAAGCAAGATCTTGACCCCGTATTATTAGAATTGAAGGCCTTGGTAAGAGATGACATGGTGGAGGTTTTCTCCCAAGGAGGAGATGGTGCCCTTAGGCACCAAGGTAGATTATGTGTGCCTAATATTGATGACTTGAGGAGGTTGATTATATGAGGCTCGTAATTCTTCCTATTCTATTCATCCCGGTTCTACCAAGATGTATAGAGATTTGACGAAAGTGTTTTGGTGGGATGGTTTGGAGAAAGACATTGCTATTTTTTTGTCCGGTTGCCATAATTACCAACAAGTGAAATTCGAGCATCAAAGGACGGGTGGCCTAGCCCAAGATATAGAGATTCATACTTTGAAGTGGGAGGAAATCAACATGGATTTTGTGGTTGGGTTGCCTAAGACTAGAAAATGTTTTGATTCTATTTAGGTTTTGGTTGATAGAATGATAAAGTCGGCTCATTTTCTACCAGTTAAGACTGCTTGTGGGGTTGAAGAGTATGCTAGATTTTGTACATTTATGAGTTGGTTAGGTTGCATGGGGTGCCTTTGTCTATCATTTTGGATAGTGGTGCTCAATTCACTTCACACTTTTGGAGGTCCTTTCAAAGGGGTCTTGGTACCAAGGTTAATCTTAGTATGACCTTCACCCTCAAACGGATTGCCAAGCCGAGGGAACTATCCAAACTCTTGAGAATATGCTTAGAGCTTGTGTTTTGATGTTTAAGGGTAGTTGGGATGATCATCTTACATTGATTGAGTTTTCTTATAATAATAGCTATTATTTAAGCATTGGTATAGCATCTTTTGAGGCCCTTTATGGTAGATATTGTAGATCACCAGTTGGGTGGTCTAAAGTGGGAGAGATAGCTTTGTTGGGTACGAATTTGGTTATGGAGGCCTTAGAGAAAGTGAAGTTGATAAAAGAGAGGGTGAAAACAGCCCAAAGTCTTCAATACTCCTGTGCTGATGTGAGGAGAAGGGATCTTGAATTTAAAGTTGGTGATTGGGTCTATTTGAAGGTTTCACCCATGAAGGGTGTGGTTCATTTTTGTAAAATGGGTAAATTGACTCCAAGATTTGTGGGTCCTTATAGGGTGCTGAGGAAGATTGGTAAGGTGGCCTATGACTTGGAGTTGCCTAGTGAAATATACTTGGTTCATCCGGTCTTCCATGTGTCTATGTTAAGGAAGTACATAGGTGACCCAAATGCTATCGTGCTATTGGGTGTTGTTGAAGACAACTGGACTTATGAAGAGGTTTCAGTGGAAATTTTGGATAGAGAAGTGAAGAGGTTGAGGAACAAGGATGTAACCTCCGTTAAGGTCCTTTGGAGGAATCAACAAGTTGAAAGTACCACATGGGAAGCCGAAGCGGACATGCAAAAGCAATATCCCTTTCTCTTCTATTCTACTCAAGTCTAAGGTACTAATTATGTCCCCTACATGATTCAAGTCTTAAGTGTTATCCCTCATGTCATTTGCATACATTCATGTTTAAATTGACAAGTTCATAGTGATTTTGGCACTTATGTTAAGATTTTTGAAATGATATTTAAATGTATTATTGCATTCTTATATGGGCTGAAATTGTCTTTCTTACTTCTCTTATGAACGTTTCTTTGACATTCAGGGATGAATGTTTCCAAGGGGAAGATATTGAAATGACCCCAAAAAGTACCCAAATATGTGCTTTGGAAGTGCCCATGATCGTAATTTCTATATATCTCAAAATTCGTGCATAATATCGAAAATCTGACTTCAAATTCGTAGGGGGAAAATTGAGCGGGAAATTGGTCTAATCCCAATTTTAGAGAAACCATAGCAAAATTTGATTTTCCCAAGTTTGGGCAAAGCGGTGAGGGGGCGCGTTCCCTCCGCAAAGCGGAGCCATCACGGAGTACTTCATTTTGTTGCCAGTTTTCTAATCTCGGTGTAAGACTTTAGGGTCTTTGGCATAAGCCTTCATTTGTGTAAAAATAACCATACTCAGTCATCTTTCAACCTTATTTCATTCAAGACATTCCCCAAAACCCTCTCAACACTTGGCCAAATATTCCACCCAAATTCAAGTGTCCCAATCTCATTCCGGATCTCAAGGATTTCATTCAAGCTTCAAGTTCTCAATTAAATCTTCATCAATAAAACCTCCAAAGTCGAGGTATGTGGCTTTAAATGATTGGATCCTTTCACCCATGGTGCCAAACCTTCCTTTTTACATAAAATTGCATATTCCTAAGTTGATTTACATATGGGTCTTATTATGAATTTAATTATAAACTATGTTGGTTTCTATAAAATTATGACTGTTTAAGCATGTTTTGAGCTATGAATCTGTGATCCATTATGTGATTTGACGAGGGGTTTTGATGTGTCTTGCATAAACGTATTACCAAGTGTTGGTGGGTGGTTTTACATTGGTGTATCTCACATGATTTCACTCTTGAATTACATGATTTTGTACTAGTATTACACACCCGCTAAGTATTTGATAAAATATTCAGTGATGGATTCTTGAGTTGTTGAATTTCTAATGCATGACATATGAGTTAAATGACTTTATAATGATGAAAGGAATGTATATATGTGTTGATTTCATGAATAGTGTCTATAGTGTTGCAAGTTGACCACGCCTCGTTCAGGGTGTGGTAGGCCCGAGCAACCATGTTGGGGGGTTTGTATCTCAATTGCCTGGCTCAGGGGTTGCTAAGCCCGTGCAATCATGTTGGGGGGTTTATATCTCAATTGCCTCGTTCGGGGGGTGATAGGCCCGTACAGCCATGTTGGGGGGTTTGTACCTCAATCGCCTCGCCAAGGGGGTGGTAGTCCTTAGTCTCTATTATGATGGTCTCTTCCTACATATGTAATATGTTCTATACAAGCATGTTTTACTTCAAGCATCATTCATGCATGCCATATTGTTACTATGCACATGCATTGCCTATATGTAGGCATTTTGCTTATGTTACCAATCTCTTGTTGCATTGCATCCTACATACTTAGTATACTCAAACGTACTAACGCATACTTTATGCCTACATGATGTTATCATATAGGAACCGGAGCTCCACTTGATTATCTTCCTCATCCATGTGGATAGTACTACCTCTGAAGCATGTTTGGTGAGTCCTCAACTCCGTGGACAATATCTTTTGATCTTATGTTATGCAAAGCTTTCTTTTATTGTATGTTTTTGACTATGAGGGTGAGCCTGAAAAGTTATCTTGGCCCTCGCTCAATTCTATGTTTAGAGGGGTTGTTGGACAAATTATGTAATGATGCTTTGAACTTGACTCTTTTGACTCTTGTATGTTTTTAAGCTATGAAAGACTCCCTTAGCCACTTTACCCTTATTTTGTGTTCTCTTGTTGTTGTTTAATGGATTATGTGACTAATGATGTATAATGATATGCTAAGAGGCTTGTTTGGGTTCTCTTTGAGTTCCCCATTCACCATGTCACGTCTAGGCCCCAGGTCCTGGTCATGACATGATACATATAAAAGAAAAAAATGTGTAATGGGTTCAATAAAAATGAATAGATGCCTAAATAATATGCTAAAAAGAAAGAGAATGTGAAAAATAAAAGGCAATGAGCTTAAAATTTTTAATAAGGCACCCAGAAAGGTTGTAAATAGGAGAAGGAAGAAATAATTCAAAAATGACAGTGTTGGTAGGGCAAAAATGCAAAATAACGTAGGGTCAAGGAGGGCTATTAGTCACTATATTCCTAAAACATCATACAAAAGTCCCTTAAGCCTACGGGATAAGACAAGAAAGTCCTATAGTACTCTTAATCCAAGTAGTTGAAGGTCATAGACGTGAGTGTAGGGGTAAGCATATGGTATTGCGCATAGTTTTTGAATATCTATTGAGAGTGTGACTGATTTTGTTAGTCTCGAGAATCAAATACCAAAATACTATCGTGATTGAGATATGAGACTTTTTTTTGTGAGGGCACATGATTTATACTATTGATTCTAGGCTATGTCAATGTTTGTGCCTTATCTATGGTTACCTTACTTGTCATAGTTGTATTGTCACATCTATTGATTTGCATTGGTTTGTTTGATGACTATCTGATATGCACTGATATGGTAGTTTGGGTATCAATGATTGATTTAGAGATAATGTATGCCATTTGATTGAGGCCTCTATGTTGCTAGACTACTTATGTTGATTAAGTCTATTGCTTGAGGACATGTAACAATTTTAAGTTGAGGGTATTGATCTGCTGCTGAAATACAACACTTTTGAAGCTTGAAACTTAGAATTTTGTGTGTTCTCAAAGCAATGTTAGTAGGTTTGATGTGTTGTTATGTTTCTTTTGTAGGAATGCAGGATTCGATATGATTTTGGGCAAAGTTTTGCAGAATTGAAGTTTGTGATGATTTACAGACAACTCTATGGGATGTGGTTCATTCCACCAGCCGTAAAGAGGTTTCATGAGTCAGTTCCAGTGAAGGGCCAAGTTTCAGTCTTTGCATCCACAAACTGTCAGATATGGCGTAGCTTACTTTATGAGTCGTGGATAGGGTCGTGCCTACTGGATCATATTTTGAATAGTTTTTGAAAATTTGTCAGATGAAACCCTCCATGGTCCGTAAGACAGAAGACGACCCGTAGAACAACCTCATGAAGTTAAAGTCTATTTTTGGAAATTGCAGAGTACGAAGCCCATGTATGGGCTGTGGTTTCTCATACGGCCCATAAATCCATCCTTAGATCTGCCAAATTCAATTTTATTGGTCTGTTTTGGATTTTTATTTTACTTATTATAAATAGATTTTTTTTACATCTTTTTAGTAGAAAGATGTACGAAAGAGGACAAAAACACTTTAGTGAACTCATATGTTGTGATTTTTATATTGAGATTATCACATTGTGATTTCATATGGAATCTTTGTAATTTTTCTTCTTAAATTCATCATTATAAGTATTTAATTATTCTATTCCATATTATGATTATTTCATCTACAGTGATCATGCATAGCTAAATCCATATTTAGGGTTGTGGGACTAAGAAGAACTAATAAGGTAAAATCGAAAATTCGTAATTCTTGGAAAGTATACATGCATCTATTAATTAATTCTCTTTATTATCTATGCTTTTTAACGGTGGCCAACATTAGAACACACCTAATTCTTACTAACTGGATCAAGGTAGTAATGAATAGGAAAAGAGATGAATTAACAAGATTCGATATGATTCCTCTCATCTAATCAACCTAACTAGATCAGGGGGCGGTTGTATTGTAACAAAAGATAAGGGTTTAGTAATGTCACACATCGGATATGGATCAAATCAGGTAGTGAAATCTACCTCTCACCTGGATCAATGGGTTCGGTAAACTTAACTTACCAGTTCTGCATTTACCAGTTCTGCATGCTACACACTATAAAAAATTATAATTATCTAGTCATACTAAGTTTGTCATGCCCGGGAGGGTACCTTAGACGTGACTGACACCCAGAGAGTATTGCTAGTCTCCAAGTGAACCACTTGGCTTCATCACATTAATTCAATCATAGCTTAACAAATCAATGAAAGGCTAAGGATGAAAAATGGTAGACAATCTCAATCTATAGAGTCCATAGGCCAATGATCAAACTTTTTTTTATTCTTTGACATAGACATAGTTTTAAAGGAAACCATTCAAGAGATAAAGATCTCAATATCAACTCATCACTATCTAGTCTATGAAGCCTCTAACTCTACTATCTAGATGGTGCAAATGATAGGCCATGGCTACCTCAACCAAAAGAAAATAAAGTGCTAAACTCAAGCTAGATGATAGTAATCTAGAAATCCCACAAAAGTAAGGAGGTCTCACCAATCAACTGTATGCAAATATTCTCAACGATGCACCTGCTAAGTGGATGTTAGTACGTGGAATGTACGAGTATATAAAATGGCTGAATGAAACAGATATAGGTAGAATAAAATCAACACAGAAATACTCAATCAAAATGTCAAATGTCCATCTAAAGTAAGACTAAAGAGTAGACATTGACCCATCAATACTATCCATCATTCTAATCAATCTAATCTAATCAAAGTACTATTAGCATATAACTTCTATGGGAGTTTCTCTTATCCCATAACAATCACTTATGAGCCAGTGATCATACTACAATCCAGCTGATGTTGCCACAGCCATTCAATACCTTGCCAAGGTAAGAACAAATCAAATCCACAATGAATTCGGATAATCAACCAATCAAATCCTATTATTTCAGGACAATAAAATCAGGACATGTTCAACTTTAACAGACTTAGTCCCCAATATAGGAACTTATTCGACTTTAATGAACTTAGTCCACTCCTATGCCTAGCGACGTAGTTGTTGAGTTGGAGTGGGACTTACTCTCTGTAACACCTGGTAAAATTAACAAAATACTCCTATAAGAGAGATGTGTACATAATGCATCTTCCCATGCTCCGATGGCAAATTCGAGGCCTGATGTGCGATCAACATGAAAAATTAAGTGGGAAGTGGTCTCGGTTACTTTTTAGAGTAGCCAAATCAAAAGATA
>JAOTQR010000086.1:12457764-12485160 GCA_025774065.1 Solanum ossicruentum | reverse complement strand
GAAGACTTCGAACTACATCGATAGACAAAGCATTTTCCTTCCTCACTACTATCTCGAGAGAAGCAATCGGCTTGGGAAGTTAAACGGATTGAAAATGACCTAAAAATCTTATATTTAAAATCTGCTGACCGGATCCATCCATGAAACCTCTTTCACGATCCATAAACAATTCCACAGGTCATGCTTTACCTTCATGGAATGCGTGTTACAAAATTTTAGCTACTAATAATTGCATATTCAAAATCCTAATCCAACAATACAATCCATAGATTCATTTATGGACTGTAGATCCCCTCGTTGAACCTCCCTAGACTTAAAAAAATCATTTCTCAGGTTTTCTTTTCATGTTCCAATCCATGAGCAGTGGTTCCATTCAAGATCAATCTTGTTCCTCGTACATGACTTTCAGTGACAATAATTTTATAACTTTGTGGACTTTAGTCTATGAGACCTTTCTATGAGCTGTAGATTGGCTCGTAAAACCAGCTGGTCTCAAACATTTATGCAACTTTTCATTTTTTAGACTTTCAACATGCAGGAGGTTATAGTATAATCTTAGTACTGTGTAAAATAGTTGAAGCATACTTGTGAAAATATTTACTCTTTTGATCAATAGTATTGAATGATGATGTAAAGTGGTTACTGAGGACTTGAGAAGCGATGTGATATTTCTCTTGAATGACTCATTTTATGATGATCCTATTATTAAAAGAATGATGAGATTGACTAAATTTGATTATTGAATATTTGAAGTAGGTGGACTCTTTGCATTCTCTTGTACTTATTTGAAAGTGATTGTTGTATTGAGATGATAAATTTATTGAGTTCCACCATTGATAAAAAGCCAAAGAAAAATAATTTTACCTAGCATTGATAAAATGTTGAAGAAAAATAATTTTGACAAAGTATAATAAAAAGCCAAAAAAAATGGTTCTGCCTAGAGATGATTAAGTTAAAGAAAAATAGTTCCAACGGATACACTGATTATATCAATGCATGTGTATCATAGGACAACATGCACCATGACAATTTGACATTGCAATGTATCATTTTCACATCATTACATCTTATCCATTTTATCTCATTCTATTATTGTGGATACTTGTATGAACTTGTTAAGTTGGTACTTTATTCTATACTTATAAATTAATGGACATGATCTATTGAATTTACCGTATATTTGTACTGTGGATATATGAATATTGTGTATGCTAACTTTTCTGAGTACAAGTTGAGTTTTGAGGGTTCGATTGGAGTGAAAGGAGTATTTGAGTTCTTTTTTCTCTACTTATATTTAGATCTTCTTGCTGGGGATCATGTTATTTGGTATTTACTCTTGCTTCCATATTTGTATGTAGGTTGTGTGCTTAGTTCCAATGATGCTCTATTCTCATTTAGGACTAAGCTTGAGAGAGTTTGAGAAGTAACAACTTGCTCATTTCAGTGGACTCTTCAGACTCCCATCTATTTACATTGTTTTTGTTCTATTTGAGAAATGAGGACATTTGAGACTTGTGTATTTTCTTTCAGACTCAAATGTAGTGGAAACTTGTACACGTGACACCAGTCTTACATTGATTTTCAGATTGCCAATGTCTTACCTTTATGAATTTAGACTGTTAGTTCCACATTTATCTTTCATATTATAGAGTTATATATCCTATTTAGACTAACTTGTCATGGTAGATTAAAAGCAAGTGCATCACACCCGATTTCAGTCATGACATCATGCTTCGGGGACTACCTGTTGAGCCTGTATTTTCTTGCTATACTTTGACTATGTTATTACTTAGAGACCATTTATTTTCTTTTATATGGGTCAACTATGTTGATACTAATCTATTTTGAATGATGACAAAATTTCAGGATAATCATAAGGAGGCAATTTGGACTGTAAGGAAAGCGAATCAAAGCTGTTGGAATCAGAAGTCAATAAAAAATAGTACTTTATCGAAAATCATAACCGATAGAGGAAATCAAGGATAATACAATCCAGTCAAAGGAGCTTATTATGGAGAACCAAATCAGACGGAGGAATTCAAGCACAAATAAATCAACACACAGTAGAAAAAGGATTTGCACGAGACTTTGAAATTAGTCCAAGATCGGTCACAAAAATCAGGATCAGCAAAATCCACAATCAAAGGAAAATCAAGGAATAACTGCAAATCAAGAAGATCTAGCCTGCAAAGAATCATGACTATCAATCAAGAAAATCTGAACGTTGGAAAGAATAAAAAAGATTTATAGATTTTCCTTCCTTAAAGCCTTAGCCTTATTATTGGAATGAGGAATCTCTATCTCAATTTAAGGATCAAAACTCTTGGGATGTCATCTCTTCTATATAAGGAGGAATCCAAGTCTCTCATCGATATACAAGTCTACTGTAAATTCAAGCCTTTTTCAAAACTCTTCATCTTTAAAAAATCATTGTAATCTTAAGTTATTATTTTACTGTGAAAGAAAAGGAGACAAAAAGAAGAATCATTGAAAAAGAGAGGTTTGTATCAACAGAAAAAGAAAACGATAAAAATAAAAATGAGAGTAAAATATTCTGAGTTTAGTTTTAAACATATTGTACCCCTAATCACACTTAAAGGCTTGAAGAGACTTCCCTTGCCACCCAAAGGGACTGGTCTAGGATATCACCAAGCACTTTATATTTCTTTTTATTTTCTTATCTATTAGTCGACTAACTATTTCGATAGATGATTATTCTAAAATTAAGACAAAAGAAAAGAAAAAAAGAATCTTCAATTCACCCCCCATTTTGCACTTTTAATTGGTATCAGAGCAAGGTCTCACTATCTTTCTGTCTAACCACAGGTGAGAAAAAGATCATGGCGAATCAAAATCAAACCCTTGGAGTTCTATTTCAAGAGGAAACTTCTTAAACTAGACCTCCTTACTTCAATGGAAAGCATTTCTCACATTGAAAAATCAGGAGGGAAACCTTCATCAAATCCTATGATGTTAAGGTATGGAGGGTCATCAAGCTTGGTGATATACCCATTCCTGCTACCAAACCTGCAAATTCATCAACCTCTAAAGGAAGTCAAATTGCTGTCATTCTTAGTCTGAAAAACTACAATGACGAACAAATGGAGATTATTCAGATAAAATCAAAGGCTATGAATGTTCTGTATAATGCTACCAGTGATGAGGAATATGAGAAAATTTTAGGTTGTGAAACTGCTTAAGAAATGTGGAACAAATTGAAAGTCACTTAAGAAAGAATTGATAATGTAAAGGAAACAATTGTCAGTCTCCTGGTCTATGAATATGAATTGTTCCAAAGCTACAAGAAATGACTAAGCAAGATCATTGGAGAACTTAAAGCTACAGGAAAGGAATACCCTCCTATAGAGCACATAAGAAGAGTTCTAAGAAGTCTACCTCCTTAATGGAATGCAAAAGTTGTTGCACTTGAAAGTATGGATCTAAAGAACCTAATATATTATGATGTTCGAGGAGATCTCATTGCCTTTGAAAAACACATTTGAACAAAAAAAAAGGCAAAAAAGATGAGAAAAAGAAATCAGTTTCCTTCAAAGCAACTGATGATAATCTGGATGATAAAGAGGAATTCAATAAAGATGAAATTGCACTAATCACAAGATCTGTTATGGAGACATTTCAGCGCAACAGAAATCAAAGAAGAAGTAAGCCAAATAACTCTAGAAATAAATAGATTACTAACTACAATCATAATGATGGCAGGTGCTATGACTGCAATAAATATGGATACATTGCAAGTGAGTGTCCTGAAACTAAGAAAAAATATCTTCAAAATTATGGAAGAAATAAAGCCGTTAGTAGCTGGAGTTATGAAGACACATCTGATATGATCAAGACGACACTTGAAATGTGTGCTTCATGCCCATTGGAGAATCCAGTAAGGTAAAATCAGATTTTTGTAATAACTGCAATAATTTAAGATCTCTAATAGACCAAGCCATTGCAGACTTAAAAAGATCTTTGGAAAATCTTAGAACCATTCAAGATGAAAAAAGAGCTTTGGAAATTCAACTCGAGGTTTGTTCCGTTGAAAGAGATATGTTTGATGAAGAAATTGTTGAACTGAAAAATATCTTAAAAGATGCTCAAAAGTTTTTCTGTCCTAATAAAGGAACTAAGTCAACTTGCTCAGACAATCGACTAAGTTTTCCTGTCCTAATAAAGGAACTAAGTCAACTTGCTCAGACAATCGACTCATTCTCAAAGTGAATACTATAGTCTGCCTGGATCTGATGAAACTAGTAAAAACTCTCGTTATTATTGTGGTAAATCTAGTCATTCATATTCAAGATGCAGATATCGTCTTTCCAAACCCACTAACGTGGTTAGAGAGTCAAAATAACCCTAACAAAAAAGGTCCCAAAACTCATTAGGTACCTAAAAATAAGTAATCTTGTTTTGTAGGAACTCCGCATAAAATTAAAAGGAAAATAGTATCTTGACAGTGGATGTTCAAATCATATGACAGTCAACAAATATCTATTCAAATCAGTTGCTGAATTTAGGGGTGGAAAAATTCAGTTTTGTGACAATTCAACCGGAACTGTCATTGGTATTGGAACCATTTCTTTTAATGAACTTATGAAATTACTAATGTGTATCTTGTGAAAAGATTAAGGTACAATCTATTGAGTATCAATCAACTATGTGATGCTGACCTAGAAGTAAGATTTAAGATAATTGAGTGCATCATTGAGGATGTTTCAGGAAAGGCACTCCTTCCAGGAAGTAGGGACAAAAATGTGTGCATTTTGGACTCGGTTAAAGGATCAACTGACCATATCTGTTTGGCATTCATTTTTGAAGATCCTTGGATATGGCATAAGAAACTTAGTCATGCTAGCATGAGGTTAATTGAAAAGCTTGCAAAATTGAAACTGGTGATTGGACTTCCAAGTCTAGACTACACGAAGGATCACTTCTGCGACGCTTATTAAATAGGTAAGCAAACAAGAAACTCCTTTCAATCTAAAGACATTGTCACCACTGCAAAACCTCTTCAACTTCTTCACATGGATCTTTTTGGTCCAGCTAAAATGGCACGCATTGGTGGTAAGAGGTACGCATTTGTTGTTGTAGATGACTACTCCCGTTTTACTTGGGTTATGTTTTTAATTAACAAAAATGATACTTTAAAGAATTTGAGTTATTTTACATGAAAGTAAAGAGGGAAAAAGGTTACTACATCACTTCCATAAGAAGTGATCATGGAGGAGAATTTGAAAGCAAGGCCTTTGAGAAATTCTACAATAAATAAGGATATTCACATAAATTTTGCGCTCCTTGCTCTCCTCGGAAAAATGGAGTAGTTGAAAGGAAAAACAGAATACTTTAAGATATGCCCAGAACCATGATTTGTGAACACTCCCTTTGGGCAGAAGTGGTAAGTACTACATGTCATATTCTTAATAGGTGCCTAATCAGGCTCAAGAAGACTCCATGTGAAGTATGGAATGTAAAGAAGCCCAACATTAACTACTTTCATCCCTTTGACTCCAAATGTTTCATTCATAACAATGATAAGGACAATCCAGGTAATTTTTTCCTCACAGCGATGAAGGTATCTTTCTTGAATATTCTACTACTAGTAGAGCATATCAAATTTTCAATAAACATACTTCTACTGTAGAAAAATCCATTCATGTTGTCTTTGATGATTCTAATCCTATTTTTGAGAAAAGATGCAGCTCTATGATGAAGATACCACTAGCAGTGATAAAATAGTATCTACTGCAGTTACAGAAAATCACCAGTCAACTACTGTTACAGAAAGCCAACCTATAGTTGAAACTGTTCCAAATGAACAAAAAAGTAAGCATGATTATCCTAGAAAATTCATTATTGGTGATGTCAGCGATGGAATGAGAACAAAGGCATCCAGGAAAAGAAGTGCTAACATAGCCCTTATCTCCCAATTTGAGACTAAAAAGGTAGAAGAAGACTTGAAAGATAGTGATTGGGTAAATGCAATGAAGAAGAACTGGATCAATTTGAAAGGAATCAAGTTTGGTCCTTAGTTTCCAAACTTGAAAATGTTGCTATCATTGGGACAAAATGGATTTTTAGAAACAAGCTGAATGAAGATGGAGAAGTAACTAGAAATAAAGCAAGACTTGTCGCTCAAGGTTACTCTCAACAATAAGGAGTCGACTATGGTGAGACTTCCGCTCCTGTAATAAGGTTATAATCCATTCGAATACTTCTTGCTTATGCTGCTTATAAAGATTTAAAACTTTTTCAAATGGATGTTAAAAGTGTTTTTTTAAATGATTTTATTGAAGATGATGTTTTTGTAAAACAACCTCCAGGTTTTGTAAATCCAGATTTTTCTTATCATGTATTCAAACTTTCGAAAGCTCTCTATGGACTCAAACCAGCTCCCAAAGCTTGGTATGAGCGCGTAAGCAAATTTCTTCTATCTCATGGTTTTTCTCGAGGAAACATTGACACCATCTATTTATCAAAAAATCTTCCTCGGACAACATTATTATTCAAATTTATGTTTATAACATTATCTTTGGAAGTACTAACTCTGATTTATGCAAGGACTTTGCTAATCTTATGCAAAGTGAATTTGAAATGAGTATGATGGGAGAGTTAACCTTCTTGAGCCTTCAAATCTTTCAAATTGATCAAGGAATATTCATTTGCCAAAGTATGCTATGGAACTTGCGAAAAAATTTGGTATGGAGAATGCTAAATCCACTAACACTTCTATGAGTCCTTCTTGCAACCTAGACCTTGATCCAAATGGCAAAAGTGTTGATGAATCAAAATATAGAGGTATGATTGGATCTTTACTTTATCTCACTTCTAGTCATCCTGACATCATGTTCAGTGTATGTAAGTGTGCCAAATTCCAAGCTGATCCTAAAGAATTGCACTTAACTGTCGTCAAAAGGATAATTCGATACATAGCTAGAACTACCTCCTTTGGACTATGGTATGAAAGATCCCCAACACTTGATCTTCATAGGTTTTCTGATGCAGATTATGTAGGTGATAAGGTGGATCGAAAAAGTACCAGTGAATCTTGCCAATTTCTTGGAAATTGCTTTGTCTCTTGGAACAACAAGAAATAAAACTGTCCCAATTTCAACAACTGAAGCAAAATATGTAGTCATTGATTTGTGTTGTGCTCAGGTTCTATGGCTAATTCATTAATTAACTGATTTTGATATGAATCCAGGCCTACTAGATTATTATGTGATAATTCTAGTGCTTGTTTGACTAAAAATCATGTTCATCATTTCGTGATAAGTACATTGATATTAAGCACCATTTTATTAAAGATCATGTTTTAAATGAAGATATTGAAATTGTCTTTGTCAATACTGAAAATCAAGTGGCTAATATTTTCACAAAATCATTTCTTGAAGAAAGATTTTGCACTCAATAAATTTGCTAAATATTATTTTCAAATCGGTTTAAATTTATTTTTGGGAAATTACTGATTTTATGAAATTTTGTTTTATTTCTAATGCAATTATTGTTGAATTGATTCTGTTCCCTTTTTTATGAAAATTCTGATTGATTAACTAGCATTAATTATGATGGCTGACAATTGAGTTCTTCCATACCCTTTTTTCGTGTGTCAGTCCTTTTACTTTCACATCTCCTCGTTCAGTCTGTCGCCTCTTCTCCTTTCAACTTTCACTTTCTTTTTCTTTTTTATATGTCTTCTCTCTCACATTGTATCTCACTTCTTCGCCTCCTCTTACCATCTGTTCATTATGCCCCCTCGCAAGAGTTATCAGAATAAAGGGAAGTGTGTCGTCCATTTCCCTGTCCCAATAGACTCTAAAAACTCTTCTACCCCTTCATCTCCTCCTTTCTCCAACTCCCCTCCTGTCTCTAGCCTCAAACGTCTTGCCCCTATTCATCTCTTTGGTGATCAGAAAAAGAAGTGTAAATTTGATTTTGAGAACTCTCTCGATGTGAAAACTAATTTATGATACTCCTCTATGAGACCCTCTTCCAAATCTTGAAATCCAAAACCATCGTTCATGGACACATTATTGATCTTGATCTACTCATGACCCTTCACTGTCTCATCAAAGAGTTCTTTGAATTTCAAGAATGGACTAAGATCTTCTCTTTCCTTCCAAAGGTGGTGTATGAACCCTTGGTCCGTCTTTTCTATGCTAATCTCCGCTCATTTAGATCGGGTGAAATAGAAATCCTGGTTCTTAACAAGCGTATTTTTCTCGATTGTGAAATCTTGGAAGAAATTCTTGAAATTCATAGCTCTCGTTTTTCTGAATCCATCAAAAATTTGTGGTCCTCTGAGTTTGATGCCACTTTTGAAGAGGCCAAAAGGGCTGTCTCCTCTAATCCTTCCGGTCCCTATCCTTCCACACTTGGGCCTAAAGATGTCTCCTTCGAAGCTCGAGTAATTGCTCACATTGTTGCAACCACTCTTCTCCCAAAAGCTGGTTCCTTCTCTTCTCTATTTGTTCGAGACACCTTCTGCACTTATTGCCTCCTCTCTAAGAAATGTTTCAAAATTTCCTTTTTTATTCTCAACTATATAATTGACTCTACCATCAATCCTCCTAGCCTTCGCTATGGGATGGTAATATCTTGCATCCTGGAAGCCAACTCCATTGGGCTTATTGATATTCCTTCCATTACTGTGAAGCAGTGTTATAACTCTAGGGCTTTTGGCAGCATGGGCTATGTACTCACCAATGACACTTGGGTAGTAAAATCTAATTTTGCTGCCCCTGTATCTCCTTCTGATCCTCCCCCTACTAACCCTATCCCTTCCTCCCTACTGGATGCTAAACCTCTCGAGGATCTTCTGGCCAGAGTCTTCAGCACGGATGAAAAGTTTGAAACCCTTCAGGATCTTCTCCTCTCCAGTCACTGCAAAGTCGATTCTCTTGCTGAAAACATTGAGAGGGTTTATTTCAAAGAAATTGGTACTGATGTTGCAAAAATTCTGCTAAAGTTAGATCAAGTTCCCAAGGATACTGCTAAGTTTGCTCAAAATATCCATACAAGTTCGGAGGAACTCTCTACCTCTCTCACCTCAATGATTGATAATATGAAAACTTCTCTTGTGAGCACTTTGACCTATTTTCTCAGACCTCGTGGATAACTCTTTTGTCTATTTTAAGTTTTGCTTGGGGCCAACTTGCCTAAACTAAGGATATTATGTTTTTGTCTATTACGTTCCCTTTTTATTGATGCCAAAGGGGGAGAATGTTTTATTATTATCAGTAATTAGTATTATCTACTTATCCTATTGTTCCCTGTGAGTGCTTGTTTTATTTGTTGCCCGTTGTTTCTGTTTTTGTCTGTCTGTATTAGTCAACGACAAGTACCAAGTCAGGGGGAGAATTAAAAGCTACTATTTAGGGGAGTACTTCAAAACAGTGTGCCAAGCAGTCGACTAATATTCGGGGAAGTCAACTACATAATTTTTTGTCATCATAAAAAAGAGGGAGATTGTTAATGCTAATCTATTTTGAATGATGACAAAATTTCAAGACAACCAAAGGAAGCAATTCAGACTATAAGGAAAGCGAATCAAAGTTATTGGAATCAGAAATCAATCACAAAAAGTCTTTTATGGAAAATCAAAACAGATAGAGGAAATCAAGGATAATCCAATCAGTCAAAGGAGCTTATTATGGAAAATGAAATCAGATGAAGAAATTCAATCACAAACAAATCAATACACAGTAGATAAAGGATTTGCGCAAGACTTTGAAATTAGTCCAAGATCGGTCACACAAATCAGGATCACAGCAAAATCCACAATCAAAGGAAAATCAAGGAATATCTGCAAATCAAGAAGATCCAGCCTACAAAGAATCATGACTATCAATCAAGGAAATCTGATTGTTGGAAAGAATAAAAAAAATTGACAGATTGCCCTTCCTTAAAGCCTTAGCCTTATTTTTGGAATGAGGAATCTCTGCCTCAATCCAAGGATCAAAACTTTTATATGCTGTCTCTTCTAAATAAGGAGGAATCCAAGTCTCTCATCGATGTACAAGCCTACTGCAAGCTCAAGCCTTCTTCAAAATTCTTCATCTGTAGAAAATTATTGAAATCTTAAGTTATTATTTTACTGTGAAAGAAAAAGAGAGAGAAAAGAAGAATCATTGAAAAAGAGAGGTCTGTATTAATAGAAAAAGAAAAATTAAAATAAAGAGAGAAAAATATTCTGAGTTTAGTTTTAAACATCTTGTGCCCCAAATCACACTTAAAAACTTGAAGAGACCTCCCTTGCAACCCAAGGGGACTGAACTAGGATTCACATTGAATCCAAACCAGTATAAAAAAATCTGGTGTCAAAGTTTCTTTTTACGCACTTTATATTTTTGTTTATTTTCTTATTTGTTAGTTGACTAATTGTTTTGATAGCTGACTACTCTGAAGTTAAGACAAAAGAAAAGAAACAAGGTAAAGAAACTTCAATTGACCATCCCCCCCTGCATTTTCAAGCTAGTAGCTTGTTCTTTGCCCCCACTTATGATACTAGAGGGATGCAAAACAAAGATGTGTAAGTCTGTTTATTTGGGCCTAAATTTCTTTTATTGTGAAGCTTATTTAATGCTCTGCTTCCTAGTATTGGTTTACTTGCCTTATGTATTCTTGATACAATAAGAGGCTTGATTGGAATTTCTTCGAAAATCCTATTCGTGGTGTAACACCTAGGACCTTGCTTGGGTCCTGACAATTGCATCCAACAAAGACATTCACTCCGTGTACATTTATGTAAATTTGTAAAACGTAAAATTAATTAAGTTCATTCTCACATAGACATTGAAACTAACTAACGTAGGATTTATTCTTTTAAATAAAAATTAAAATAGATGCTTAACATGCTAATGGCAATGATAATGAACTCTCCCTAATAACTTTTTCCAATTGACAATGACATTCCTATATTAGCCTTAACTAAAAGTAGTAAAAAAATTTAAAAAAATTTAATTAACAGATATTTTCAAAGGCTTTCGACAAATGCTACTAATACCTTAGCCAAGCGAACCCTCACAAGTGGTCACGTACAACACTCAACATGTGGTAGATTTAGTCTATTTAACAAAAACTACTGCAGGTGCAACACGACCAATAAACATCCATATACTGCCTCGATCAAACTAATATCCCTTGTCGATTCACCTTAAAGAATCTTTCTACCTTTCGCAACTAATCATCAACTTCACTGTGAATGTGTTTAGTATATTTTGCATAGATTCCTAACTTTGTAACGTGGATTACTTGGAAATCATAATTATAAATTTGTATAACTAGTTGTAAGTCACAACTGAATTTAGTTATACTACTTATGGCATTTAAATAAACGGTTCACCATTTTTTTATTTAACATTCAAACTGATAATGAACTACCAAAAAGAACAAACTTACGAATGATCCTCTAACATTCTTAATCTTGTTGATTTTACCTTAATAATAACTTGAATTAGATGCTCACCTATTGGGAAAAAAATTAATATAGCATAATATGCTTTGTTATACGATTCTTCAATGTAAATGTACCTTTCTCCAATTGAATTGATGATTACATATATTTACTTGTTGAAATGTATTGGTATTCCTATTATTATTTTGCATTGTCTCTTTTAAATTAATGAACAAGTGAGATTAATTGTACTAGATCCACCATAGGAATAAAAGCAAAATATATTGGATGAGTTGGAAGTGTTCTGTTATAGCTTATATGACATTTCAATTTCACCTACCGCCTCATGGATAGGGTGTAACATTTAGTAATTGTATTGAAATTGAGTTATGAATCAAGTAACAATACGTTTTTTCAACCATGTTTCGGTCACAACAAAAATGCACCAAGAGTTATAAGAACTACCATTACTTTCTCACCCAGTCAACATAGGATTCGTCAATGAAAATAGTAATATTTTTTAAGTCCTCTTGAACAGCACACAGTTCTAAACATCTACCAAAATTGAGGAGAAAGACACCCTTAATTTATATTGCAAGTTCTTAATAATAGTAACCACTAACAATAAAGTAATTTGTTTACTCTTGAAGGGCATGACATTCAACATTTAAAAATATATTGTGTACAAATAATGAAAAAATGAAGACACTTTAGTTTGTATTATATGTTTTTATATTTGTAAACTCTCCTTACACATGGAATACAAAGGAATTTCTATTATGCCAAAAAAAAATATATATATATATATAATTAAAAAAAATTAACAAAATTATTGGGTTGAAATTATTGTGTTGATTTTAAAGTTAAAAGCAATGAATCAAATTAAAGATCGTAAGGTGAAACACCACATTGAAAAGTGTTGTAGCTACTCCTTGTATCTAAATTATCGATCGCTTTGTTCTTCTCATCTAAAATACTGTTAGTTGTTATGCTTTAAGAATGAGTCTTTATTTATTTACTGCAGTAAATTAGATTAGTTTTTTCAAATAACTTCTTTACTTAATCTTAAGGAGCTTGTTTATTTTCAGCAGATGTGTTATTGATTTTTAGGTCCATGAAGTTAAGCCTTTTACTATATATGTAAGTCCTTTTTTTGCGGGAAAAGATATGCACTTTTTCAGAATAGATTTTCTCTTCTTTCTTGTTCTTTGTTCTTATCTTTCAGTATTCACAAGTTCTCCTTTGGTCATTTTCCTGGTTCTCACTCAAATTAACAATAATTGGTGTCAAAACTTTTCATTCTTGAGGACCTGTGCGTAGTAATCTGTTTCAGTGCATTTCATAGATAGAGAAACTAGCTTTTCTTCTATGGCGCTGCCAGCTTTCAATGGAGAAAATTATCAGATCTGGACAGTTAGAATGCAAACATATCTAGAGACTTTAGATCTCTAGGAGGTTGTAGAAGATGATTATGAGATTGTTCCATTGCCGACCAATCCCATGATGGTGTAGATTAAAAAACACAAGGAGAGAAAAATCATGAAATCAAAGGCATGTTTATATACTGCAGTTTCATCCACAATCTTCGGTCGTGTCATGTCTATGGAATCAGCAAAAAAGAATGGGATTATCTCAAGCTGAGTATGAAGGAGATGAAAGAATTCAAAAAATGTAAGTGCTAAATTTGATACGAGAGTTTGGACTGCAAAGGATGAAAGAAAATGAAACCATAAAAGAGTATTCTGATATGCTTCTTAACATAGCAAATCGCGTCAGATTATTGGGTTCCACTTTAGATGATTCAAGGATTGTCAAGAAAATCCTTGTAACAGTGCCTGAAAGATTTGAGGCTACTATTACAATCTTAGAAAAAATTAAGAATTTGTCCAAGATTGCACTAGCAGAGCCTTAAGTGCTTTTCAAGCACAAGAGCAGCGACGTGAAATGAGATAGGAAAATGTTATTGAAGGAGCCCTATTAGTCAAACATCAAGATGATGGAAGAAACAAGAAGCAGAATAAGAAGATAGAAGAAAAAAATAGTGAGAATTTTACTAAAAGCAAGAAGGCTAACTGTCCTCCTTATCATCACTGTGAAAAAAAAACTCATTCTCCTTTCAAATATTGGAGAAGACCTGATGCAAAATGCAGCAAGTGCAATCAGCAAGGCCACAAAGCGGCAATTTGCAAAGCTAAAATTTAGCAGCCTGAAGTAGAAGCTCAAGTTGTTGATCGAGAAGAAGATCATCTCTTTGTCGCAGCTTGTTTCACAAACCTAGATTCAAGTGAAAAATGGCTAATTGACAGTAATTGCTCTATCTATATGACGTCTGATAAGATGTTGTTCAAAGAATTATGGAATACTGAGAAAGAGTATAAGATCTGAAATGGGAAAAGTACACTTCAAATTACACTTCAGTGAGCGAAAAAACAGAATCATAATGGGAAAGAGTACACTTCAAATTACACTTCAAATCAATTCAAATTATTTTGCGACAAAGCTGACATAGAATATTAATTAACTGCCCCGTATACTCCACATTAAATGGATTCAGTGAGCGAAAAACAGAATCATAATGGAGATGACTAGGTGCATGCTACATGAGAAACATCTACCAAAAAGGTTTTCGGCGGAGGCTGCCAGCACAATTGTGTTTTTGCAAAATAGACTTCCTTATAGATCTGTGAAAGATAAAACGCCATATGAAGAATGGTATGGTCATAAGCCTTCATTGCAATTTTCTATAATTTTTGATTGCTTGTGTTTCTTTTATGTAACACAGGTTAAAAAAAAGCTTGATAAGGCAGTTTCTGGCATCTTTATAGGCTACAGTGAAGTCTCCAAAGCATACAGGGCCTATCAGCCTCAAATAGAGAAAACTATAGTGAGTAAAGATCTCCACTTCATTGAGGGCTAATATTGAAATTGGGAGAAGCTTGAAAATAATCCACCAGTGGACTCTCTATTAGATCCAAAAGATCTAGTAAATGATATTCCTATTAGAGGCAAGAGGTAGATTTTTGATATCTATCAAAGATGCAATACTGCAATTTGTGAGCCCCAACGCTATGAGAAAGTAGAAGGGGATGACAAATGGGTTGCTGCAGTGAAGGAGGAGATGATAGTGATTGAAAAAAATCAGACCTGGGAGCTTGTTGAGAAACCTATAGACAGAAAGATCATGGAGTGAAAAGGGTCTTTAGGACAAAGTTGAATGCTAATGATTCCATTGAAAAAACACAAAGTGAGGCTTGTAGTGAAAGGTTACGCTAAGATCTTTGCAGTAGATACTCAGAAACATTCGTACCAATTGTTCACCTTGACACAATCAAATTGCTACTGGCCATTGCAGTAGAAAAAAATTGAAAAGTTTATCAACTTAATGTCAAGTCAGCCTTTCTTTATGATCTTTTCCAGGAGGAGATTTAAGTTGAGCAACTAGATGGTTTTGTTGTCAAGGAACAAGAAAATAAAGTTTATTTGTCAAAGAAAACTCTATACATTTAAAGCAAGCGCTAAGAGCTTGTTATAGTAAGATTGATGATTATTTACTAAGTTTAGGCTTCGAGATGAGCCTATCTAAGTCTACACTTTATATTAAGTGTTTAGGTGCGGATATACTCATTATTTTTTTATATGTTGATGATCTCTTTGTTACAGGAAGTAAAGTTTTCCTACTTGAGGACTTCAAGTTGGAAATGATGAAGGTCTTTGAAATGACAGACCTTGGACTAATGTCGTACTTTCTTGGAATGGAGCTTAAAAAAATGAAAACAATGTGTTTATTTTCCAGAAAAAGTATACTTAAGAAATCCTAAAAAAGGTTCATATGGAAGACTGCAAAGTTATGAGTACTCCAATGAACCAAAAAAAAAACGTTCTACAAAGATGATGGTGTAGAGAAAGTGGATGAAGTATATTATAGATGTCCTATTTGTTGCTTGATGTATTTGACTGCAACTAGGCCTAATATCTTGTATCAGTGAGCCTTTTGTCTCGATTCATGCGTTGTGCAAGTGATTTACACTTGAGAGTAGTTAAAATAATTGTCAGATACATCAAGGGAACTGTCAACTGTGGTGTTAAGTTTCACAAAAGTCAGAAGTTTAGACTTATCGAATTCTCTGATAGTGATTGGGGTGGTGCACCTGATATGAAGAGTACATCAGGTTTCTGTTTCAATCTTGGATTAGGAGTTTTCTTTTGGTATTCCAAGAAACAAGCTATAGTAGCACAATCAAAAGTGGAGATGGAGTTTATTGCTCAACAACAGCTATGAATCAAGCATTATGGTTGAGGAAAATTATTTGTGATCTGAATATGGAATCAAGCATTATGGTTGAGGAAAATTATTTGTGATCTGAATATGGAGCAAAAAGAAGTGACTCTGGTTTTTATTGATAATCAAGTTGCAATTTCTATTACTAATAATCCATTTTTTCATGCAAATATTAAGCGCGCATTTCAACATTAAGTTGTTTTTCCTGAGAGATGAGAGATGTGCTGAAAGATAGAGATGTAAAGTTTTTTATTGCAAGAGTGATGAGCAGGTTGCTGACACTTTCACCAAGCCCCTTTCCCTCGGCAAGTTTGAGTTTTTCGAGAAAAGTTAGGAATCTACAATTCCTAAACCAAGGAGGAGTGTTAGTTGTTATGCTTTAGCAATGCAATCTTTATTCTTTTGCTGCAGTAAATTAGATTATTTTTTTTCAAATAATTTCTTTACCTAGTCTTTAGGAGTTTGTTTATTTTCAACAGATGTGCTTGTTTTGAAGTCCATGAAGTTAGGTATTTGTTATATATGTAAGTCTTTTTTTTTGCAGTAAAAGATATTCACTTTTTCATAATAGATTTTCTCTTCTTTCTTGTTCTTCGTTCTTATCTTTCATTATTCACAAGTCCTCCTTTCTTCCTTTCCTGGTTATCACTCAAATTAATAACAAATACTATCGAGCTAATAAGAAACTTTAGAAATGACGTTCTTCATTGTTATTGTAAACTAATAAAAAATGTAAAGCAAACAATTAGTTGATCGCCATAATGGAGTGTTATTTATAAATCTATAATTAATGATCCAGAATTTTCCGTTAGAACTATTCATTTATACTTTCCCATATTTTAAATATGCCTTCTGGGGAGAACTATCCTAACAAACAAAAAAATTAAGAACAACCAAAATCGGGGGTACTACTAATATAGCTTTGGGATGACTGTCTACCTCTATTTTACATAATAAATAGGATGAAATTCTATTATAAGAGTAATAAATCACATTCCACTTTTTTATAATCTGAAAATTAATTTACATTTTTACCTTCATCATGACATATAAAAAAAAATTAGCATAAACTTAAATTAATTAATTTGGCGCAACATCTCGAAGTAATGTGATGCCAACATTTATGACTCCCCAAAACCATCGTGTCTTCCCTGTTTAGTTGCATCTTCTTTCAAAAGATGCATGTTCAAGCGTTGCCATTAGTTCATCTTGTCCACCTTAAAGACTAATATTTTGATGGCAACGCGATATCTGACTAAAACTACACTGAAAACTAGAAAGGAGGCGTAACATAATATATTATTTACAAACTTATATTGTGTGAGCCTAAACTAGTTATTACAATTAAACATTTAGATTTCAAGAAACAATGCTTAAATTATAGAATGAATAATTTGAATAAATTGATAAAATATAGAATGGATATTATTTGGATTATATAAATGACATACATGTGCAATACGTGTAGTAAATTTAGTTTTACTTAAAAATCACTGAAAGAGCTTAAATGAATCAAGTTTATGATAGTGTCTTAATCTCATCCAAACCCTGTTAAAGACAAATAATTATTAAAATTCGCCCCATATGTTTTCTCTTTTACAAAAATTTCACACTTCTCTCTTTCTCCATCTATTAACTATCCAAATCTTTTCCCTTTCTATTTTGATAACATTTAGGGATCGTTTGGTACAAAAATGAATAATGTACGGATTAGTAATATATGAATTAGTAATACAGGGATTAGTACTGTAGAGATTATTTTTAATCAAGTGTTTGGTTCATTACTTCCCATCTAATCTTGTGCTTGGTTTAATACTCTACAAAAAGCTTCTTTCCAATTATACCCTTAAATTATTGTGGAGTTTTCTACTTCATGTAATTAAATCAAAGTAGATTATTGTTTTATGGCTTCTAACTAGTTAGGAGAACAATAATTTTGTCATCATATAAACTATTTTCTCACTTGAATTATTTGAGAATAAATAATTGTGATCTTAATAAATTCATCACTAATAAAACTTCAATTTTTAATTTAATAAAGATAGAACATCTATTATTAAAATCGAAAAGATGGTAAATAATTATAAAATAAATAATCTATATTTACACATAAAAAATTGAAAGTTATAGTTTTAGCATAATGTTTATATCTTAAAAGATCACTCAACTTTGAGAATATATTTAATATCATTGAACTTTGTTTTGTATCAATAAAATATCTCAACTAAATTAGTTTTCAAAAAGTTGACATGACAAAATATTTTTTTGTTTATTATGTAAATATGAAATCATAAATAAATAAAATTTGACATAGTAATTTTTTTTAATATTATGAAAATATGAACCCACAAATAAATAAAATTTGTAAGATAATTTATTTAAATAAATTTACTAGTACAAAACTACAAATATAAAATATAAAATCATGAAAATAAAAAAAACATTGTAAAAGAATTTGAGGATATTTTTGTCTTTATATATTTATCCCATGATATTAAATTCAAGGTATTAGCTAAGACCACCAAATGGGAGGTATTAATTAATACATGAATTAAAAGTTCTATCAAACATAGTAATAATTAATACTAATAGTTAAATCTATGAGTTATATTTCCTAATACATCCTACCAAACGCCTCCTTAATTCTTGGATGTATTGCTTAGTCATCCAGGATTGATAAAATCATTTACAAAAATTTATAAAAGTTTGATCGCTGTATTTTCTTCTTATGATGCTTAACAATTATTTTGTTAATATAATTTTGTCACATAGTTCAGGTAGTTTTACTTTATCTTTATCAAACTTTGAAATATTTATTTATATCTTTAAATATTTTAACTATTATCAAATAATGATATATTTTTATAGATTGGAGTTTTTAAAGAAATATATATTGTAGATGTAATATTTAACTACGATTTTATTTAAAATATAATATTCATTATGTTTACATATTAATAAACTATTTATATTCAAATGTTTAAAATAAATCATTTTAATCATTTAATATTTAAATCTAAAGCCAACATCTTAATTATTCAAATGTGCATTCATGTTTAGATGTCTTAATTTTAATAAAAATAAATAAGTCATATGTCATAGATCTCATGCATCTTGGATAAATCCGTCTTCCAATTCTAGCTCAAACTTCAAGAAACTGAGCTCTATTATTCAATTCAGAATATACTCATTTCATAATTGTCTTTTTAGAAAAATATCATCCACAGTCGTTTTTAACTGCTAATACACTAATGAATGGGTTAAATAAGCACATGTCTTTATCTCATAACAAATTTAGCTGTACCATTTTCACAATAAATAAAGTACTTGTTATTATAATGAGTATTGAGCTAGCATTCAATTGAAAGAGTATTCTTATTGGTGATTCTCCCTGATTTTTTTACTTAAATTTATGTTGTTTGTATTCTTCAAAAAATAACAGTGAATTGTGTGTCAAAATTTTCAAAAGTAATATATTTTTTAAGAATTTAACATAAATATAATATCAAAAGTGGCAAAAAGAAAAAACAAAGGAGGGCAAAAATTTACTCAAAGGTGAGAAATAAAAGTTCGAGAGATATAATGTATAACTAAAATATTTTTGGAGGTAAATATATGAAAGTATTTTAATATTTTAGTATCGATTAATTTTAAAGTATGACACGTGTTCTCAACCAAAACGAAGTTAGGAAAAATGAAGTGAGGAATTCACAAGTATTAAAGAAGGGATGTCCAATGCAAATGAAGATTTAACAAAAATAACTAGTGGTTTTTGTCAAGGAAGTATTTTGTGGGAAACTAAAGGAAAATAGAGAAGATCGCACCTCCATCCATCACCATCCCACTAGAAATTTAAGGTAATTCACACGAACTTGTTGCTCCTCTTCTTGAGTATATATATAAATAAGAGAGAAACGATATGGGAGATGAAACAATAGGAAATAAAGAGTCCTCTGAGTTCTTCTCTTATAAGAAGAACCCTAGGGGTTATTTCATAGATTAAAAAAATGTCAAAAAAGGTGATTATTGGTGGAGTAGCTTCTGTTCTTGTGGTAGCTTGTGTAGTGGCAGCATGTGTGACCTTGACTAAACATGATGAGGAAACTTCATCAAATGAAATTGCAACTTCAACAAAGTCAGTGGAATCTATGTGCCAGCCCACCCCATACAAAACAACTTGTATGAAGACCCTATCCGCAGCCAAGAATGTGTCTGAGCCAAAGGACTACATCAAGTTTGCATTCGAAGCCGCTGTGACAGACATAAAGAATGCCCTCAAGGAAACTGAACCAATCAAGAAAGCAGCCAGTGATCCGCTCACGAAAGACGCTCTCAAGGCTTGTGAAGAGCTATTTGATCTAGCCGTTGAGGATCTAAGGGGCTCTGTCAGCAAGCTTGAGGACTTCGATTTCTTTAAGATCAAGGATTTGGTGGATGACCTCAAGACATGGCTTAGCGCAGTCATTACTTATGAAGAGACTTGTTTGGATGGTTTTATCAAATCAGAACAAAGTGAAACCCGTGACAAAATGGCGAAGCTAATGAACACTACCCGGGAGCTGACTGTCAATTCTCTGGCCATGGTCGTCAGCTTCGGTGAAATGATCACTCAAACTACAGGCCTTACCCGCAAGTTGTTATCAAACGATGACTCATTTGTCGAAGCCAGTAACCGTAAGCTCCTCGAAATTTCCAGTGCCCAGCCTAATGCTGTGGTTTCTGCCAGTGGAGGAGGACAATACAAGACCATTCAGCAAGCAATTGATGCTGTCCCAAAAAATAACCCAACACCTTTCATTATCCTCGTCAAGGCCGGTACCTACAAGGAATACATTGAAATCGACAAGACCAAGACCAATGTCGTGCTTATTGGTGAAGGCCCAACCAAGACCATAATCACCGGTGACAGGGGTGTAAAGAATGGTGGCGGTACTACAACTTGGCATACTGCAAGTCTCGGTGTTGCTGGAGAAGGTTTTGTTATGAGGGATATCGGTATTGAGAACACAGCAGGACCTGAAAAAGAACAAGCTGTTGCATTGAGGGTTAATGCTGATAAGTCCTTGGTCTACAACTGCAAAATCGATGGTTATCAAGACACCTTATACGCTCACTCATACAGGCAATTCTACCGTGACTGTAACATTTCAGGCACCATTGATTTCGTGTTTGGCAATGCCGCTGCTGTTTTCCAAAACTGTAAATTGATTGTGAGGAAGCCGAGTGACAGACAGGCTTGCATGATCACTGCTCAAGGAAGGATGGAATTAAATTCGACTGGTGCATTCGTTCTCCAGAATTGTGCCATCACGGCTGAGCCAGCATTCACTGCCACCCAGCCACCCATTAAAGCCTATCTTGGACGTCCCTGGAAGCAATATTCGAGGACTATCATAATGCAATCAAATATCGATGCATTCGTCGATCCAGAAGGATGGGCACCATGGAATAACACTGATTTTGGACTCCATACATGTTGGTATGCAGAGTATCAGAACAGAGGACCAGGTGCAACACTAGACAAGAGGGTGTCTACATGGAGAGGTTACCAAAAGGGAGTTTCTGGAGATGCTATTAACCAATTCACTGCCGACAAGTTTATTAACACAAAGGAACCCTGGTTACCCAAGGAGGGTATTCCCTATGAGCCTGGCATGATGAAGGTGTAATTACACGTACTATTCATTATGTAACTTATTTGTTTGTCCCACAAACGACTAATTTTGCTCCTTTATTTCATGTCTTCTCATTCATCCACTTTTTCATTTCATATAATACTAATATTATTATTCCTATCCACGCACATTGCCTTTTTGTAGTATCCAATAATCCAACAACTATTCTATGTGAAATTGACAAGAATTTGAATTAAAAATCTTGAAATTATTGGGTCCATGGATAAAAAAAGATGTAGGAATGAAAAAGAATGAAGATGACCTTGGGAGAGAAATTCTTGAAAGAATTGGCTAGAACAAAATCAGTTATAAGACACAGGAATAACTTAGAAATGATATAGTTTTAACATGTGAAAGAATGAAAACTGTCCTAAATAAACCTAAAAATTAACTAATCATAGGGACTATGGGATCCTTCAACCGTTCAGGGTCCTCTTCACGAGTCGAATAGGCCCTTCGTGGAAATCAAAAAAAAAAAATTTAATTCTCTAAAGTTTTGGAACGATCAAAGTCAACGGTCTATGGTTTCTTTCACAAGCCATAAAGCCCTTTCATACAACACTCCAATCCCTAGCTAAAAACAAATTTAAGTGTTAGTGGTGTTCTACGGGTCCTTCCTGGTCCATAGAACCAAGGGCGAATTTATGTTTAAAATATGGGTTTCGAAAATTCATAGTTATCCGACTAAATTTGATAAATTATTTTTATATTTTTAAGAATATTATAATATTAGCTAAAGGAATCAATGCTTAAAATGCCAAGATCGTTCACTTGTCTGAGGACTTGTTTTTAATAGTATAATCGCTGGGTCCCAAATTGCCTACTATTTTCTTTTAATATGTTAGATGTCCCGCTAACTATAGTATTTCTTTTTTTGCTTGAGAGCTCATATACCTTTTATTATAAAAGTGGTTCACATATACCTTTATCATTACAGAAGTGGCTCACATATACCTTTACCATTACAAAAGTGACTTACACATACCTTTTTAGGTAATGAAAGTGAAAATGTTATTTTATATTTATTTTTTATTATTAATTATAAAAAAATCCGTTTAGGGTATATTTGATCTTTTCACGCATGAATTATTTTTTGACTCATGTAATTATCATTATTTGAGTTTTAATTATTGTTTCTTTTTTTCTTCATTCTTTCGTGTAAAAATAAAAAGAATAAATGTGAACAAAAAAAGAAATAAAAGTAAGAAAAATTTTAAAATAATTTTTTTGTGACTATATTGTAATTTAGTTTTTGTTAGCTATAAAAAAAGGGGCATTTATAATAAATTTTGTAATAAAATTAGTGAAAAAATAAATTTAACTATCAAAGTTATAAATCCAAATTAGCCGTTGAATCAAACAAGTCTAAAAAAAACATGTATCAATTTTTGCCCTTCCATTAGAGGAAATAGTATATATGAGTCATTTGTGTAACAATAGTGGTATATATGAGCCACTTTCATAACAAGAGGTATATCAACTCTAAATGACAAAGTTAAGGGTATATTATGCCTTTTTCTTTACAATTGTAGATCTTATCTATAGAGTAATGGTGCACCTATTTTCTTGAAAACCTGAATTCACCTCTGCATAGAACAAACCACGGTTTATAACATGGTCCATCCTGTCGAACCCCAATTTTCCTGTCTCTAAAATTTGTTCCATGGATGAATCTACAGTCCGTGAGATCTTTCATAGTCAGGGCTTGAAATTTATTCCTAGGGCAGTCGGGTGGCTTCCACGGGCCACAAGAACTAGATCACTTCCTGTATTTTATTTTTCATTCAAACTTTTCAATTTTGAAGTATTATATTGACTTGTTACCTTAGTTCATCTCAAATCTATCATTTCCCTACAGAATTGGCCTTTAAACTCATATTCAAAGTTAGAATCACTCAATATGATCCCATACACATAAGAAAAAAGTTTGGATCTTAGCTTGGAAAATTTTAAGGTGTTACACTTAATAACTTGCTAATGTTTATTAATTTGTTGATTCTTGTATTCTCTATTTAAGCAGAAAAGACTTGTGTAATCATGGAAAAATATTTCACACTTTCGAAATAATTTTTTAGGATAGTGCCTAGCACGACTCAAGCATTAATAATGGACAATTTAAAATATTAATTTTTATTTAATTTTCAGTATTGTTATTTTGCTAAATAAATCACTATTTCCCCAACAACTTTTACTTGTGCCATTTTATACCATAGCTTTGACCAATACTTGAAGATGTATTTTTCATCATATTAGTATGAAAAAGTCATTGGAACTTATAGTTTTTTTTTTGTATAGTTTTCAAATATCTAAATTTTAAAATTTAAAATATCAAATTAATCTAATGCAATTAACTCTAAAGATTAGTCTAATTCTATGTTGCTTGGATTCTTCAAAAATGTTGATGAGTGCGGGTGAGATCCTCTAAAAATAGTGTATTTTTGAAGTGTCCGACACGGGTGCGGCAATATTTTTGGAGAGTCCGAATAGCTTAGAGATGTAGTAGTATATATAGTACCGTACTTTTGCTACTCATGATTTGTCCAGCTAACTTGTATAATTACTTATTTCAGTGGTGCAAGAGTAGTGAATGTAAAGAGGCTACATGACATTTCCCCTCTAGACTCGACGTAATTATTTATGATAAGAGATTTTAGGGAAATATAATGCAAACTAGAGGGGAAAACAAGAATACAACAAGTTGAATTTGCATAAGGTAAGATATAAACATGAAGAAACTAAGTATTACATCACATAGCTAGAAAGCCAATTAAATAAACATAATTTAGTTAATTTTTTTATGAGTAGAAGATTAGATTTATAAAGGAATATAATATAATTGAAGTTGCTACAGAATCATCAATAGGAAATACCAGTCTTCTTAATCCAGCTGTCTTGATCAATGAAGATATTAGGAGCATATTTTTCAGCTTCCTGTGGTGAAATGCTTTTCTTGTAACCACTCCACTTAACCCGTTTGTCAGTATTGGCTCCTGGTCCCTTGTTCTGATACTCTGCATAATACAGAGTGTTTAGAGCAAAGTTACCATTCCATGGAGCCCATCCTTCAGGATCAATGAAGGAATCGATATACGTTTGCATTATAATTGTCCTTGAATACTCCTTCCATGGACGTCCAAGATAGGCTTTGATTGGTGGCTGGGTGCTAGTGAATGCTGGCTCAGCCGTGATTTCACAGTTCCTCAATACGATTGCACCGACCCCACGATGGTCTTTTCTACCTTGAGCAGTGACCATGCAAGCTTGGTTGTCAGCTGGTTTCCTTACAATCATTTTGCAGTTTTGGAACACAGCAGATGCATCGCCAAAGATGAAATCAATGGTTCCTGAGATGGAACAATCCTTGTAGAATTGTCTGTAGGTATGAGTGTACAGAGTGTCTTGGTATCCATCGATATTACAGTTGTAGAAAACTGCCTTGTCTGCTGATACACGGAGTGCAACAGCTTGGTGCTTCAGTGCTCCTGCTGTGTTCTCAAATCCGATATCCCTTGCTACGAAACCATCTCCATTCACCGCTGCATTGAAAATTTAAGACAAGAGTTTTAACTTTTGTACCAGCTAGGCATACATCATTTAAATTCACAAAATTTTGACTTACCAACGGTCGCTGTACGGAAAGTCTCAGTGCCATCAGCAAAGTTCTTGTTGCCAGTAATCTTGGTTTTGGTTGGACCTTCACCAATAAACACAAGGTTTTTCATGCTTCTTGGGATATCAATCATCTCCTTATATACACCTGCCTTAATTAAGATGACATAGTTCTCAGTGCTCTTTAGAGGCACAGCTTTAAGGGCTTCTGCGATGGTCTTGAATTGTCCACTGCCATCTTGCGCAACCACAGCATTAGGCTTGGTATTTGAAACTTGAAGAAGCCTACGCGAACCATCTTCAACGAATGACGTATCGTCGGTTGTCAATAATCTACGGGTAACACCAGGCATGTGCAAGTTAGTAAGCATGTCACCAAAGCTAGTGACCATGGCAAGACCATTGCTAGTAAGCTCCCCAGCAGTCTTTAACAATTTCTTCATTTTCTCACCAGTTTCACCACTTGTGTTCTGAAAAGCATCTAAGCAAGTTTCTTGATAAGTAATCGAAGCACTAATCCATGTTTTTAGATCATCGGTATATTCCTTGATCTTGCTGATATCAAAGTCGCTAACTTTATCAAAAGATCTTCTTAGATCATCTATAGACACATTAAGAAGACCTTCACAAGTTTGTAGAGCGTCTTTGGTTCTAGGATCTTCGGCTGCATCCCTGATCAAGCCAGTATCTTTTATGGAATTTTTTATGTCAGTTATAGTTGATTCAAATGCAACTTTTATAAGTTCCTTTGGGTCACTAGTGTTCTTGGCTGATGCAAGACTCTTCTCACAAGTTTCTTTGTAATCAGTAGGTTGACATATTGCTTGAACAGATTTTGTAGAGGTTGAAATGTCATTACCACCATCACCACTTGATGAATTGCTTGCGTTCTTTTGGCTAATGGTGACGCATGCTGCAACAACACAAGCCACCACAAGAATTGAGGCTATGCCACCAATGACTAATTTTTTAGCCATAATGTTATTTGAATTTCTTTTTATGTGTTTTTCCTAAAGTAAAAAAAAAAAAGTGTTTTTGTTAAGTTTTAGAGCTTTTGGGGATTTCTTATAAAGACGGTACCTGCCCCTTGGCTCTGAAAGATGTTTTGTCTAAATATGGAGAATCTATTTATAGAATAATTAACGAAATTATAGTTAGTTTAGGTTGAACATGTGAGGATAAGAAATGGTCTAACAAAAATACAAGGTTGTTAGTGTTTCCATTTTTTCCTACAATTAAGGTTTTCAATTCTTGTCTGTTTCAAACTACTGAACCATATTGACTTCAATTTATAATTGCTCTAATTTTATTTAAAAAGAATTTAAGGAACAATAATATTCAGGAAAATATAAGCCAAAAGAAATTTTAGGAGAGTGTATATATGACCATATCGTTACCTTACATTAAGGATTAAAACATTTAGGAAAGAGGAAACTCCACCACTACAAGGGCTCGTTTAGTAAAATGCATGACAAGAAATAATACATACATTAACTTTACATATTGTCAGTGCGCTAAATATATGTCTTGAAGAGATAGTGCCATGCGTTAGAATTTGAAATCTTTTGCCAACAAAAGTATGGAGTTTACCTTCTGAATTGAGCTCGGCGCACCAAATTGAACTTGCTTAGTGTGGAATACTTCTCTTGTGTGATTTGTGAGCTAGTTATTGCATAAGAGCTAAGATTTTATCCTAGTCGCACCAAAGAGTAGGCTTTGAGTTTCCCTTGTCATAAAAAAAAAATAATGCATACATGAGCTTTGTTTATTAATAATTTCGTAAATTTTAATACACTCTATTTGATATTATGGATTTTTTTAAAAAAAAAAGGCAAACAACCTTTATTTATTTTAGGCATAATACACAAATATAACCTCAAACTTGACATAATTTTTTTAAGTTGGAACTCAAACTTTCATAGTGTACAAATATGACCCTCAACTTGGCAATTCCTGGACAAGTAGGCACAGGGTAATTGCTGACATGGCGCGTGAGGTACAATCGCGCTGACGTGTTTTTTTCAGCCAATACTGTGATGCCACATTCATCCACATAAGCAAAACCTGTATACGTCATACCCATTATTTTACACGTGACAGTCCTAAAAAAATAAAAAAACAAAATAAATTTTACAAAAAAATTACAAAGTTTTTTAAAAAAATTTAAAATTTTCTATATAAATTACAAAAAATACAAAAAAAAAAATTAATTTTTTTTTACATAAATTATAAAAAATTACAAAAAAAATAAAAAAATTAATTTTTTTAACATAAATTACAAAAAAGTTTTTAAAAATTATTTTACAAAAAAATTTTAAATTTTGTAAATTTAATTTTTTTTTACTCCAACTAGGACCCTCATCCCCCCACCCCCACCCCCCCCCCCCACCCCCCTAAAAAAAAAAAAAAAAAAATATATAACAAAAAAAAAAACC